>CM020179.1:27056625-27075956 GCA_009805545.1 Oryza longistaminata | reverse complement strand
GAGTATATATAATAATATTTTAAATTTTTTTAAAAAAAATTTGCATCTTCACTGGCGGGCCACGTGTCAGAACTAGGACGGTCCATATCTTCGCTGTTGGGCCACGTGGCCATCCATAGAAGTCTTAGTTCATTTTTCCTAGCGTGCCACGTGGCCTAAAATACTGTGAGCCACCAGCAAAGAATTATCTTCGCTGGCGGCCGACCTAAGGCTACCGCAAGCGGAGATACTTTTTTGCTAGCGGCTGCGTTATGTCCGCCGCCAGCAAAGACATGTCTTCTCTAGCGGCCGTCCTAAGGCTACCGCCAGCGAAGAGTTCTCTTTGCTGGCGGGCGTTCCTTTCTCGCCCGCCAGCGAAGATGTGTTTTGGCTGGCGGTAAATAACCGCTAGCGAAGATCAACATTTTCACTGGCCTTTGCTTTGTGGCGGCTGCGATTTCTGCCAGCGGAAACCCAAAATGGCCGCCACGAAAGATGGTTTTCGTAGTAGTGTATGGTAAGTGGTCGGATCACCTCTCGATATTTTTTGACAAAATTTCCTGGGGGACACTTAAATTTAAAAAACGTGGTCATTAATTACTAGCGAGCAACCTATAATATGGTTTTGCCGGTGTGCATTGCACCCATTATTGCGGTATATATATTAATATAGTATAAAATATTTAAAGAACGTGTACAATGAGAAACTAAAGAGAGAAAAAGAAGTACTGGATGCATACTCTCATCTTCGATAATTATGTACTCGATCCCTTCGTTTCATATATTATAAGTTGTTTTGTACACCAAATTAGTTTTATTAAAACTAACATTTAACGGGGTTGGGTTGTGCTGCACGCCAAGCCCTGGAGAAGGAAGCTTCTGCCCTCTTCGACATCGAACTCGCCATAGCCGGCGGTGCCAAGCATGCCGTCAACGGCTTCAAGAAGCCTCCCATATGGTGCAGATGCCAGACCCAGTCAAACTAGTATATACCACCACATAGGGACCAGCCTCATGGATGGATTTTATCTAAACCTGACGTATCAAGAAGCCTCCCCTCTTTATCGATCTCAACCTGACGTATCAAGTTTTGTACTTGTGTGTTCCAAATTCCCTGTCAAGAAATGGATTTTCTTTACCAATCTGACTTGACCAGTTCTGCAATTTGTTGAAAAATCAGACCCTATCGAAATTTCAATGTTTCCTTCTGATGGTAGATTGGTTGGTGCTGGTCTGTACGTGACAAAGATGACACCCTCATGTCATGTGCAGTGTACAACGACCTACTACAGCTCTACCTTAGAAGTCGCAATAGCGAGTCCACTACACCATTGTGCAAGTCTTCCATGGACAAAAATCATACTCTACCTTCTCCATCATCTCTCAATGATACTTGGCACTACTCTACCGAATCGATCGATGAAGATTTTGTTATAAAAAAAGAATTTATGGAAAGAACAATGCGATTCTTATATTGTCCAGTAGCTACCTTACGATTGTTATCATGCATGTATATACTCTCCATATGATTCTTATCATGTATAGTAGCTGGCTAGTGGCTAGCTCTCTCTCTCTCTTTTCCATAGCTCGTACATCATAGAATTTGCCGGTCAATGTATACTAGCTAGCTAGTCGCTACCTTTCTCTGTCTCTTTTCACTAGTGGCAACCTTTCTCTATCTGTTTTCATTAACTCGCACTACCTTCATCCTAAAATCTACTACCTAGATGTTATTTTACTTGTCCTACACAACGAGTCTGTATAAAGCCCAGATAGCAGTATTTTGGAACGGAGCAAGAAAGTACATCTTAGAATGCAAAGACGCAAGTACTATGTAGCAACATTTTGAAACGGAGGAAGTACGCCATAGAATGTGATCATTTATTTACTAGTAGAGGAGCTACTGCCTAATTTATCGTGAGCACGCTTTCGAAACTGTTAAACAATATATTTTCTTTTATAAAAAATCTATGTCAAAGTTGTTTTAAAAAATAATAAATCTATTTTTAGATTTATAATAGTTAATTAATTATAAGCTAATCATTTGCAGCGTTTTCTGTGCTGGTGAGTAGCTAAGCCCAAACAGCCACCTAGAATGCATCATATTTTCGTGCGACTATTTATATTTGTTACAAAAAAATGTAGCATTTGTTTTTTTCATTACAAATATTTTCATAACATTTTAGTTTTATTTTCGTATGAATATGGATTTATAAAGGTAATTTTGAAAGTTATTTCTGAACTTCCAATGAAATAAAAAATAATCTTTTGTATTGCCACTAGCTAGATCAGCATTCAACCACTTACATGTCAATTTATGTCATATAACAGAAACAATGCTGCAATTATTTATTTTTAAAATATGTATATTTTGAGTTGTGGAGCTTATGAATGTAAGGAAAAAAATGTGACTATCTATTTTATGGCACCACATTTTCCAACAAAACATATTTACAACATAAATTACCTGTACTTACATCTAATTACAATGTAAATTTCAAAACTCATAAGGTTATATGTATATAAGTATACATATGTATGTGTGTGTCCATATGTGGATGCGCTAAATCGCACTGTGAGTGTACGATAGCTAAAACGCTCCCCTCACACACACCCCTCCCCCCTCCTCCCCATCCCCTCCCTCCGCACCTTTTCACACCCCAACCGTCCCCATCCCTGTAACATCCTGAAAATTAACTATTTTCTAATTATGCATCATGCCGATTCTTATGTTTTCAATAACCTTCTGAACCTAGGAAAATATAACTAGAGAGACCTCCTAGAACTAACTTGCATAAAATCTCTCTCCGATATTTAACTTCTTTTGTGTTTTTCATTTAAAAATATATTTGGTTAAATTGAGGTATTTCTTGATTTGGTTTTAAATTAAACCTTCTTTCGATGCAATTCCTTTTATTCACATTTAGTTCGAAAACCCTTTTCATTTGTATGAATTATGGTCCAAGAAAACCCTCCAAACCAACTCTGTGCAATTCCAACTTTAATTGGAATTAATTGTCGACCCATCCTTTGATTCCAAACCTATCCTTAGTTTCCTTTCCAAATTCCAAATATCCAAATATCTCCTTTTGATCTAGCCGCCAATTTAATTCTTGCGACTTGATCCCTTCCCGGCACGAGAATAATATTATTATAAATATTGCTCTTGTGCTAAGAAAATATATTTCATCCTTCCATCCCAAATCCAAAACCTCAATTAGCCCATAATTAATTCTCTAGATTTCTACCACATATTTTGGGCTAAAATTCTATTTATTCCATTCTCTACATTTTCATCCCACATTCCCAATTATATTCATATACCCCACTCTCTCATTTGAGTGCTTCCAAATAAATTCCCTCAAACTCCACCTCAAAATATTGCACTCAAATAAATTAGGAAATCTCCTTTGTGAATTCTCTCCGAATTCAAATTCATTGCAAAACCTATACATCCAAATCAAGTATTCAAACTAGACTTCTTTTTGTGATTGGGTCGAAATTTCCTTCTCTTTCCCTTTCGGCCCATTCCCTTCCTTGGCCCAGCCGGCCCAGCCGAGCCACCCCTCCTCTTCTCTGTGGGCGCGCGTGGCGCCACACGCGCGCCGCCGCCGACGCCGCGTTCCTCTCTCTCACGCCGCCGCCAACCGTCGTCGCTACGAAATCGGCGACGTGCTTGTCTTCTCCACGTCGCCGCAGCCTAGCTCCACCTCCCCTATCCTCGCGCCACCGGCTTCGCCTCCATCCAGCGAGTCCGTTTTTCCCTTTCCCCTCTTCCTCCACCTCTAAGTCAAGCCACCACTGCCATCATCCATGCCGGCTCGAGGTGAGCCCTTGCCGCCGCCGTTCCGGCTATATATCTCTCCCTCTCAGCCAGCCACCTACCTCCCCAGGTGCGCGTCGCTCGGGAACACGCGTGCCCGCCGCCGTCAAGGCCGTTCATCCACCGGACCATCGGCGTCCCTCCTCTCCCTTCTCTCTGTTTGCTCGGCTGGAAGAGAAGAAGAAGCATAAGAAGGAAGGAAGGAGGAAGAAGAAAGAGAAAAGAAGAAGAAGAGACAAAGAACTGACAGGTGGGCCCCTGTACAGAACTATTTCGTAATTTCCCTATTTAATTCAAATTCTATTCTTTAGAAGCCCATATCTCCTAAACCGTAGGTCCGATTCCGGTGAAACTACCTAAATTCGTCTAAATTCAAAATCTACATTTTGATATCAAATTTGCTATTTTAAGATTTTATTTGAATTTATTCTAATACCGTTTGAATTTATATTTGACTTTTTAAATATTTTATTTTATCCCAATTACCCTTTAGCCACTAAAAAGCCGCCGGTTGGAACTTTACGCCTTCCATGGGGACGTTCGCGGTTTTTTATCCCCGACGTCGAACCGTTGGCTGTAAAGCCCGGCATAAACCAAACCCAAGGTCGAAGTGCTGCTCCTGGCACCCCACGCCTCGATGCGTATAGCGGTCGGAGCTTCACTATCCCATCGACCTCCACAGCACGCCGTACAGTTAGCTCTCGAGCTCTGTGTGATCCTAGCTGCTCCGCCGCCACTCACGGTTGTCGGAGTAACACTTCCGCCCTACTAAACCTGCACCCACCTCCTATTCCCTCTAGCCGATATGCTGTCTGCTGACACCGGCTATAGAAGACACCAAATCTAGTCGTTATGCTCTAGCATCGACTAGCATACAGCCAACCTCTAGCTGACACCTTGTTAGTTAAATTCCAACCGTCATCTAAGTCCCACACCCACCAATATCGCCTATCCACCATACTCTCAGCCACCTACTCTTCACCCACCAGAACCTATACATAAAATATAGAACCTAGCCGATATATTGTCTTACACCACAATTAACTCCCATATAACCAAACCCTAGATATGATACTGCCTAAACCTACCACCACCAAATCCTAGCTAGCCACATACCCGCCTAACCAAGACAACTATCCAAACTAGCTACTTCCCATCCTTCCAACCAATCAAAGCTTTCATATAAAATATAAGCAACATTAGTTGCTTGATCCTCCCTCCACCCTAGCCTCCAACCCTTTAGAAATCATACAACTAATATAAGCCCAATAACCTATATACCTTATAAAAGAGATATTTATACCCTAAACCCTAGCCCTTCTAGCCGTTTATCGTTCTTTTGACATTTCATGGCTTTTATTGAATTTGGTTCTTTCTCTTCTTCAAGTAGAGTCTATTGTATTTTGGATGACAACCTGTGGTATTTCGAGGATCGGATAATCAGGTTGTCTATCTCGGATTTATTTGCGTTGGAGCAAGGCAAGTTATTATTTCTCTCCTTTGAGCATAAATGCCTATATTCTATATCTCTGATACCTCATGCATTAGTCATACATGATTTCAAATGCATAACTTGAACATATAGTAAACCAGATATATGCTAGATTTTGCTTAGCCATGCTTAGTTAGATTGCATAAAATATAATGAACTTAGATTGGGACAGTACGGTAGAAATGGTTGATTTCCGGGTGGCTAGTACTGTTCCAACCGACATAAGACTGCCAAGTACATGTGAAGAACATACGAGTACGACCGCAATTCTCGTATGGGCATAGACCTAGCTGATTAAGTTATCTAGCAAAGGTGGTACCTCTGTACAGTGGTTCTATTTTAAGTCCTCGCGCAGGAGGCAAATTTACGCCGCGAAGGGCGATTGTGATATTTACCGAGGCGCAGGTAAATATATGAGATTTATTGATGTCGACTTGTCTGTGAACCCTGATTGCGATGACATGGTGTCATACAATCAGTTCTCTCTAAAAACCTCGGGAACGCCAGAACTCCTCTCGCTGCTGATAACGTTACGTTCAGAGCGTATAGGGACTAGAGTTCATGGAACAGGTACCACTGATGTTAGTAACCGAAAAGTTTTGCCATGACAAGGCTAATGTGTTTGGCACGTCATGGATTGCGGGTAAAGCGTACATTTACTGCAGTAAAGTATAAATGAATCTATTCGAATAGCCGTGCTCACGGATTTGAGCATTGGGACTCATATGGTATTTGGTTAGAAACTTAATTCCAAATTTTATTAAATACTGTTGCATTTAAAACATTCTAGGCTTCATTCCTCTATATTCTTTGCTTTCTGCAAGTAAACCTAGCTCTACTCAGATATTACCATTTCATGCATTCATTATTGAATATAATAACTTGCTGAGTACGTTGTACTCACCCTTGCTTCAACCCCCTTTTTCAGAGTCATTTTGGAGTCCTTGCCGAAGCTGGGAGTTCAATCATATAAGTTAGTTTCATTTCAACTTAGTTCTCAAATCTAGATTAGTTAGATGGTTTAAGTCTATAGTACAACCTTAACGTTGAGTCATTCTATAGCAAAATAGTAAAGTTGAGCCATTCTATAGCTTTTGCTGTAATAGTTAGCCACAGCCTTATAAATACCCTATTATTTTACATAAAGAAATCTCCTTTGGAGCCTTGATCAAATGTATGCGATGAAGATCCAGATTGTTGAACCTGTATCAATCTACTGATCCAGGGCTTGATACAGACTAAACATGTCGGTTTTCGAATCATTAGTTTCGGGACCCGACAGCGGTGGTATCAGGGCAGACTCTCGCGGTTGCGCGTACGGGCGCAGTGTGCGGGCATATGGCGCATGTGGGCTCCGTGTGTGGCACATGGCATATGGCGCCGGCATTGGACGTACGGTCGTGCGCCAAGAGAGGGCGTGTTCCTGGTCATTTGGGAAAGCACAGGTATAGATTTGTTCGACGGGGACGTCGAACCCCAGAGGGTGGGTGTAATGTAACACCCTAAAAAAAAACAAGAAGAAGCTAGCAGCAGCAGGCCGGCCCATGCATGCATGCGGCCCAGCAGCAAAGCGAGCAGAGTAGCAGCAGCGCTACAGTACTGTAGCTAGCCTTAGTCCCACCTCGTTAGTTTGGAGAGGTGGAGAGCAGCTTATAAGGATGAGCTGTCCGATACTGTTAACTCCGATTTTGGAATTTCTGCGATGACGAAAAACGCAGTGAGTTGCAGTATTAGGTGCGGACCAATACCGTTTTCGGGCCTGGCTGTCACAATCCCCCTGGACGCTCCTCGCCCTGCACCTTATTAAAACTAACGTATAGTAAATAAAACTAACGTATAGTAAATGATTTACTCCCAATTGGTTCCTTCTCTCGGTAACTGAATTACTCATAGGTTATTTTCAGTCCTTCACTTAGTAAATATAATAAATGTTCCATTTCTCAGTTATTGAATTACTCCTGGGTTGTTTTTAGTCCTTCTCTTAATTTCTAAATAAACTAGATAAATGCATCGCCGCTTTGCTGCGGAAAATTAAGTTGCATAATGTGTACAAATAAAGTATAATTTGATTAATCCAAACTAAAAAAAAATTGATATAATTTTGAGCCTAAAAATAATTGAGATTGCATGTTTTTATGAGAGAAGAAAGATGAGACAATTTAGACCTGGAATGAAGTCTCACGATTGCCACGTGCTAATCACACAAATCTTGCCAGTTGCTATCAGAGGTATTCTACCACCGAAAGTGCGTCACACGATCCAACGTCTGTGTGCATTCTTCAATGCAATCGGACAGAAGGTTATAGATCCAGAAGATCTAGATGGGTTGCAGACCGATATTGTGAATACCCTCTGTCACCTGGAGATGTTTTTCCCACTATCTTTCTTTGATATAATGGTTCATCTCCCTATCCATTTGGTGAAGCAAACAAAACTATGTGGCCCGGCTTTTCTAAGGGAAATGTGGCCGTTTGAAAGGTACATGGGAGTTCTGAAGTCGTACGTTCGTAACGGAGCTAAACCCGAGGGGAGCATCATTGAAGGTTACACGACCGAGGAGGCTATTGAGTTCTACGTCGATTATATGTCCGATGCCAATCCTATCGGAGTTCCTGCGTCTCGGCACGAAGGAAGGTTGTCAGGTGTTGGCACAATCGGAAGGAAAAGAATTAGGCCCGATCAAGCGTCCTACGCACAGGCTCATTACGCTGTGCTCCAACATATGGCAGAAGTTGGCACATACTTTGAGGAGCACTTAGCGAAAATTCGAGATGAGAACTTGGGGCGATCTGATGCATGGATTAACAGAGAATATAATTCTCGGTTCAATGAATGGTTCAAGAATCGTGTGACAATGTCCACGGATGTCCCAAATGAGACAGTACAGTTGTTGGGGATGGGACCGTCCGGATGTCCCAAATGAGACAGTACAGTTGTTGGGGATGGGACCGTCTTGGACCGTAGACACATGGCAAGGATACGATATAAATGGATACACATTTTACACCGTCAAACAAGATGACAAAAAGCACTGTGCAAAACAGCGGCGTCCGTATAGATGCATTCCAGGATCAAGTTGGGTCAAACACATACTACGGCCGCATTGAGGAGATCTGGGAGCTAAACGACGTCAAGTTCAAGGTTCCTTTGTTTCGCTGCCGTTGGGTGAATCTACGCATTGGTGTCAAAGCCGAAGGAAGGTTTCAATTTAGTAGATCTATCAAGGGAGGGATACGCCGATTAACCATTTGTACTTGCGAAACAGGTCGAGCAGATATTCTACATAAAAGACCCTTCAAACAAGAAGATGCACATCGTGAGGGATGGAAAGCGCCGAATTGTAGGAGTTGACAACGTCGTCGATGAAGAAGAATACAACCAGAATCTTCACGTAAGACCTCACATTGACCTTGACGATGATCCCCAAGAGCCTGTGTCATATGCTCGTTCAGATCATACGGAAGGCATAACCTTGTGACCGATATGATGCATTTATACTTATCTATTGTAATGAATGAAGTATTTTGTTTTATTACAAAGACTTGATATGTGTAGTCATTTATATGGCTAATTTTGTTTTATTATAAATGTTGTTCAAATATGTCATACATTGAAATTGGAAATGTTGTGTAGTCATTTAAATATGTTGTGTAGTCATTTATATGGCTAATTTAAATGTTGTTTAAATTATTGTACAACAGCTTTGTATTTTGCATTCACAAATATAAAGACTTGATTGGTAAAATGGAAAAATAGTCATCGGTGACGGGCCGCCGTTTAAGGCCGACAGAGATTAATCTATCTCAATCGGGCAGTGCCTTAGGGCCCGTCACAGATGAGTCATCTGTGACGGGCCCTAAGGCACTGCCTGATTGAGATGACATTCAGGCCCGTCACGGATGACTCATCTGTGACGGGCCCTAAGGCAATGCCCGATTGAGATAGATTAATCTCTATCGGGCTATTACTAAGGCCCGTCACCGATATTTATTTTTCCTTTTTTCAGTTTGAAGTATTCGTATTTGTCAGTGCAAAATATATAGCTGTTGTGTAATAATTTATTTTATTAGTCATAATAAATTTTACGATAGTAAATGATTTCAAATGGAATTATAGTCAACAACAAAGTTGTAGAGCCTTTCAAGATGTACAAGTTTTATTTTGGTCATTTTTCTATATAACTTTTTTCTCAACAGCTTGAAATTGATTTTTACTATATGACAAATCTAAACAGCATTTGTAAATACTAAATGATTTCAAATGGAAATATGGTCAACAATGAAGTTGATCCTCTCATCAAGATGTACAACTTTTATTTTGGTAGTTTTTCTATATAACTTTGTTCCCAACAGCCTGAAATTGAATTTGAATATATGACAAATTTGAACAACATTTGTAAGTACTAAATGATTTCAAATGGAAAAGCCATAAATAGCAAAGTTGTACAACTTATCAAGATCTACGACTTTTATTTTGGTCACTTCTTCATCCGACAAAGTGATAGTACCACAATTGACATAAGTTGAAGAAGTGACCAAAATAAAAGTCGTAGATCTTGATAAGTTGTACAACTTTGCTGTTTATGGCTTTTCCATTTGAAATCATTTAGTACTTACAAATGTTGTTCAAATTTGTCATATATTCAAATTCAATTTCAAGCTGTTGGGAACAAAGTTATATAGAAAAACTACCAAAATAAAAGTTGTACATCTTGATGAGAGGATCAACTTTGGTGTTGTTGACTTTTTCATTTGAAATCATTTACTATTTACAAATGCTGTTTAAATTTGACATATTGTAAAAATCAATTTCAAGCTGTTGGGAACAAAGTTATATAGACGAAAGACCAAAATAAAAGTTGTAGATCTTGATAACCTCTACAATTTTGTTGTTGACCATATTTCGATTTGAAATCATTTACTATCCGAAAATGTATTATGACTAAAAAAATGAATTATTATATAGCAGCTATATATTTTGCACTAACAAATATAAAGAGTTTATGGAAAAATGTAAAAATAGTCATCGGTGACGGGCCTTAGTTTAAGCCCGATAGAGATTAATCTATCTCTATCGGGCATTATCTTAGGGCCCGTCACAGATGAGTCATCCGTGACGGGCCTGAATGTCATCTCAATCGAGCCTTAGTATGGAGCCTGTCACCAATGAGTCATCTGTGACGGGCCCTACGGCAATGCCCGATTGAGATGACTCATCACTCTACTATAACTAGGGTTTCTCAGATCGGATCGAAAATTTTTCTAAGTCCCGCTACAGTTTCCCGCCTCCTTATAACCCTAGCGCCGCCGCCAACTCCTACTTCGCCGCCGTCGTCCTCCCTCGCCGCCACCTATCCCGCCCTCCGCCACCGATCTCCACACAGACCGGCGTCGCCTTCCTCGACGTCTTCGCCCGCCATTCGGACCGCCGCCGCCTCCTCACCGACAACACATCCTGACCTCCGGCCGCACGAGCCTCCTCCGACTCCTTCCTCATCGTCGTCGCCTCCCCGTCCACCGAGCCCGCTGCCGCCGCCAACTCCTCTTTCGCCGCCGTCAACCTCCCTCACCGAGCCCGCCACCGCCGCCACCGAGCCCGGCGCCGCCTCCACCGAGCCTGCCACTGAGCCACACCGGCCATTCTCACCGTGCTAAGGTTAGTCCTCCATCGCGCCGCCCATGTGGATGAATAGATGAATAGATGAACAGATGAATAGATGACTAGATGAATAGATGAAATGCATGTGGTCGGATGAATAGATGAAATGTGGTGAATGTATGATTTTAGGACTTGATGATATGTGGAATTATTAGGATTATTAGGATTGTTGTGACTTAGTGAAATTTAGAAGGAGATGTGATGTGATATTAGGTTTCTTTATGTGAGATGTGCAATTTAATTTATTTATATGTGATATTGAAATCAGTTTATTAGATCTATGAGATGTGCGATTTAGTTTATTTATGTGACTAACTGAATTTAGAAATTTGGATTCTAAGCCATCGAAGCACTGAATTGTGTATTTTCGTTATTTTGAAAAAAAAAAGTAGACGATGTCTCAGCAAGGCGAACCAATGTCGACGACAACTAGTGGCTCCTCAAGGGCACGTACTCCTAGGACAGGGAACAAAATCCCTAAGGAACGGTTTGGCATAACAGCGGTGAACCAAGTAGGGTTGCCGACAGGTCCAAGGAAAATATTGAGCCGATTTAGATCTATCTGTGGGGTCATAGGGAGGCAGAAATTCAGTATTTTGAAGGATGACATCAAGCAAGTGCCGGCCACAGTGAAGGACAGTGCTTGGCTAGCGTTCAAGGAGAGCTTCGATTATCCTGCAGAGCATGAGTCCCTTATCAAGCAGGTTGCTCTTAAGGGCATGGGCAATGCTTGGAAGAACTTCAAGAGTAAGCTAGTCGGCGAGTTCGTCTTCAACCCGGCGAATCCCGATCCAACAGAGAAATTTCCTTGGATCACGGAACAAGTCTGGGAGGAATTTCACGCGAAGAAGTCGACCCCCGATTCCAGAGCTAGAAGCGAGGCATATCGCTTGCTCCAGACCAAGAACCAGCATCCGTACCGGCTTGGCACCGCCGGATATGCCGGTAAGGAAGTGGAATGGCAGCATGAGGATGAAGAAGTGGAGGAATCAAACACGCCGCGGGTGCTTGGCGATATCCCACACCCTCGGGCTAGGAACTAGGCCAGGGCCAGGTACCAGAAGAATGCTGATGGCACAATCTTCATGCCAAATCCAGAAGATCAACGAGTGTACAAAGCTATAGTAAGTGTCTAGTCAAAATAGATGTTCCCATTGTTTCCCATCGTGCAGTTTATTTAACCCCACTAAATTGTAATGCAGAAGGAGTTGGTTGCCGAGAAACTAGCCTCGCAAGAGGCCTGCTCTCAAAGACGCGAGGACGACCTCCTCACAAAAGCGTTGGGCAACAAGGAACACCGCGGACGGATACGGGGTGTTGGGTCTTCCGTTCCCTGGAAGTATGGATTTCCAGACTACGCGTGGCAGTACAAGAAGCGGACTTCTAACAAGGCGGAGAAAGATGCACGCCTTGAAGCCAAGATCCGGGAGTCGATAAGAGCGGAGCTGACATCTGAAGTCGACGAAAAGCTCGAGTCGATGAGGGCCAAGATTAGGCAAGAGATCAGAGAAGAGCAGCAGAACCCCCAGGCCGCCGCTGCTGCTGCGCACGAAGAGTTAGGAAGTCCCACCCAAAAACGCAGCAGTTGCGCATCAACTGAGTTGGCGGAAAATCCAACATCGGTCGAGAGTACCGTCGACCACATAACGGTAAAAGTTTCGTCCACAATGCATGAAAGACTTAAAGAATCCATATGATATATAATATTCTAAAAAAATTGATGAATCTATCGCAGGAACCAACGAGCTGCACCCTCACAGTTAGGGTGATGCCGACCTTCACGGTTCCAGCAGCCGAGGGACTTGCGTACAAGCCGACCCCAGGGACAAGAGTGCAAGGAGCGCAACTTAGGGGCGACTGTGCAAAAGTTCAAGTCGACTCGGTGAAGCCCGAATACGAGATGTTCCCACTGAAGTATCCACCGAACGACGAGGTCCTTTCACTAGGAAATGCCCGTGGTACCTTCATCCAATGGCCCAAGGACCTCATTGAGATAAGGGTTACAGCGAGGCCAACCACTGCACCAGGCGGTCGTCCGCCAAAGAGACCCGCCTCTGCTCCTTCAGCCCGTCCTGCTCAAGATCGTCATGCACAATCTTACGATGTGCAGTTGCAGTACGACACGGATTTTGGGGAGGACCGAACGGAGGTCGACAGCAAGGCGATTCATGAACCCCCACCGATGAAGAAGAGCAGGAAGGCACACTCTTCCCCTCAGAGAATTACTCTCGATAAACCCGAAGCAAAGGGGAGAGGAAGGGGAGGAAAGGTGCAGGCCTCGCTTCTAGCTCCAAGGAAGCTAGATCTGGGCAAGGGCCAGGAAGAGACTAAGGGCAAAGAGGTCAAGAAGAAATACGTCGCTCCACAGGAGTTCCAACTAGGCATGCCATTGGTTGGAGATGACGTGCTTGCCGCAATGGGCACCGCTTGCAAGGACCTTCACGTATACTACATGGAGAAATCTAACGCCAGGAGGCCGAATAAAGCTACCGATATCCTTGGAGAGCATGATGGAAAGTCATTCCTTGGTCCAACAAATTATATCGTGGTCGACTTCAAGGATCTATTCGACCTCTACAGGCTCCGAGCGGTGGACACAAGCCTCCTTAAGTGCTACTCCTTGTAAGTATTGTCGCCCAACTCACCCTAGTAATAACAATCGGTTTAACTCGCTTACAAGATCGTTTATCTTGTGTGTAGGTTAAGTTGGCAATGGTGTCAGAAGAATGCACCGGAAGTTGCCTTCCTTGATCCACAAGTGGTCACTATCACAAATCTCCAGAATGACCGTCAAGGAATGGTCAACTACATCTACGACACCTTGTGGTCCCGCCGAGACAAGGAGTACATTATGTGCGCCTATAATCAATAGTAAGTGTGTTATCTAAATATACACAACAGCATGACACATTCCTTCAGTACTTAATTAACTTTCACTATATTAATGCCGCAGTGCCCATTGGATCCTTCTGGTCATAACACCTAAGTGGAGTACATGTCACTACTTGAACTCCAGAATTGATAAGAACGCATATGATTGGACCCCAATTCAACTAGCGATAGATGAAGCGTGGGCCCAATACGTGCAAAGAGGAGGCCTCAGGAAGACAGGACATGACGCCCTCATCCACAAAAAAGACTTCCCGGTGAAGCAACAAATAGGTGACCAGTGCGGATTCCATGTGTGCCACAACATGCGCCTTCTGTACAGAGAAAAGGTGAAAATTTTGGCTGAGTTTGAGGTCGGTGGTCTCAATTGTCATAGAGTAACTACATTTTAATACTTATATATGATCGATCAACTAATCTCGAATTATGACAATGTAGGGCACAATAACCAAGTCTCTGCCTACCAGCTTTGAGGAGATTCGCGAGGAGATAGCCAGCTTCATCCTCCGCGAAATAATTAACCCCAAAGGAATGTTTAGGCTTAAACTAAAATGATGAACAATGTTGAACTTTTATGTTTAGGCAATGATGAACACTTATTATGCAACTCTGATGACGTAACTGTAATGCTAATATTTATGTATATATTTCATATGTTTTTGTTAGGACTTGCTAAATAAATATTTGATCCAATTAACTCGGTTTTGCAGGTGAAATATGATAAATATGTGAATGGGTGTAAAATATGAGATGGCTGTGAATGTGTGGTTGTGTGAAATATATTGATGTCTGTGTATGTGAATGCATATGTATAAATGGGTGATGCTGGGGGGCTGGGGATATTGGATATCTGTGTTTGTTTCTGTCATTTTTGCAGCGGGCATGGCTAGCAAAGGCCTGAGGCTAGCCAAAAAACAAAATTTATTTTTTTTTGTGGATTATAGTCATCTGTGACGGGCCATAACTAAATGCCCGATTGAGATGATGGTCATCTGTGACGGGCCGTACTTAATGCCCGATTGAGATGACTGTCATCTACGACGGGCTTTAGTTTAGACCCGATTGAGGTCAGTAGTCATCTGTGACGGGCTGTAGTTTAGGCCCGATTAAGATGAGTATCACATGTGACGTGCTCTAGTTTAGGCCCGATTGAGGTTAGTAGTCATCTGTGACGGACGCTAGTTGTGGCCCGATTGAGATAGGTCATCTGTGACGGGCTATAGTTTGACTGGTCGTCTGGGTCAAAGCTATCGGTGACGGGCTTTACTTAGGGCCCGATTGAGATAGATTCATCCGTGACGGCCGTTTGCCCGATTGAGATAACTGTTCACATCAGTGACTTCTAGCCTGTGACGGACGCCATGCCCGATTGAGATGGGCTTTCCGCCCGATTGAGATGAGGGTATCCGTTCTAGTGAATAAATGAATATTTGCACGCAGTTGGCCTTCTTAATTAAATTAGAAGTCACCAAATCGCCTTCTGTAATATATTTATGGATACCTTATAGTTTCTGGTTTTTGGTTTTAAAATTTCTTGCACAAACAAATGATAGTATTTCTTTTACTCGACGATATACACCCGTTAATCTGGCAGTAAAAAAATTTCCTAATACATACAGTGCGTTATACCTGCCTCCGAATAAAAATGTTACAAACACGCAATCACACATTCGGATATAAAAAAAAGAAAATATCAAATTTCATTCACATTCCATCTCGATATAAAATTGAGATTTGCAAATCAGATTACCACATAATTATTACTGCATGACAAAATGAAATTTGGAGACGTCATATGTCAATGATATTTCATCATGATGTATCTCTATTCTCTAAAGGAATTTCTGTCAATGATATTGCTCCGAAACGACATTCACATAATGTTTTTTTATTTGTACATAACACCTTTATATATGACATGCGTTGACGATGGTTGTGTCGAAGACGGTGACCAGGATGCGCTAAACTGCCATGCCATCAAGCTGTGCTCCACCTGCAAAAGTGCACACAGCAGCTGCTAACACCAGCAGCCAAAAATAAAATTCAGAACATTTCAGTATAAAGAATTTTGTTCAGTGAAAATATTCAGAGAAAAACTAGCCTCTTCAACAGGACCATATGCAGTGAGCAAGCTCCTAGGCGTTCATCCATTGTTTTCAGAAGTTTATACAAACCTACATTCATCACATATATTAAAATATTCAGAGAAAAACTATGTTCGATAGGACCATATATATATATGTAGTGAGCAGTTCAGAAAAGAAAATCAATAGATCTGCTCTATCGATCCACAAAATCTCAGAGAACTGCTATCTAGTCAAACTCCTAGAGTTTTCATCCATCCAAAATATGAGAGAACCTGATGATGATGCTGATGATGAAATTGATGGTTTTCCAAACATTGGACACACGAATATATGATAGAACAAATGAAATTTCAGAAGGGAGCAGATTTCTAACAGTATTGCACACACACATTCATAACTGAACACAAAAATTCCGATAAGGGCATGAAAATTAGGTGATTAATGCATCGCAAAAACAATATTTTGGCAGCAGGACTATAAGTAGCAATCATGAAAAAATAAATTGTATATGGCCACCACCAGTGGCAGTCATTAGGGCCTCAATCTCACTTGGTTCTTATTCCAATTTCTTGAACATTGCAGAGAAGAATTCATTACTAAAAATAAAATTAAGATCAGAGCAAGGAAGGAGGCGTTGAATGCGTCATCAAAACAACATCTAGCAGCAGGCCTACCACAATGATCCACTGTATTCATCCCTGCAAAAACAATAGGCCTGTGAAAAGAAATATGAAAACAAAGTACATCGACATCTGCTTGTCGTTGAGCCTATCGCTGCTAGCCACAAGGAGCAGGCTGCTGCTGGGAGCGCTGGACGCCACAACCTCCACTGCTTCCTGAATGTTGCCGCTCCAGATCGAAAAAGAAAAAAAGAAAGGGGGAAAAATGATTGGGAGGGAGGGGGGCGACGACGTTGGCCGCCGACCTCCACGCGATGGATTTCACCACCAAGGACTGCCACCGCTGGATGCATCCCCACCCGACGCCGTTGACGCTTCCTCGCTCCTCACCTCGCTGACCATCGAGGGCTGTGCTAGAACTGGCCGGTGCTAGCGGAGGTGGGGGTTGCCCGGCTCTAGCACCCGTTGCCGACTGCCGTCGCCGCTCCCGATCAATTTCCTGATTCTGAAATTGTGGAGGAGGTGGCGGAAGATGCGTGGGGGTGGGGTGGGGCCGTGGGGGAGGCCATCATGACATCTGAATATGAATATGTACTCTCATCCGTTCCAATTTAATCAGATGAAATTCGACCAAAATTAATATTGATAAAACTAGGTTTTCTTAAAAAAAAAAAGGAGATGAACTCTATGTCGTCACCCGGGGATGGAATTCCCGAATAACTGGAGCGTGCATTGTACTAGTTCCATGATCAGTGACTATTACACGTGTCCATGACATTATTATCACATCCATACAATGGCACATAAGTAAAAAAAAAAAAGAGTGGCTATTATAACTTAGCGGTGCAAGAGTCATATAAGATAGTTGGGCCAACTTACCAAACAAAAGAGTTTCAAACGCCATGGAAAAGATAAACAAGTTATTCGCTATACCCATTTACCAAACCACACAGACAACCGACTAGGAATCACTCTAGAAAAAACTTTCCTTAGAAACTCTGGTAACCGATGCAAACACCCGCTTTCTGCAAATAAGACTAAAAACAACAACGAGAGTTAGGTCAATACATGAGATATTGGCAAGTCCTACCCAAACCTTGGAAAACCTAGGACTATTGTAAGCTGAGATCAAATATGGCAATATTTGTGGCTCATTTTCAGCGTACAGTAGATTTTGTTTCACAATAGTAAATAATAAGATATTGAAATGGAATTTTTAAATGAAAGAGTAAACCATCATGATAATAGTAATATAAGTACCATCATAGTATCATCCTTGTGCGCTCCATGGTAGAAAGTAAACATTTTATTATTAGCCTACACCAGGCAAAATCATAACTGTTATTCACCATACTCATTTCACAATTCATTTAACAAATCACCAACACTATACTTATATCATTTCACCAAATCAACCATGATCGTGAGCACGACTAATCGATTAGTCTTAGACTCTGCAGAGTTTGTATATCTTAACCCACATAATGTGATGGAAGCCAAAAGGCTACACTCCAGCTGTTTCGGTACCCTACATTCTAGACATTGAGTGTAGCCTAGAGGTCACAACGAAGTTGTTACATTGCTTAAAGTCTAGCCTTGCATGAGCACGGAGAGTGTTTCTCCACATTGGCCATGAACCAATTACGCTAGAAAGGTGGGCCCCATCCTAATCCTAATGCCGTGAGGTGAACATATCCGTTCCCTCAACAAGGCACTATCTGTTATATTGGATATGCTTAGACGCCTATGCAATATGGTGAACACAACCGTTTCCATAGAGGGTCATAATAGTATCATCCTTGTGCCCTCCATGGCAAGAAGTAAACATTTTATTATTAGCCCAAACCGAGCAAAATCGTAACTAATATTCACTATACTCATTTCACAATTCATTTAATAAATCACAAATAATATATTTGTATCATTTCACCAAGTCGGTTATATCCGTGAGCACGGCCAATCGATTAGTTTTAGACTCTGAGTGTGTACAGCTTTATCCACATGATGTGATGGAAGCCAAAAGGCTACACTCTATTTCGGTACCCGTTGGTACCCCACACTCTACATAATAAGTGCAGCCTAGAGTTCACATTGCTTAAAGTCTAGCCTTGCATGAGCACGGAGAGTGTGGAGCGACAGGAGAGCGCCGCCAGCGTCGTGCCAGGGTCGCAGGCGTGGGCGCACAGGAGGCTGGCGTCTGGCGACGCAGCCTCGGTTTGCTAGGTTTAGGCGACGGCACGGCGGATTACGGCAGCGTAGGAGCACGGCGGGCGGGACGGAAACCGGCGGCGAACTCCATAATATCTTAACTAAAATTCAACCTAAATATATGCAATGAGTTGTTTTTACGATCATTTATCGTGTGACACATCCAACAATCAAAATGATCTAATGATTTGCATTTAACGGTACCGCCAACCGCCGCCCCCAACATTCACCCATCTTGCGCCCCCCCCCTCCACACCCCCTCCCCCCACCCAGACCGCATCCCACCATCCGCCAACGGCCGCCCACATCCCCCACTCCTGCGCCCCCACACCCCCTCCCCACCCAGATCGCATCCCCCCTTCCCCGACCCTTCCATCACGCTACAAACCCTAAACTAACCTTCCTCCACCAGGAACTCCGTCGTCGACAACGTCCTCCGCAACACATATATCGCGATGCCCCCATCACGGTGCCCCCCCTCCTGTTCACCGCGCTTCCACCCCACCTCCACCGCCGAGACCGCATGCGCTCTGCATCGCCGCCGTCCGCCGCTCCTGCTCGTCCGTATCCAATGG
>CM020179.1:27034371-27055157 GCA_009805545.1 Oryza longistaminata | reverse complement strand
CCGATGCCACCGTCGCGCCCCCATCATCCACTACGTCGCCTCCCTCCCTAGCGTCCCCATCCCTTCCTTGCCGCGCCACTTCCCCATCCGCATCCCCGCTACACGTTGTCGTGCCCCCTGTTGGTAACTTTTTTGTGACAAGTCGACAAGCACGATCGCAACACCTAAACGCCTTGCGGTGATATGGAGTCGCCAACCGCCTCGATCTAGCCAAAGGGCCAAATCAAGATGGGTTTTACAAAAGGAAAAGCTAAACCGGCTAGCGGAGCCGATTTAGAGATCAAAATCAGCCTCTAGGCCGATTTAGATCGATATGAGGATAACTACCCGTCTCGTGGGCAAAACGGAAGGTTTTCAGGACAAAGCTATAAAGAGGTGTCGCACTCTCGCAGCGGCGGCGGACGGTTTACGACGCAAACTGACAAAGATGGACTAAACTAGGGTGAAATCGAAAACAGAGTAAAAGAACAATTCAAGTAGATTGTATTCGGGGGTTTTACAATGAACCGGCGTTGTCCCTTATATAGGGGTTGGTCTTGCCCTCTACAGGCCCTCCTCCACGTCCAATTCGGGATAGAAACCAATGAAAACACGAAACATGCCTTCCCGAGTAAGGAAACCCGAGACCCGACGAAAACAGAGTCGGACTCGGACCCTGACGGTCTGACCGTCCACATACCTGCGGTCAGACCGGCCTTACTAGTCGGTCAGACCGCCCACATACCTGTGGTCTGACCGGCCCTAGTGAAGGAAACCCGGCACTTTTCAAACTTTGGCAATTTTTTCCTATTTCGTCCATAGGTGCTAAATTTGGGTGTAAACAGCGGCTATGTAACCATCTTCCTAGGTGGCGAGTCACACTCTGATCCGCCTAGGGAGACGTTGGCGGATCAGCCGAACGCCTGCGAAAAAATTCTATTTTCGCAAGCCTTTTGATATGGGCGGATCGGCCGTTCGCCTAGGAAGACCGATTTTTTCAGGAGTGTACACATGAGTAGGGTGCAACTAATTACTGTTCAATATAGTTGCATACAAATTATAGTTATATTTTACATATAGAAATTGAAGCAGAGATTGTAAATAAAAGACGATAGATGTACTTTGAAATAAGTTTAATATCTGGCTACGTACAAAACAACAGTGCAAATTTAGGTAGTCTATATCGTTTATAATTTTCTTGAAAACGCAATCACATGGTAAACTGATCGACATGAGAATGTGCAGTCAGCTCTCGTGACAATCGAAGCCTTTGTGATACAAGGCTTATTGAATTTTGACCGAGCAACTATCTGGTTGGTTTATACCCGGCTAGCTGGCTAGAAGAGCTGCCTGCAACCAGTGCTGTCTCCTCAGTCATATCCTTTCCCGGCCGACGAACTGGAGGCATCTTGGTCTCTGCTGAAGCCAAAGTAGAGTTGACGACTAAATTAAGATCAGGCAACTGCGCGTCACGCTCCAGGACATCCATTGCTTGGAGCATGGTAGGCCGTTGCTGAGCCTCAGAGGCAGAGCACCAGAGTCCCAAGATAATGACACGCTCCATCTGCCTCCTTTCATCAGCACCATTGTCATCAATGGCTAGCCTAGAGTCTGCAGCTGCAACGACATCACCGCCGCTTCGGTATAGGTCCCAGATTTGCACCCTGTGTCTCCCCGCGCAGACGATCTCGAGAAGGACAATACCGAAACTGTACACGTCCGAGCTACGGTTGATCCTGACCTTGCCATCTCTCATGCATAGCGGATCTAGGTATCCTTCTGTGCCAATGGCAGTTGTCTGCACCGTTCCATTGCCTGGGTTCGCGACCCTTGACAGACCAAAGTCGGCAAGCTTGGCACTGAAATTCTCGTCCAAGAGTACGTTGCCTGGTTTGATATCTCTATGCAGGATATATGGGTTGCATTCGTGATGCAGGTAAAGCAGACCTGACCCAATGTCCTTGGCTATTTCATATCTGCTTGATCATAATTAGTTAGCTAGATAGATTAACCATAAACCTACCTAATTAATTGTACACATTATACTAATAGGGCACTTAAAAGTAAGTACACACATTAATACAAAATAATGTTATTAATTAGGTGGATCATATTATCTTGCGGTCGATAATATGAACTAAATCTAAATTAATTTGTAAAGCGTTAAATCATGCATAAACGAAACTTTAGTGGAGACTCTAGACCGGTTACAATTCATGGTATTTGTTCATTTGAATTTTTAAACTACTAAGGCCATGTTCGTTGGAGGGGGGTGGGAACCCATCTTCTTTGCACGAAAAACCGAGCGATCTATTAGCGCGTGATTAATTAAGTATTAGCTATTTTTAAAAAAAAATAGATCAATATGATTTTTTTAAACAACTTTCGTGTATAAACTTTTTGTAAAAAAACATACCATTTAGCGGTTTGAAAAGCGTGCGCGTGAAAAACGAGAGTGGGAAGTTGGTAACTACTGCAAACGAACGTAGCCTAAATCATGAAAAACCTAATATAATTGTATTCATTAATTATGAATTTCACAATTATTAAATCATGAGCATACTAAATTGAGACTCCGACAAAAATACAAGTAATTATTATTATTTTCAAAACTAAAAAATATATATTAAATTTTGTTTTGAAAAATGTAAATGAAAATAATGAAAATAAACAGCAGAAACACAACTTATAAATCTTCTCTATAGACTATAGAGGGTTAGAAACTCGTGTATTAATCGAAGAAAAAGAGAATGATTTGCACTGTTATTTCGTGATGGGTCAATGCTATAACTATGGAGATGAATTGATGTAGGTAGATGCAAAACATAAATTGTACTTACAGAAATAGAAAGCAATGGTTTTGTGTTGAAAATTTAATTGTATTAGTGACAATAAAAGTGACAATTATGTTATTCCCTCCATTCCAAAATGTAAGTATTTATAGGGTAGTGAGAAAATATTCTCTTTTAGTTACTAAGTGGTCAGAATTTGAATTTTAAATTGCTTAGATTCCTTCCCCCAAATATCTCATATTCTAAAAGTATATAGATCTCCATGCATTAAGAATCAATGCCCATAAATATTTATATTATGGTATAAACTTTTAATTAAAACACTTATATTTTGAAACCGGGGAGCAACTAAAACCATTTTTTGAACGGAGGGAGCAACTAAAACCATTTTAAAATCGAGCTCCGTACAAAACTGGGCAATGGAGAAAAATTCAAATATAAAATACTAGCAACAAAGTATGTATATGGGTACCTTGTTTGCCATGACAGTACTTCTTCTGCCTCGCTCTTGTACAAGTAATCATAGAGATTTCCGTTTTTCACCAGTTCATAGACAAGGAAGAGCTCTTTGTTCTTCTTCGTCCGGAAACAGCAGCACATGAGATGGAGAATGTTCCAGCTGTGCCCTCGGCAGCACCAACCGTAAAACCTGACGAGATTCTTGTGCCTGGCTTCGCTGATGGTGCTGACTTCGGCGAAGAAGTCCTTGTGCCCTTCGCTGGATTCTTTATTTTTTTGAGAACTCCCTTCGCTGGATTTACTCACTATTTTCTTCACAGCAACTTCACGCCCCAGCCGCTTCAGGAATCCCCTGTAGACTACCCCAAAGGCACCCTGCCCGAGCTTGCGACTGTTGGAGAAATGGCCAGTTGCAGCGGCCAGATCGCTGTATTCGAACCTTCTGAATCCGTTTGTTCCCTTTTCAAAAACATTTTGCTCCATTTTCTGCTTCCAACACGAGAGCAAGAACCAGTACACCACTAATGCCAATGCAAGAGCTCCTCCAACGATCAGTACTCCTAGAAACCATGCCTTATTGTGTCTATCTACACCTGCAAATTAAAAGCGACAAGATGGATATATACAACTTTTTATTTATTTAATTTCGAATTCTAAAAAAACAGTTCAATGCCCCTGGTATGTCTATAGGACACCACTAAACATTGCATGCCAACTAATTAGTCTTAACAAAGTACCATTTTAATTAATAAATACCAAAAATAATATGCATCACTTTCTCACATGTGAGTATGGAGCTATTGTTGATGCAAAATTTGGCACAACACCCAAAAACCTAGGAGATCTACTTAGTTCTAGTGCAGGTCCTATAAATCGGGTTCAGAACATGCTAGTTAGTTTGTTTCTAGAACTAACAAGATAGATAGACAGATCGCATAAGTTCAAGGAGCCGATCGACCAATAAGCCGATGTGATCTAGCGAGGCTAACCGATATCCATAGGGTTTTGATCAATTGGCTATGGATCTAATGTAGATTCAAATAATGAGATAAACAATGAAACTCATGCTATCATTGGCTAGAACTAAATTATGCATAATCATTAATAAAATGTTCTTTATCTGCTACAACCTGTAGCGGGCTCATACCATTACCTGTGACAGGTTAAGCCCTCGTCACATATTAGTGGCCACTGATTATTCTGAGTCACCTGTGACGGATAAAGACCCGTCAGAGGTAAGAGTTACCTTTGACGGACCGCAACTAAAATTCGTCACAGGTAATCTTCATGTGTGACGAGTAAATATTTTAACTCGTTAATGGTTGTTGGCAGCTGTTAAATACCGATTCTATACCGCCAACATCTGCATAAAGTCCAGATAATAACACATCCAACATAGTGATAGGTCTAAATCTCACATATTCCACATGTGTTGGTATATATTTGTATGCAGATGATAAACTCAGAAGTTGGGAGGAAAACCAGACTAAAAGTGAAGGAGGATGCATATCCATACAAGGATGGGCTTTGAACTTTATCAAAACACTGAAGAATTAGCCCAAAACTCCGAGAATTGGATAAAGCAAACTTAGAGGGAGAGATGGGCCGAAGGCCAGGCCAGGGGGGCCCAGCCAGGGTTTGCCCGAACCACAATCATAGCTGTTCAGGCTGGGGTTTGGCATCGACGTCCCGGATGCATCCCTGATGACGATTGGAGGGCACTTCAGACATTTCCCCTTCGCTAACCGTTATTAACTGTCCTATTTAAGGAGTTTCACTCCTTCACTCTCTCACACACTTTCAAGCTTGAGCTGAACTACAAGAGGCTCTATTGTACTATTTGTATACTAGAATTAGGAAGAGAGTAGACTAGAAGAAGTCGGAAGAATTTCGGTGCTGTCGGTAATCTTTTCCTATTTCTTTTATTCTGTTTATTACTCTGATATTAATAGAATTATCATCCTGAGTAATTTAGATTTATCTTGTGAGAATTATCTTTTGGTTAGTTCCTAAATAGCATACGGGATTATTGTTCGCTATAATCAACTAAAATATAGTAATTGCTTTGGTGAGTTATAAACACTAAAGTAGATATTAATTGCTTAGACATGGTGTTTAGGTAATTATTATCTAGTAATTGTTGCATATCCCACAGTACGTTTGAGGTAGGTGTAGAGGTGGTGACAGCCCTCAAGACCACTTAAGTCCTCTCTGTCCGGGTACGTAGTAGAGCGACATCTAGGAACAACGGGTTGCCAGTGCTTGAAGTATCGCGTTAGAATTAAAGTTAAGATTTCCCTAGATATTGTTTCTCACCAGTAAATCCTCTCTATCCTAGCCTATCCTTTGCTTGGTGTCCTTGGATGAATCGGAGGAAGAATTAATCACACACGTTCCCTTGGATTCGTTACCCTTGGAATACTCCGTAGGGAAAGTGCTACATCAGTACATCCATGCGTTTGCGGATTCTATCTGTGATCGTAAGAAATACCAACAAGCATTTCTGGCGCCGTTGCTGGGGAACGGTTGCCGATTATCTCTGAACCCAGTTCATCCTCGTATCTCTTTTCATTTTTTTCTACCTTCACCCATGCTACCCGGAGAAGTATTCCTGTTAAATTCTTCTCAACCATGGAGCAACCTCTCTTTGAGCTGTCTGCTCCTAGAGGCGAATTCTATGAGCCACCTATTTCATCGGAGCCGATTGGAACAACTGGCAATGAAATTCGCGCCGAACTGATTAGCATGGTTAGGGAAAACCCCTTTTCTGGTCTTGATCTAGAAAATCCCTACCATCATCTGCGGGACTTTGAGCAAGTCTGCTCATGCCTTAAGATTCGTGGCACGAAGTAAGAAACTGTAAAGTGGAAGTTGTTTCCGTTCTCCCTTCAAGAGAGAGCGAAGCAATGGTACACATCTACCGTAGGATGTGTAAACCGTAGTTGGGAAAAGTTGTGAGATAGGTTCTGTCACGCCTGGAATTTCTATCCAAAATTCCAAACGCTTACATGTGTGTTAAATCCTCGTCCAGGAATCAGCCGAGGCACACAATAACAAATTGATAATAGAGTACTCTTAAACAACTAATTAATATTCGCAAAATAGCAAATTATTACAGAGGTGGATAGTTCCTCTCAAAAAAAATAAAATTCTACGCAGCGGAAATAAAACAAACTACGGAACAGCTATGGCGACTCCACTCCACAGGCAACTTAACCCGGACCAAGCCTAGTCCTCCCCAGATCATCACCTTCACTGAAGTACTCCTCCTCTGATGAATGAATATTGCAAGAATGAGCATATGACATACTCAACAAGCCACACAGCAAATATGCAAGTGCAC
This sequence comes from Oryza longistaminata, assembly GCA_009805545.1. Lineage (NCBI taxonomy): Eukaryota > Viridiplantae > Streptophyta > Magnoliopsida > Poales > Poaceae > Oryza > Oryza longistaminata. The sequence goes on along the minus strand of CM020179.1, from coordinate 27,048,584 downwards.
AGGATAACAAAGGATGGCATAATACAGCTCATTTGCATAAACAGCATTTAATAAATATTTAAGAGAGTAGTAAAACCGTTGAATAATTAATCAGTATTAAGTAAACACTATACAACACACCCGTGTTGCATAGGCCCAACCCCATGTGAACAACCAACCCCGGTTGTACAAATCAAACCTCCATACCAGGAATATACCATTCCAAACCAGGAGTCAAATTAATTATCACAATTACCATCAATGAATAATGTGAGACTAATCACGAAAAACATTGTTAGACCCGCCCATAACCGCGGGCACGGCTATTCGAATAGTTTTACTCTGGCCAGAGATATACCACTGTACCCACAAGACACAGTTCCACAACATGTTGCCATGCGCCTCAATACCACCACGGTACCTCGGAAAGGAACTGTGACAATACCCCTCGCACAACACAACTCACCACAGTGCACCATACCTGGATCATAATCACCCCCTCTACAACCAGAGGCATGGACTCCCCAGCGACCCCCACGGAGTTCTCGCCACTTCTCAGTCTGGCACCCCATAATGAATCATGCTATACAAAAGGTAAAGCCGTTGCCCACGCTGGCTTGTGGTTGGCACGGTAAATGTTTCACAACAGTAGCTCGTGAACCGGTCCTTAATTATGATGAGCACGACCATCAAAACCATATGCTCACAACCCACCTTAATCAAATTTTAATTATCAATTAATTAACATAACACGATTAACCATCGTGAGCTACCATTAAATATAATCGTGAATAATAATGTAGTATGATTCATCCCATTAATGAGCTTATGTTTCTAAGCATGGCTAAGCAATTATACATATATAGCATTTAGCTGAACCAAACCAATATATAAGGTTCTAGCTAATCAAATTATAACCCATAGGAAAATATAGTCATCTTCGGCCATAATTAAATGGGAAAAGGCTCACCACCTGATGACATTCGAAAATAATGCATAAGTTGAAATAAAACATTAGCTTTAAACGGGTTCAACATGCTCAAAGGGTTGTTTGGGATCTGTGTGACTTGCCTTGAGCTTCTTCAAACACTTTTGAACCTTTCTCAACGAAAACGCTCTCCTCCGGAACGTCGGAAACTAAAGCAAATGAACAAAATCAACAAAACAGTACAAAAACAAGCATAAACAGTACATGTGGATATTTTTAACATGTAGATCTCGTCTTTAGATGAATTTAGCAACTTGAACCACTTGAATCCGAATTACGATGATTTAGTTATGAATTTTCTAGGTTTAATCGATTTTCATCTAATACAGAAAAAACTAATAAAAAGATTTATGACGTCATCATGACATCATCGCCGGTCTAGGCTCGGCTCCATGCGACCACCGGCGATAAAGGGCTCGTCCGGGCTATCCGAGGACACCTATGCGAAGAGGACGATGACGCGAACTCACCAGTGGGAAGAACGACGACGGACGACGACGAACGACAGCAGGCGGCGAGGTCCCACGGCGGCACGGCTCGGCTCAACGTCGATTGTGGCCCTCTGGTGGCTTACGACGGTGATGATGGGGTGGACGGGGTGCTCGTCCACCTCGCGAACTCGACGGTGGAGGCAAACAGCGACGATGGCAACGCTAGCGGCGACGGTGGCTCTAGGGTTACGCCGCGGCGGCGCTACGGGCAACGGCGGGCCTCGGGACTTGAGGGAAAACGTAGAGGGCGACTAGGAGATGCTTTATATAGGCTTGCATTAGAGAGATCGGACTCCAAACGAGAGGATTTGAGCCGGAAAATCCTAGGGTTAGTTTGGAGAGATAAACTCGAAAACGAGTTTGATTCGGATAAAATACAAGGAATTGGGTTCCGATTCTTGGGGGAAACGAAAGAGGGAGATAAGGGAAATATTTCCCCTCAACAAATTTTAGGAAAACACAAGAGAAAAGGTTGGATTTGGAGGAGAAAAACCGAGCCAATTCGGTCTCAGTTCGGCTGCTAGAGGTAGAAGATGAACAGTGCGGAGGGAGGCAAGTAGACTTTCGGCTGGTCTGAGAAGGGGAAGAGCAGCTCGGCTTGGGCCGGCTTGGGCTGCACAGCACGCACACGAGGGGGAGAGATGTTGGGCTGAAATCAGCCCAACGGCTTAGGAGAGGATTTTAAAAACTTTTCCAATTAAAATAATTCGTGAAATGATGTTTCATTATTTAAAAATACTTTCCTTGCTCAAATAATTCCCAGAAAAATCTAGAAAATAGATAAACAAGCAAAGTATTTAATGAGATTTTATCTAACTCAGTTTTATGTTACAATTTCTCCTAGATTATTAGAGTTTAACTTGAAGGCTTTTTTTTAAAAATAATTTCTAGAAATGATTTAAAATATGGATTATTAATTTAGGCGATTTTTAGGGCGTGACAGGTTCTGTCTTGCCTTCTTCCCAGTTACCCGTATTACCACTCATCGAGTAGGAATTCTCAGTTTCCGGCAGATCAATAACGAATCAATTGGTACAACCTGGTCCAGATTCACTAATTTAGTGCAGTGCGGACCAACCTTATCCATACCCGAGTATGGAGTCTGGATAGGGAGTCTGCATTATATCTGGACATAACCGCCATAGGATCATTCATGCATAAAACGCCGTCAGAAGGAAAAGTAATTCTAGATCGCATTCTAGAAAATACTTCCGTCATGACGCAATGCGACGAACCTCCGCTGGATGCATTCGTGTCCAAGATAGAGGAACCTTTAACAGTCGAATCACAACCTGAGATATCCACTTCAACTGAATCGACTGGTGAAGTAGTTCCCGAGCCATCATCCATTGAGAATAAAGAAAAATTCAGACTATGGATCGTGCTGCAGTTCTATTCAAGGAAACACCATAAAAGGTCTCACTTTTTATTTAAGTGTAGGTGACCGACGATTAAGGAACAAAAGGCAGGCGATTAATAAATAGCAAAACTGATTATTATTTGAGTGGAATAAGTGGGAGCAATCGGCGTCCTGCCCTGCACAGCTCTGCTAGCTACAACCTCTAACAAAAGACTGAACCGCAAGTAGAAAAAGCTCAAGTTCTCGATATGAAAAGCATCTCAATTTAAAAATGTCACAAAGAAAAATCTGGAAGCGAAAGAAAAGAATTAATATAATGTAAAAGATAAAATGGATAAGCAGTTGTTGCTACGACACTGAGAGCAAATATTTAGGATTCTATACTTACGACGTACCTTTGTCTACTAGCGCGAGGGTTGAGTTGAAGGACCAGGTCAGTATCTGATTGAGCTCCCTGACACTTGCGGCGTTGGCTGCAGAAAACCCCACTGCCACCTGCGGCGGGAGCAACGCCGTCACCAGATCTGGCAGTTGCGCGCTCACCTCAACGGGTTGCTGAGAAGGATGGTCATGAAACACAAGGGAGGCGACCAGCATCTGTGTGCTGCTGTTGAAGGCGATGGAGGCTGTCATGGTCCCGTTCAGAGCCTGACAGCGTTTCGTGTGGCCAGGGTCCCTGACAGAGTTGATGTCGATGCCGATGTGGTCGCCTCCCTCAGGGTCAAAGCTATTGGTGACTGTGTCGAACTCGACAGCGATGAAACGCTGTGAGCCGACGGCGATTTTCGTTTCTTCGGAGACGAGGCCGAGGTTGCCCCCAGCCGACTTGGGTGGCACCTTCGATGGATAACCCGCTAAGAAGAAAGCCATGCCATCACCTCTTGTTGTACCGTTGTCGACGGGCCTGATGGCGAATGTGAAGCTTGTGAAGAAGCTTGCCACCTCGAGCTCGTCTCGGCCGTTGGCTGCTTGGTGTTGGTGGTAGAGCTGCACCGGATGGGCGTACGTCATCCGGCCGCTATAGCAAAGTTCATAGCTGCAGGTGAGGTTGACCAGCCCATCTTGTGGCGTCGCGTCACCCTCCAAGTTAAGCTCGTCTAGGTGGTGATCGGTGGATGGATCGGAGAAGTTGAAGCTGAAGGACATTGCTGGTGCTGCTGCTGCAGCAGTGAGGTGAGAAGCATCAAGCGACACTGAGAGGAGGAGGAGGAGGAGGAGGAGGTAGCCGGCGCAGTGGTGAAGATGCGGCATTTTGCTAGCTACAGCAGATAGTCAGAGACGTGATATGAGGTTTTACGAGTTCGCTCCCTAGAGTGATTCACTTTATAATATGATCCTATTTGCTAGCGGCGGTCTCCTAGTGGCTAAATGCTGGTGGCCACTAGCAGTGGTACCATCTCAAAAATAAATAAATTAACTACTTGCATGTGAGTAGGTTGTTTTGGCAGGTATAAAATAAGCAACTTTAGTAAGTCTTTCAACCACTACTCAAATAAAATAAGCAACTTTAGTAAACCTATCAACCACTACCCAAATAAAATGAGCAACTTTAGTAAGCCTATCCATCACTACCTGGCCGGGAGTTCTAGCGCTCGCCGACAAGGTGGGTTGGTCTAGTTCGCGGACCTTCGCGACTAGAGAATCACGCGAACAGTTACAAATCCTCATCCTTTCTTAATCACGTCTCTTATGACGCAAGAAAAAAAAATCACACACCGAATTATTTTCACCTATTTTGTCGTTTTGTTATAACTAACTCGTGCATACGCTTTTATCTTTTTTCGGATTTCAGTTTGTTTGGAATGAATATCCAGTAAAGTTTCTATTTACAAATATAATATCTATGTAAAGTTTATATATGTCAGGGTTACGGGTCAGGCATACCCTCTACCCCTCGATATACGTCATGTATCGACAAGGCCTATCCACGTGTACACGGATAAATCCTTTGATATCTAAGGAAACTCTTCGTAAAGTCAATGGATGAGGAGAGACCTTCTCGGATAAGAATTGGGTTACCTTCGTATCGTGCCAGGTCTGGTATGTTCGAGTCCTACTCGGAGAGCACCCAACCTACGATATAAAAGGGACCCCTCGGGGAGGGCATAGATCATCGAATCTCAGAGCCAACACAACCCACACAGCCTACGAAGTCGGAGCCTGCAAGGAGCCAAGTCGACGAGAGCTAGTCGAATCATCTCGACTACAATCTCGCCGAATCCCCCGAGTTCCGTCTTTTTCTTTGTAATCTGTGTTTTCCACCATATAATCCCATATCAACTGGATTAGGGCTATTACCTATCAAGGGGCCTGAACCAGTATAATTCTCGTCTTTTGATTGCTCGATGTCGTACTACGTAGATCCTTATACCAGCGTACCCCAATACCCTCTATATCCGGTCTACGGGTATCCCCCGTCGACACTATGCATGTAAACCATTTCATACCCATTGTTTCGCTCGCCTATAGCTGATTATCCCTAAATCTTATTAACAACAATAGTAATTTATGGATAAAACTTTTAAATATGTGTTTTTTTACTTGTAAGTAGATATTGGAAAACAAATTATACTGAACAAACTATTAAGATAATTGAAGTTTTAATATTGAAAATTTTGACTGCGGCTGATAAGTTGATGATCTAATTTGCACACAACCATATTAGCCGCTAGTGTGTCCCTTTAACAAACACACGATAAATGTGGCGAACAATAAATTTGTCAACCTCCCTAAATCCAATTGAAAACTAAATTCTGGCAACCTAGCAAAATGCGTGTTAGTGATTGATGTACTCCCTCCGTCCCATAACATAAGGGATTTTGAGTTTTTTTTGCTTGTAACGTTTGACCACTCATCTTATTCAAAATTTTTTAAAATTATTATTTATTTTATTTGTGACTTACTTTATTTTATTATCTACGGTACTTTAAGCACAACTTTTTGTTTTTTATATTTAAAAAAAAATGAATAAGACGACTGGTCAAACGTTACAAGAAAAACTAAAAAATACCTTATATTGTGGGACAGATTGAGTAATAGATTGGCACGGGTACAACCAATACGTCACAGTACCAGCTAAGCAGTAGTACTAGTAATTTTGTGCTGGCGCAATTTCTGGTTGAGACTGGTTGTTAGTACTTGTTAGCTAATCAATATCATCATCGGACGCACAGAATACTTGATTACCACAGAGACGGTAGCAGTGAGGATGGAGGTTAGTCTCCGGGCTGCCGATATTTTAACCTCGCTTTCTCGCGGTAATGACAAGGTGACAACCACCCCCAAAATTGACCGCAGGCTGGGATAATATTTTCTGAGGAGAAAGATTGCAACCACGATGCCTATGGGGGAGTATATTTTTTTTATCTTCCTCAATTCTCCGACTCCAAACATCGATAATACACTTGGGTCCTCTCATCCTATCAATGTTTCGCTGCACGTACTGGCGTACTGCTGCAACCCCACTCCTGTTCTCTTTTCTGAGCGATGAACAGTGTGCTGCAGCTGAGGCTTTAAAATCTTTTCATGTTTATTCTGAACATACACCGGCTACATAGTGAAAGCAAAGTCATCACATATATTCGTATTGGATAGTACTGCTACTTCCGTTTCACAATGTAAGTTATTTTAGCATTTTCCACATTCATATTGATGCCAATAAATCTAGATAGATATATATGGCTAGATTCATTAGCATCAATATGAATATGAAAAATGCTAAAATGACTTACATTGTGAAACGGAGGGAGCAGTACATAGGCAGCCACTCGTATTAGATTCGGAACTGAAGACACACCTAGGACCTGAATCTTCTGTGGCAACCCGTTGTGCATAAAATTCGGTATTCTCGACAACATATAACAACGCACTTATAACTTTTTGTTGCGATGAAAAATACTATAAAATTAAAGGTTCCTTTTAGAACAGCAAAAAAAGAGGAATTTTGGATAATTGAAATTTACTTGGAAAAAGATCCCTAGCTTCATATTCTTTGGAACAAAGAAATGGCCCCGAATGCATATGGAATACAAAGAAATGTCTCCTACGAAAACAGACCTCATGTTTTCTCTTTATTCCGTCTCAAATTCCTACGCTTTTACTATAGTGCTATCAAACAATACCTTTTTTTTTTTTATAAATTCTTATAAAACCTTAGAATTTAACTACTTCATCCGTCCCAAAATACAATAATCCAGAACCAGATATCATATTTTTTATTACTATAAATATGGACAAATAGTATATACATATTCGTGCTACTAAAAAATTTAGAGGGATGTGACACATTCTAATACTGAAAAATGTTACTACCTCCGTTTTTTAATAGATGACGCCGCTGACTTTTTCTCACATGTTTAATCATTCGTCTTATTCAAAAATTTTATGCAAATGTATAAGATATAAATCACACTTAAAGTACTATGAGTGATAAAACAACTCATAACAAAATAAATTATAATTACGTAAATTTTTTGAATAAGACGAATGGTCAAACATGTGAGAAAAAGTCAACGGCGTCATCTATTAAAAAACGGAGGTAGTATATGTATACTTTTTATGAAAGTATTTTTCAAGACAAATATATTCATATAAATTTTACATTTTCAAACTCAACAACTTAAGAGTTATTCATAATTTATATTTCTAAGATTTGACTTAAACATTATTCTAAATAACTTCCTTTACTACTACGGAGGGAGTGCGTGCTATATATATATATAGCAGATTGATTACTGCACGGAGTAGTAATTATTGAGTTTGAAATCTGCTAATAATCAGGTAGACAGATACCTTCTGGCCGTTGACGACGTGGTTATGGTCGGCGAGGGCGCGGGCGGCGTTGGCGGGGTGCATGAACTGGACGAAGGCGAACCGGCGGGGAAGGCCGGTGAGGCGATCGCGGCGCAGCCAGATGTCGGCGACATCCCCGTAGCGGCCGAAGTGGTCGCGGAGCTCCGTGTCGCCCATGTCCGGGGAGACGCCGACGACGAACAGCCTCGCGCTCTCCGGTATCCTCATCGGCGCGCGAGACGCCGGCGGCGAACCTAGGTTTTTCTTTTCGCTCTCCTTTCCGATGCCACTGGCGGTCCATGTGAAATCACAAGTTCGGGCCATACTAGCTAGATGGGCCGAACCGGAATTGCTACGAATCGAATGTGCAGTCCATGATGTTCTGTTGGCTGGATTGTGTCCATCGCGCATCGAACTGAACTGTTCTTGCTTAAGGATAAGACAGAGTAAAAAAACTAGCAAAATACTACCGGCAAAAAAAAACTAGCAAAATACCCGTAGAGCACGGATAAATTATTTGTTAGGCTAAGTATTGATTAGAAATTTAAATAATATTTAGGATGGATAAAAATCACCATTGCATATTGATATACTCTTGTTCTCTCATAATACTCAAAATGGGAGTGGATGATCTCTGACGATCAAACGACGGTGAGAACTGTGGTAGGATGTGTCCCACAACATGGTCTTGATAGAGAGAGAAATGACAACGGCGACCTTCAGTGGTGAACAGATGAGTGCGTCAAAACATGTTCCCGGACGAGGGGATTCCGTTTTCTTTGAACGCGTAGGAAGATCAAAAGATGGAGAAAAAAGATTAGCACTGTTCATCGTCTTCCCTAACCGAAATAATAAAAGAAATAGGAGGGACGATGGGCGCCGATGCTCTGGTGACCAAACAGCGGCGAGGAAGGTGGCTGAACATGCTCCAGATATGACTCATCCATAGATGGTGGCGTTTGGCCACAAAGAAAACCAAAACTGCGGGAACACGACCGACAAGACATGGTCCCAACAAATAGAGAAATGACAATGACGAGCTCTAGTTATGAACACGGTCATCAATGGATGAGTCCAATCGTGGGACACATCCTACCACAATACTCACCACCGTTTGATCGTTAGAGCATCCACGTCCATCTTGAGTGCTATGAGAACATGGGTATATCATATACTCCGTATGTAATAGTGATTTTTATCCATCCTAATTATCATTAAAATTTATAATCAATATTTAGCCTAACATATAATTTATCCGCACGCACATTTTGGCAGTTATTATTTCTTAAAGATAAGACGCATCGATCAGTTTGATACAGATACGGAACGTCCCGTACGCGTCTACATGGATGTACGCACGAATTGCCGTCGACGAGAGAATCAGATCAGCAGATCGAGGCGGCCGGCAAAGCTCGCTGCTTCAAGCTTCGTGTAACCTCCATCTCCGACCACGGCAGCAGCAGCCGCCGCCTCGGAGAGCTGCCGTGCAGCGCACGCTACCCCCCGTCTATATAAAGAGGCACCTCTTGTTTCCTCTCTCCTCTGAACCCTTCGTTCCCATCACAAACCACGCCCGCCTCGATCGATCGATCGAAAGCTCGAGATGGCCGGCGATGACGCCGATCGCAACCGCCCCGCCGGTGGTCGAGAGTGTCTGCCCGGCGGCGCCACCTCTTCGTCGTCCCCGCCGGGCTCCAACCTCGATGGCCTCGCCGCGACCACGACCGGCGGCGCCTCCACCGGCGACAGCAGCAGGATCGCAAGCCACCTCGTCGAGTTGGAGGACACCGGCCGGAGCCGGAGCGCCTCCTTCGTCCCCAGCCGCCACGACCCCATCTACGTCCCCAGCGGCCGCCCCAATCCCTTGCCCCCCATCGGCCATCGGGAGGAGGACGGTATCCGATTGTGGTCGAACCCACTATTCGGAACATCAAGGTAGCACGAGTCCTCATTGACGGGGGCAGCTCGATCAACCTCCTTTTTGCCAGCACTCTGGATGCAATGGGAATTCCACAAAGTGAGTTGACGCCAACTGATCAACCATTCCATGGAATTGCTCCCCAATCATCATCCAGACCTTTGGACAAGATTACGTTGCCTGTGACCTTTGGCCAGGCCAACAACTTCCGAACAGAGCAGATCACCTTCGATGTCGCTGAATTCGATACGGCTTACAACGCCATTATCGGGAGGACCGCACTTGCGAAGTTCATGGCCGCATCCCACTACGCATATCAAGTGCTCAAGATGCACTATTCAAGGGAACAATCACTATTCAAGGGAACGCAAAACTGGCGGTGCAGTGCGACAAGCGAAGCCTCGACATGGTCGAGCAAATGCCCACTCCACCCGCCACGTCTGAGCCACCCAAGAAAGTGAGCAAGCCAAACAAGACGCCGAAGCCGGATGGCGCCATCAAGATCGTTCCGCTCTCTAGTGCTAACCCCGACAAGACTGTCAAAATCGGGGCTACCACAGAGGGAAATAGGAACTCGCTCGCTCATCACCTTCCTCCGCCGATAATGCCGACGTATTCGCCCTAAGGCAAACCGTCGACATGCCGGGGTCCCCAGGGAGGGTGATGAGCACAAAACTAATGGTGCGACCGATGCCAAGCCCAAGTAAAGCCCAAAACTGCGGAGCATTCGCCACAGATCGAAAAACAAACCATACGAGAAGAGCTTGAACAAACTTCTCAAAGCTAGCTTCATCATGGAGAAATACTCCAACCCAGATTGGCTTGCCAACCCAGTTATGGCTGCGGAAAAGCCATGGGAAAATAGAGGAATGTGCGTCGACTTCACAGACCTTCCAACAAGGCGTTGCCCCAAGGATTCACTTCCTCTCCCTCGAAGAGACCAAACCGGTGCCGATTCAAACAGCCGGGACGCGAACTATTAAGCTTCCTCGACGCTTACCTGGCTACCACCAAATCAGACCATGGCGGAAGGAGACGAGGGAAAAACAGCGTTCATCACACCGTCGGCGGAACGGTATTTGCTACGCTCCAAAAGATGCCTTCGGATTTCGATAACAGCTGTGGAATTACTTTCCAAACGCACGGGTCCAGCGCGCACTAGCAATCAGCTTGCAAACAAGTCGAAGCGTTACGTCAACGACATCGTTGTCAAAACCAAGACAAGCGACTCATGATGATGAACCTCCGGGAAACGCTTTCGAACAACCTCCGACGATATCGTCGCATGCTCAATCCAGAGAAGGTTGCACAGTCGGCCAGTACCCGCGGGCAAAAGCTACTCGGTATTCCCTGTTTCAGGCAGAGGAAGGAGGCAATCCCGAGGAAGATCAAAGCAATCGAAACATGAAGTCGCCCACAAGGAACTCCAAAGGAGCGTACAGAAGCTAACCGGATGCCCATGGCTCAGCATAAGCAGAATTCGTCCAGCTTAGGATGGGATGAACCGAGGACAAGCCTTATTTCGCCTTGTTGAAGAAACAAACAAATTTGTATGGACACAGGAAGCCGAAGAGCCCATTTACTTGCACGTCAAGCGCTACCATATCAACACCCCCCTATACTCGTTGCCTCCTCCAAACTAATGTATGAATTATTCACGTTATATATTGCCGCTACGCCATTTACTCCGTTAGCAGCAGTGTCAGTCGAGCGCAGAGAAAGTTACAGCGAACCCCGTCTATCTACGTCAGCGAAGCTCTCCATTGATGCCAAGACAAGCATACCCACAGATTTCAAAAACTGCTCTACGCAGTCATTATGACATCAAGGAAGCTTACGCCACTACTTTCAAGCCCACAGGTCACAATTGTTTCCTCCTTCCTTTGGCCGGAAGTGTCAGAAACATAAGGACGTTGTCGGTCGCATCGCGAAATGGTAGTCGAGCTAAGCAATGATGTCCACTTCGCTGCCGCGGAAAGCCATTAAAATCTCAGGTACTGCCGCCGACTTCCTGGCCGATTGGGACCATGCCCTAGCATAAGCAACTCAGATAACCAAGGCGACCAATAGACATGGACAATGGCCGGTTCGATGGCGCACTCAATAGCCAAGACAGGGCTGGATTTATCTTAACATCTCCATCCGGAGCATCAATCCAAACAACGCAATCCACCTAACTTCAGCCCGCAACGAATAACAACTGCAGAATACGAAGGAGCTCACTCACCGGGATACGAGCTGTAGCCGCACTTGCGGCCAAGCGGACTAATCGGCAAAAGGGACTCTGCAGCTAGTCGCCAAACCAGCGTGCACAAAGCACATAAATGCTCTAACCCGAGTTATCAAGTACCTTGCCAGAAGTCAGGGGAAGCTCGAGAAGAGGTTTGACGGATCGAGGGTCCGACACGTCTATCGCAACGGGGACAACGGTCGAGCGCAGCACCAGAACCTATGCCCGACGCGCATGATGTCAACGACGAAACGCTCGGAGCGCCGCTGTACCTCCTTTCTCGACTCCCTGGACGATAAATCTTCGGGTAAAAGAAGTCAGCCAGCGGCGAAGTTGGCCCGAGCACCCCCGACATCAGCTCGGAGGTCATCGAGGCAGAACGCGCCGTGGCTGACATTGAAACAATGGATGACTGGCGCACCCCATTAATCAAATTCATCAGCAGCGAGGAGTTACCCGAAGACGACACAGAGGCCGAGAAAATAAACCGTAAAGCAAAAATCTACTGTATGATCGGCAACGATTTATACAAAAAAGCGCCAAACGGGATACTTCTCAAGTGCGTCTCTATCGACGACGGCAGACAACTCCTCCTCGACATACACGAAGGCATATGTGGGTCCCACGCCGCCGGTCGGACATTGGTCGGTAAAGCCTTTCGACAAGGGTTTTTCTGGCCAACAGCCCTCAAAGATGCATGCGACATGGTCCAGCGATGTGAAGCCTGTCAATTTCACAGCAAACACACAAAGCTACCTGCACAAGCGCTTCAAACAATCCCTCTGACTTGGCCGTTCTCGTGCTGGGTGCTAGACATACTTGGCCCATTCCCACGAGGACAAGGCGGCTACAAATTCCTATTTGTAGCAATCGACAAATTCACCAAATGGATCGAAGCAGCACCCACTGGAGAAATCAAGGCCGACAACGCCATCAAGTTCATCAGAGGGATAGTTTGCAGATACGGACTACCGCACCGCATCATAACCGACAACGGCTCCCAATTCATCAGCGCCGATTTCCAAGATTACTGCATCGGCTTAGGAGTCAAAATATGCTTCGCCTCAGTTTCTCACCCTCAAAGCAATGGACAAGTCGAAAGGGCAAACGACATAGTACTACAAGGGATAAAAACCCGCGTCTACGACAGACTCATGTCACACGACAAAAAATGGGTTGAAGAACTCCCATCAGTACTATGGGCCGTGCGCACTACACCGACAACGTCCAATAAGGAAACACCCTTCTTCCTCGTGTACGGCTCTGAAGCCATGCTCCCCGGTGAGCTACGACATCAAAGTACACGAGTACAGAAGCATTCCGACGAGAACCAGGATGAACAGCGAGACATCGATGTAAACCTTCTCGAGGAGCATCGTGAGCGAGTTGCCGTACGAGCAGCAAGCTACCAACAGGCCCTCCGCCGTTATCACGAGAAGCGCATCCGAGCACGCATACTTTCAATCGGCGACTATGTCCTCCGACGAGTTCAAACCCATGCAGGGCGAAACAAACTCTCACCAAAATGGGAAGGACCCTACACGATCACACAAGCCTTGCGGCCAGGCGCATACAAAATCGCAGACGGCGACGGTCGTGAATTAGCAAATTCATGGAACATTGACCAACATCGTAAATTCTATGTATGAGTCAATACCATTGTACCTGTAAGCACCCTTACAGTATCAATAAAGACTACCTCTTGGTCTCATATAACGACCAAAGTGTTTTCACCCGACAACCCCTCACTCTGACGACGCCTAGCGTTGAAACCTGTCCTTATGTCCCTTTACGCCGTCTCGACAAGGCCTCCGAGGAACCCAAGGGATCTTCGGCTGGGGACGCCCTGTTGACAGAAAACACGAGGCCTGGGAGATCTGCTTAACTCCAGTGCAGGTCCAAAACTTGCCTTCAGATGTGTGAGCGTGCCAATCGATTTGATCCTGTAATCAACAAAAAACAAAGACAAAGAAACCGTGGTTAAATCTATAAATGATAGCCGATCGGCCAGATGCCGATGACATATCATTTACGTTTGAGCCGATGTCATGTGCGAATCGATCGGCAATTGGGAATAGATAATAAAGAACTAAATCTATTCGATCGGCTGTAGATATTAACAATATATAATCCTTATATCGATATATATTTAAATCAAGTGATTGGGATAGATCGGTCGCCATGCCGAGACAGTATAAATCACTTAGGTCAAAATATATATTAATAATTGGACTATATACGTTCATAGCATAGCCGATCAGATAGATCTAGCATGTATCGGCTAATACTCCGATACTACTCTATGTTAAGATGTTAAAGCAAGTAGAATATACTAAACAAAAGCCTAATATACTTAAATGCAGCAAGATCTTAACACAAAGGGCAGATTTAACATGTCAATCAAGCATATAGGATAAAGAATAGTTAAATCAGATACGATCGGCTGAAACTCCGAT
>CM020179.1:27005587-27030597 GCA_009805545.1 Oryza longistaminata | reverse complement strand
CAGGCCCTAGCCGATCTTTTCTCTTTTGATATCAGAGATTATCTTGATGAAGGAGAAGAAGATACTACAAGCAAAGCATTGGCCCCTTTATCTGATGATGTCAAGAAGACTCTAAAAAGTATCTTAGATCGGCTAGAAGCATCATCGCTAGACAGCTTGGTAGTTGATTGTGGCCCAATCAGAGCTCGGCTACATGAAATCCAAGCTTTAATCCCGGATGAATTAGCCGATGTCCTTACTCCAGCTGTCTACCTTGAACAACACCAATTCAAGTTGGAGAAGGCCAAATTAAGGCTAGCCGAACGGCGAGAACGTAAAGATATTGAGTCCACTATCCAGGCCAATCGATAACTTGTGCATGAAGAAAAATCCAAACTTGATCAATTATCTGAAGGTCCAATCAAGTCCAATATTGATCGGCTGGAAGCACGCAAGATCGATCTCCTAGCACAACTTGAGGAATGCAACGCTGAGCTGGATATGGAGCGCAAGAAACTAGCCGATCTCCCCAAGTCAATCGAAGAGCAGAAAGCTAGGCTGAAATCAGCTATTAAGCATGTCGCTGAACTGACCAAGTCCTTAAAAGTTATTCCTGGAACCGATGCTCAAGATGCTCAAGCCATAGAAGAAGTAGAGCAAATTAGGCAAAGAGCTATATCGGCTATCCAGCAATACTTATCACAGTAATCCCAATGTAATAGGACTTAGAATTTTTTGTAATCGGCCAAACAGCTTAATACTTCATCACTTAACATCCTTCAATGCCGATTAATATAAACGTAAGATTTGCGCAAAAATTTTTGCCTTTTGTGTTCACTGCATTTTGTGTTTCTTTTGTGTTCACTGCATTTTAACAGATATATATGCCCCCCTAGTTTTACAATGTCAATGGCATTGATAAAACTATAAAACAACTAAGGGCGATATAACAATATCGGCCATTGCAAATTGGCAAACCTTCAGCCAATTACATTATAAACAACTAAGGGCGATATAACAATATCGGCCATCTCAAGGCGATGAACACACATCGGCTATCATGTATCGACACTAGGAGCCGATCATGAATTGATCCATACACTCAGATAGTACTTCTTTAAGTATTTACCATTAAGCGCTCGTCCATAAACTTCACCATCAAGTCCTTGCAACATATATGCTCCCTTATAAACAACTTTATGAATCTGAAATGGTCCTTCCCAATTCGGCGACCACTTGCCGAATTTACTATCACGAGTACCAATCGGCAATATCAACTTCCATACAAGCTCGCCCTCTGAAAAATCTTTAGGCACAACTTTCTTATTATAATACCGAGCGACGCGTTCCTTGTCCTTAGTAACCTTCGCAAGGGCTCGCAACCGTGACTGAACCAAATCCTCCCGCTCATCGGCCATAAGATTGTAATACTCATCGGCTGTCAAATCATTTTGCAACTCCGTTCGACGAGAGCCGATTCTAACTTCCCAAGGCAAAACAGCCTCATGTCCATAAACGAGTTTGTAAGGAGGAACTTGGATCGATCCATGACAAGCCATCCTATAAGACCATAATACTTCAGCCAAACGAGTATGCCATTCCCGAGGATAATCAGAAATCTTCCGCTTGATCAATTTGATCAGGCTCTTATTGGACGCCTCGGCTGTATGAGCTTGACTCTTAACGCGCCACACCTACTTTAGTCTTGGTTTCCTCAGCCGATGATTGATTTCTTCTTCAACCTCCTGGAAACGTTCCCTGCTCCTCAATCTCTGGACCCTCCTTTTCTGGTTCTTTGTGAAAATACCAGAAGGACACCATTGATTCTTCCTGGTCGGCTAGTCTTCTTGATTATGATCTTGACTCACTGGACCCAACCTTTGATGAACAGGAAGTCTCGTCTGTCTTGGCCGATCACCCCTATTATATGGTCGGCTTGAACTCTCAATGGCATCGCTACACCCAGGACAGTTTTCGATAGATGGCAACCTCATTCCTTCGTTCCAGCAGAATCTGAAGAACTCACAATCCCAATGAGGATCAAAACCATTGTCGTTCTCTTCATAACGTCTCCTCTGCTGCTTATCATACCTCCTTTGATATTTACCAATAATCTTAGCCGAATGTACTTGGAAACCCTTCGCACGAGATCCATCGGCTGCTTGACCTGCTGTATGCACCATATTGACAGGAAAAGGATTCCCATCGACCTTCATCGGCTTCTCGGAATCGTCAAACTTAATTTTTTCCCCCTTCGATGGCCACCTGGATTTGCTGTCTAAAGACCTTGCAATCATTGGTAGAATGAGATCCAGAATTATGCCACTTGCAATATCTCTTCTTGCCTAATTCCTCAGCCGATGGGATCGTATGACCGGCAGGAAGCTGAATCTGCTTTTCTCGGAGTAGCAAATCGAAGATCTTGTCGGCTTTAGTGATATCAAAATCATATTTTTGCTCCTTTCCAGGACTCTTCACCCATTGACACGGTATAACCTTTTTGCTCCTCACCCATTCGGCTGTAGCTATCTCAGAATCATCATCTTCATCGTCCGATCCATACATATACTGGCAAACGTGATTAACCTTCTTAGAGCTCCTCCTGACATCAGCCGACCTATGCTCATGCAAGGTTACCTTTTGTATCAGATGTGATAAGCTATCGAAGTCTTCGGACGAGAATTTCTCCCTGATCGGAGGGATCATACCCTGGAAGGCCAAATCGGCTAACTGGGCATCGGTCAAGCTTAAGCTGAAGCACTTGTTCCTCATCTCTCTGAACCTCTGAATATATTCGTGTACGGGTTCATCATACCGCTGTTTGATCGCTGTTAAGTCGGACAACTTCATCTCGTGAACCCCGCTGTAGAAATAACTATGGAACTGCTTCTCCAAATCGGCCCAACTATTGACTGATCCATACGGCAAAGATGAGAATCAAGTAAAAGCTGACCCGGACAAAGACAATCGGAACATCCTAACCCTCAAAGCATCTACAGCCGATGCTTCTCCACACTGGGCAAGATATCGGCTGATGTGCTCATAGGTTGACACGCCCTCTTGTCCTGAAAACTTGGAGAAATCCGGAATTTTAAACCGATTAGGAAGAGGAACCCTTTCAAACCACTCTGGATAAGGCTGCCGATACAAGCTTCCGGTCTCTTTAGGTTTGAGCCCGAATTGTTCCCTCATTACATCGGCAATCACATCGGCCCATTGTCGCTGCTGAGCTGCCCCTTGTGGTTGCTGCTGCATGGATTCAAACTGACCAAACTGGGGAGCGAATTGCTGCTGAGCCGATCCTCCTGGCTGATATTGGGCTTGTATAGATGAAGGCTGGTATCGATAACTTAAATTACCCCCTTGGTAGTCGTGCAGATCCGGCTGAATATTGCGTGCCAAGTGCTCGGGGACCATCTGAGGTATCACAGTGCCATCTGGTTGTATGTGGTGAACTAAATGTTCTGGAATAGCTTGGTTCCCAAATGGCTGCACAAGTTGCCCCCCAGGTGCTGCGAACCCAGCCGATGCATTTAGGCGCGACCCAGGAGATTGATTGGCTGCTGCCGCAGTAACGCGGAGTCTGCTGAAATCGGCTTGAAAGCCGTTGCCTCGGCGGTGGTTTTTTTTTTTTTTCAGTTGATTCGGTTGAAAGTGCTGTTGCGGTCGATGGCGCTTGCTGCACCCGGCTGCTAAACGCTGTTGGTTCGAACTGGTTGCACCATCCGGCTGAATGGTGGCGCAACTTGTTGTTGGAACCGGCTGCACTATCGGCCTCGGGAGCTGGCGGTGCCTGGCTGAACTCGCCTGTACAGCTTTTGTCTGTTGCGTCGGTTTGCACCACGCTGAATCTGTCGGCTTGCCCTGCTTGTGGCTAGTTGACCACCGTGTTGTTCGGGCTTGATTGTACCGCAGGTTGAGAATTGGTGTACTTGCTGGATCGGCTCTGTTGCCCCGAATTAACAACGGGTGGTTGGCAGGAAACATAGGCGCAACCTGATGCTTGAGTTGGCTGATTTGTGATCTGCTCAGCAGGCTGTGGTAGCTTCTTACCGAGTTGAATCTGCGGGGATCCTACTGACGCGCACAGTAGCCGATGCAGCCAAGGTACGGCGTTGCTCGCTGCCGCTGCTTGTTGGGCTGTTCGGGCCGCGACAGATGCGAGCCGTTGCACAACTGGCTCGTGAGCAGTCACGCTGATTAAGGTCGCGGTAACTGTTGGAAAAACTCCTCCTGGAAGTACCTGGGCCTGTAGCCTGACTGCTCGCTATCGAGCCATCGGCTATTGCTTCAATGCATGTTTGTAGCGTGTTGACTAACACGATTGGGTTATTAAAAGCGTGGTGCAGCCAAGGCCGTAATCAACCACGATCTTCGAAAGTTGTTGAAGATTCTTGAAAGATCTTTGATAAAATTTCCTCCTGGGTAGTTTCTTTGGGGAATCACGATTTGGGAGTTTCAATGCAGCCTCTGGAAGGTTATCGCCTTGGACTTTCCTGCAGAACGCATCGGTAGCACCTTTGGCGGCTTGGGATGAGCGAGCCATCCGGATCTCGCTTAACTTCCCATCTTTAGATGAATCGGCTTCAGGGATGTCCGCACTAGCTTCACTTGTAGCTTCTGAACGATGTGATCCCTTGAGGTTTTGCATGTATTGAGCTCAGATACTGATCCGTCGCTTGTTGCATCATTGCTTCGAAGCTCCTGCTTCTGCTCTGGCTGGTGAACTTCTCGGGTCCAACCGGCAGGACATTGTCGTCAATGATGTCGGTCAAGCCTTGCGCTTTGGGCGGTTTGCCTTTGCCAGGAGCCTGGGCTTGGCGGTGCTTGTTTTCTCGCATGAGGGACAATCTGACCGTTACCTTCTAATCACAGGTCCCACTCGGGCATCGCAAAAGCGTGTTGAAGAAAACACGAGGCCTGGGAGATCTGCTTAATCCAGTGGCAGGTCCAAAACTCGCCTTCGATGTATTGAGCGTGCCAGTTGATTTGATCCTCGTATCAATCCCCCCCGCCCGAGACCGGGGGAAACAAAGACAAAGAACGGTGGTTTAAATCTATAAATGATAGGTCGGTCTCCAGATGCCGGATGACATATCATTTACGTTTAAGCCGATGTCCGTTATAGACGATTGGCGATTGAAACCAAATAAATGAAGGATAAATCTAGTGATTTACCGATCGGCTGTCGATATTAACGATGTATAATTCTTTATATCCGACATATCACTTTAAATTAAGTGATTAGGATAACGATCGGTCACCATGCCGTTAGCCACGTATAACAACGCACTAGATTGTAAATATAATGTTTAATACCAGAATTATATGCGTTTCAGCATAGCCGTCAGATAAGATCAGCCGGCATCAGCTAATACTCTCCGATTGCAAACTCTATGCTAAGATATTAATACAGCGGAATATACAACAGAAGCTTAATTACGTGAGTGCAAATCTATCTGACTGAAGGGCAGATTTAACATATCAATATGTATATGGAGGCAGACTAGTTAAAATCAGATAAGATGGCTGAAACTCCGATGGCTACCGCTAATCGGCAACCAGAAAAGCAAGCTTAGATTCGATATTCTAAGCACGAGCTTAATACGAAATCTAAACTCACTGATGCAGCATTAAGTAATGAAAAGAAGAACACATCTAGACAAATCTATCTCGGAGGATCATAGAGTGGTAGATGTATTCTTATATACAACATACAGCAAATCACAGCAAGATCTACCTAAAAATCGGCAGCTGCCTTTTGCATGCAAATGTTAGCCGATGTAGATTAAATGAGATATTGCTGAGGATTATGCAAGATATATGATAACTTGGCGATCTATATTAAACGAGATTTAGACGTTGTCATGAAGCATTGTTAACGCACTAATTACTGAGAATAATTCGTGCATACACGAGTTTACCTTTTGTTGAGATCGAAACCGATGCAGCTCAACCCGAAAGCACGCCCTCGTTGCAATAGCCCCCCCGTCCCCGGTGGCGATGCGCCGGGCTTGTATTGAATGTGTGTCTCTAATTACATAGGGTTCGGGGTCTATTTATACCCGAAGATTACAAGATATGCCCGTACCGGCCACGACCATTATCTCTAACAAACTCTAAAATATCACAAGTCTTTGCGGCAGACTCTTGCCCACATTTATCTATAAGGAATTTACATAAATAATCCTAATTAATAGATACAATTGCCTTCCCAGGACTCTATCCATGCGTGGCAATCATCTTGAAGCACATCAACCTGAGCCCGATGTCGCACAAGTTGTATCGTCAGAATCGGCTATACCAGCTTACTTAACTTAACTCAACCTTAGCCGATCTAGCCGTAGCCGATCCAGACTCTAGCCGATTCTTGCTCTGTTCCAGAACTCGGTCTCCGCCTCCAACTCTTCTCCGATCAGATCCCCTTTCCTGGTACGAATACTTACCAAATTTGGTTGTTAACAACGATTTACAACGCAAATCGTAAAAGATGGACAAATTAAGAGAAAACTAAAAGCAATATGAAAAAAACGATTCGATTGATTGATAGTTGGTTGATTAGTTACAATTGAACCGGCCTTATTCCTTATGTAGGGGTTGGTCTTGCCCTCTACAGGCCCTCCTCCATGTCCAACTCGGGATAGAATCCAAAGGAAACCCAAAACATACCTTCCCGAGAAAGAAAACCTCGAGACCCGACGAAACAGACTCGGGCTCGAACTCTGCCGGTTAGACTGACCACATACCGCCGGTCTGACCGGCCCACTATCGGCGGTCAGACCAGCCCAATCAGAGGAAAACCGGTAGACTTCCAAACTTTGGTAATTTTCCCTATTTTATTCCTAGGTGCTAAATTTGGATGTAAACACATGCCCCCCGCCTTTTTGATTAACAACGTGAATCCAAAAGCATAGAACATGTTTTGGTCTTATGAAGATAATCCAATTACCGGCCATAGAACCTCCTAAGCGTCTTGCCAAATGCTTGGTAATTATTTCTTCAAGTATTTCCTATTGATTGCACGCTGAAAACGCTCTTCTTGAAGTGTCTCCAAAAAATATGCGTTCTCTTGAATAATGCCGCATACTCGATAAGTACCCTCCCAACTAGGAGACCACTTACCAAACTCCCTGTATCGAGTACCCAAAGGCAAAATTATCTTCCAAACCAAGTCTCCAACTTGAAACAACTTTACTCTCACCCTTTTGTTGTACGCCTTGGCCACCCTCTTCTTCTTTTTCTCTCTCTCTTCCAAAGCCTTCAAACGCTTGTCGATGACTTCATCAAGATTGTCTCCCATCAAGGTCTTGCAATCTTCACTTGACAAATCATCTTGCTTGATATATCGAAGAGAGCCAAAATTCACCACAACCGGCAAAACGGCTTCTTGACCATAAACCAACTCAAAAGGAGTGAGTTTAGTGGCACCATGTTTAGATATTCTATGTGCCCACAATGCTTCAGAAAGCACTTAATGCCACTTCTTTTGGTGTTCCTCAATCTTCTTTGTTACTAGCTTCAACAACGTCTTATTACTCAACTCGGACTGAGCGTAGTAAGGAGAAGAACTCAACAATTTAACACCATAAGATTCGGCAAAACTCTTCACTTCTTTAGACATAAAAGAAGCTCCTTGATCCGTTGTCAATGTCTGTGGAATATCGAATCTATGGATAATATGCTTCAAAATAAAGCCAATTAGCTCCGTATGAGTCATATTCTTGAGCGGCACGGCCTTGGCCTACTTGGTGAAGTAATCCATTGCAACTAGCACGAACCTATACCCCTTTGATGACGAAGGATAAATTTGACCAATGAAATCCAAAGCCCAACCTCGGAACGGCCATGTTTTGATGATAGGATTCAACACGGCGGCGGGCACCAATTGAACATTGCCGAACCGTTGACAAGCTTCACATCCCCTATAATACTTGAAACAATCTTCAATCATCCACGGCCAATAGAACCCCGCTCTCCTAAGCAACCAATTCATTTTATGGGCCGATTGATGAGTTCCACAAATTTCATCATGCACCTCTCCCATAGCCACTTTAGATTGATCATCATCTAAGAACTTCAATAAAACTCCATCCATATTTCGGCGATATAAATCTTCATCAAGCAATGTATATTTGTTAACGACCAAATTTGGTAATATCAGTATCGGAGAAGAAGATTGGATCGAAGCGGAATCAAAGATGAGGATCATAGCGGAAACAGAGTAAGAATCGGCTGGAGTTCGAATCGGCTACGATCGGGATCGGCTAAGTCCGAGTCAGACTGGGTTAGGTGATACAGCCGATTCCGATAATACGACTTGGTGTACGACATCGGGTCGAGTTGATATGCTTCAAGATGATTGCCACGCATGGATAGAGTCCTGAGAAGGCAATTGTATCTATTAATTAGGATATTTTATGTAATTTCCTTAGAGATATGTCTGGGCAAAAGTCTGCCGCAAAGACTTATGGTATCTTAGAGTTTGGTAGAGATAAGAGTCGTGTTCGTTATGGATATGTTGTGTAATTCTCGGGTATAAATAGACCCCGAGCCTCATGTAATTAATTTAACACACACGTTCAATACAATTTTGGTAGAGACAAGAGATGATTTCCTTGTGACGGCCCGCTAATCCCAGGCATGTGAGAGGCCGTCACAGATGGAAGGTTTTGTACTAGTGAGGAGACGACTAGTTTTTTTTTTTTTTTTTGAGAATTCGAGGAGACGACATGCTGCTGATTAGTGGGAACAAGGAAAGGCTCACGCCACAACACAGAGTTTTTTTTTTTTTTTTTGAGAATTCGAGGAGACGACATGCTGCTGATTAGTGGGAACAAGGAAAGGCTCACGCCACAACACAGAGTTTAGTCTTGTGCTTTACCTTAATTAGGTAAAAAAAAGAATAGTTTGTAGTAATAGAAAGTAGACCAGATCCGTACATTATGTATAAATAGATTAGGTTTTAGACATTGTATTGCTTTGTGTTCCAAGGCATAGTCCATAGTCTGTCATGTACGATTATATAACAATATAAGGAAATCCATGTCATGTCCCACTTGGTTTCCTCTTTGTAGCCCTGACCCTCAACCTATATAATCCTCGCAGGGCCAGGGCATAACCAGACCACGATCGTTACATTAATACCACACCCGACGGTTACAATAAACAAAACAAGATTAGGGTATTACTTCTCATCGAGAAGACCTGATATGAGCACATAACTAGCTCGGATATGACCATAACTACCTCATATATTCGTCAACCAATGGTTCATATGTTTTATGTTAGATTTACTTGTTATATATTTGAACAAATGTTGCTACACAATGAGTTTCATGTGTTTCGTTTGCAGATGTACTTGCTTGGGTGAAGGAAAAGAATCCGAGCGTAAGGAATGCACAGATGATCAAAGAAGTTGATTCAGGACCAAATCAAGTCCTTCTCCAAGTCTACTTCTACCTCACCACGTCACTTTTGGTCCATAGAAGAGAAGAGATATAATTCTGCACATTTTGGATTCGGATTCGGGTCTCCTGATAGCATCAACTTCAAATGGATTTAGCCGCTGATCTAGAAGGAATTTCAGGGTACATAAGTACTTGTTGGAAAGCTTATGGAGTACTTTCAAATGGTTTTGGTCCCACGTCAAAATTCTGACCGAGTTGTCGGGAATCTGCAAAACAAGCCACGTAGCTCATCCAATCCGAATTTGATTTGCGTTTTAGCCCAATGGGGTGTGCGTCCTAGAGCAACCCTAGGAAGTCCCAACTCATATTTATTCGGCAGCCGTCATAGTTTAGAGTCGGGTTTTGGTTAAATTATTTCTGCCATTGAAGTTTCGCCACTAGATCGGTTTGTGGAACCCCAAAATTCGAGTGATTAATCATTCATATGCAATTGTGTTGCAATCTATCTTGTTCTTGCTTGTGTTCTTCGATTGGCATGCAGGGATTAGCCTTCTCGGCGTGGTCAACCGGGCAGTGCACGGTTGATAACCAGAGGAGACGTGCTGCTGCGATTGCAGGGTTTGGATCGTGTTGATCGGAAGCCCGATCTTGTGTGTCAAGTTTCTTCCAAATCGAGAGTTATTAGTGCCTATCGGAAGATCGGGACCTAGCATCCTCAACACCTGAATCTGTCTAAACTATTATCCCTTGACTCATACACTTAAGATTTTGTGCGCAACCTCCTTTTCTTATTGCTGATTTCTAGAATCGACAGTTGGCGCACCAGATAGGGTTGCGTTGAGCTTTCTGCCGACAAGTGCGATGGGATCAACTTCAAGAGTCGATGACATTTCCTTCCCTCCAGGGCAGACCTACTGCTTCAGCAGCCTCGACTTCATCATCGACAACTTCGGTAAGATTTCTCTCCACAACTTTGGGTTCGAACCAGTCGGCGGGAGACCACATTACCTTGGTTCCATTCGGCCTCCCGAACACTACCGAGACCTATCCAGGAGTTATGTCTTCCGAGTCGGCTTCGAACCACTTGGGAGGCACCATCAACACTCTCTCAACCTTCGTGGACTTCCCAGCACAGTAGTTTATCCTGAGATCACCATGCGACTCCATTCGCACCTCACTGCTTGGTATTCCTAGAAAGGTGATCGAGCACTCTTTAAATGTCAAATTTGAAGCTAAATTTATCAAGCAATGACTTGGTCATTTGCTCAAGACCGAAGGGACACCATCAAGGAAGAGTTGAATAAACTTCTGGCTACTGGTTACTCCATCCATCCTATAATATAAGGGATTTGGGTGGATGTGACATACTAGTACAATGAATCTGGACAGAGTCACATCCACCCAAAATCCCTTATATTATAAGGCGGAGGGAGTAATTCATTAAGGAAGTCTATCACCAGATTGGCTGGCTAATCCAGTTCTGATTCGGAAAAAGATAAGACAATGGCACATATGTATAGACTACTCGAATCTCAACAATGCTTGTCCCAAGGACCCTTTTGGGTTATCTCGCATTGACCAAATCGTCGAGTTAACGGACGGTTGCGAGCTTCTCAGCTTTGTCGACTTGAGTTCGGGATATCATAAGATCAGCTTGAAGGAGTTTGACTTCTTAAAAACCTCGTTTATCACACCGTTCGGCGCATATTGCTACATCATTATACCTTTTGGCTTGAAGTACGCTGGTACCACATACCAACGCATGATTAAAAAAATGTTTGCAGTCGCAACTTGGATGCAATGTGAACTCGTTTTCGCATGTGGTTACGATGGCCGCATGAAAAAAAAAGTGATTTTCACATGCACCTGGGTGCAGGCGGGCCGCCCAGCCACTTACGAAAATTTATTTTGACCGTATGCAAAAACGATTTTCATAGTAGTGGTTGAACTGGTATTCTCATTTATTTCTTTTTATTATTTCAAGGAGTTTGCTTGCCACACGTTTTAATTGAGTACGTATAGAACACTCCAAACAGCATACATATATTTTGGCGAGGTTAATTAAACCAATGAGAAATACCGTACGTACGCTAGTATAAGTAGAGACCGTGCCTCTACTGTACTAGTATACGTATATATACTCGTATTTTAATTTAGTTGGTAGCCCTGCAGCTCTTCCTCATCTCGAAACGGGTCCCCTCCGCGGGGAGCACGCTGAGCTTGGCCATGGCGGCGGCGAACTCCATCTCCCACACGGTGGCGTTCTCCCTGAACGCGAACAGGCTGTCGCTGAGCGACGGATCGGTGCCATTCCTCAGCTCCCAGTCGGACCTGAGCAGCACCATGTTCTGCAGGTTGGCGTGGTAGAAGCTGTTGTCGAGCACGCCCACCGCCGCCATGTCCACGCCAGCGGCGTCGAACCCCGACGCGTTCCGGAACCCGGCGTCCATGTCGCGGATGTTGAACTTCTCGATTGGGTCCGTCGCGTTCTGCCGCCCCTTGAGCGCCTCGACGTCGCCGGCGAGCGCCGCCTGGTACCTTGGGCTGATCGGAGTCCGGGTGGTGGCGTTGAGGCGGTCGCGGAAGGAGGAGAGGTGGCTGACGCCGACGGCGTGCGCGCCGGCGAGGGCGACGAGCTCCTCCGCGGTGAAGTTCTTCGCGGCGAAGTTGTCCGTGAGCTGGTTGATGTCGAAGGTGGACTCCGGGAGGGTGGCGTCGGCGGCGACGGCGGAGGAGACGACGCCGTCCTTGCGCCCCGTCTCGACGGCGTAGGTGATCCTGCCGCGGCTGAGGATGGTGGTGGCGTCGCGCCCGGCGAGCACGACGATGTCGGCGCAGGAGACGGCGTCGCCGAGCTTGGCCTTGATGGCGTCGATCACGTCGAAGCCGCGGAGGCCGATGTTGTTCTTCGCCGCCTTCTCGACGCCGGCGCTGCTGTTGAACGGCGTCGTGTCCAAGAGCACGGACCCGTCACATCCCTGCATTTTTCATTACGCTAGTTATATGCCTGTATATTGTAACGAGTTAGACCTATATATATTTAAAAATAGACTAAAGCAGGGATCTTAGTTTCGGTAGAACCGAAATTTCGGGATTTCAGGCACTTTTCTAAAATTTTAACACAATGTAATTGAATTTGATTAAATTTTGACCAAATATAGAAAAATTTCGGTCGAGATATAGTGACTTGCACGGGTCTAAAATTTCTTAAATTTCGGACCGAAATTGTAATCACTAGACCAAACACACATAATTATGTAGCGACAATGGTTGCTTTTTGCGTACAAGCACACGCTGTGCATGTTAGGAGGGAAATGGAAAGGGGATAAATCTGCTTTTAATATATATATATAGTAGAGATAAACTGTGTTGTTAAGCAAACTATGGATGGGCCATAAATTAATTTAGGTCAGATTTTCGGCCCATCTATGAGAATGGGCCGGTTTGCTCTAAACCAGAAAACTCATGCATATGCTTTCTCGATCGAATTTGCTATATATCTCTCGTGTGATTTTTTTCTTCGTATTTGACGTTTTTTCAACCGTAGGATCTGCACCGCGATTAGAAGCGACGAATCAGGCACGCACAAAACGGTGCAGTGCCACACGTCTCACGGGCACCACAGTGGAGGAAACGATCCATAAACTGATTGTAACACAGTAGACAGTAGCAGGAGTATCTCAGGCCCTGTTTAGATGGGACTAAAACTTTTAAGTCCCTATCACATCGGATGTTTGAATATCTATTATATACTAAAAGTCCATTAAACTTCCTAAAAACGCTCTCAAGCTGCCACGTAGCTCCCTCAAAACGCTCTTATATCGCCACATGGCACAACGAGAGAGTTGAGAACTCCCTAGGGGCCCGCACGTTGCAGCGCATGCGTTAGTTCCATAACGTGAACTAACGAAGATTAGTTCCATATATAATCGTGTATGGAGACAAGATTCGAAATTAAGCAAAATCTAATCACATATGGCATGCAATATTAGGCACGTGCAGCGCATGGATTTGTCATGAATAAACGAAGATTAGTTCCATAATTGTGTACACAAGGCAATATTTCAAATCTATCTCAAAGCAAAATTTAAATCACATATGACAAGATTAATTTCATGAGTCAAGATTACATATACATCTATAACTAATATAAATATTCGTATTTTTCCGGTCGTCACATCTAATTTTCGTTCGTTTTTCGTCCATACACAATCCGATTCGGTTAGCAATTGTTGGAAATTTGGTCATAATTCGGTATATTTTAATCCAAAATATTAAGACAATAAACATGACATTTGTAATTTGAGTAGATCTAGTGACAGTGCTAGATGTGTACAACATGAGCATGCTTAATATAGAATAAGCATCAACATAGATAAGAGAACGCAATAATATTGCGACAGACAGTTGTAGGAAACGAAGAACGAACGGTAATAGTGAAACGTTATACCCCGAGAATGGCCCTCCGCTGGAGTTTGAGGCAGTATTGCCTCTGCTGGTATTGACGAGAGGCTCCTTCTCCTTGTCTCCAGTGTTGTTGTTGTCACCGGTTGTCGACATGTTAGTGAAGATGATGCAGAGCAGTCGCGCTTGAAGCGTTACCCAAAAACTTGATCGCCCGCCTACCTGTGCAGGTTCTCAAGCGGACGGAGTTTCGGAGGCACCTGCTCATTCCGATCACCCGTGCACGCGGGATGAACAAAATCGGGGAAAAAGTCATATTCATCCATGACAAACGCTAAAACAAACTAATTGCGCTCCACCACTGTTTATCGTTGCATTTCTAGGATTAGTGCAAGTCATTTATCAACCAAAACTGAAGAACTCACATTTTCTTTATCATTTTAATCACGTGAAACAACAATGCATCCATCAAGCTACTTGGAAAGAAAAGCTATATAATTCAGTGAACCGTACGAATATGAAAACAATTAATAATTAATGTACCTAAGCATATGCTTGAGGTACATAGGCATATATAACTAAAATTATAGTTCATAAAACTAAAATTATAGTTCATAAAACTCCACATATTATGGTTTAAGTTACACAAAAACCATAAGAATTTTAACACATATCACATAACCCCTAATACTATGATCCTAAAGTTTCACAAAACCAGGGAAAATATGCAGTGTGAACTACATATGCACTGGGAATATAAAAACCACCATTGGATCCAAATATGAAATCTGAGATACGTCTATGTCACTAAGAGTAAAAGTTCACTCCTACATTTAATCATGAATTAAAGTAAAATATTTATCCTTGGTAACGTGGACAAATCTCAAACGTCCATTTTTTTTATCTAACGATAGTTTCTAGGTTTTCATTATATTTGTGATTTGCACTATATATTTTCCCTCAAATGATACCGTTAACCATTTTGACATACTCATATATCAAAATTTAAAAGCAAACGTAGCATTTATATGATGGATGAAATCCTTATAAATTTAAGATACGATCGTAGAACTTAAAAGTGTGGTAAACCAAAATTAAAATGATCGTGTGACTTTGTAAAACTTTAGGATCATAATACCCGAGGTTACGTGCCACATAACAAAATTCCTGTGATTTTGTGTAACTTGGACTATAACAGATAGGGCGTTTTACGAAAATTACTCATCAAACCAAAACCAATATATTGCATGATTAATTTAAAGGAAAAACGGAAACACTACATACATTGACCCAGCAGTCGTGGAACACCAAGCGAATGAGGGCGGGGCCAACGCCGGGATCGGCTCTGATGGCCTTCACCACCTCCGTCCTCACCGTGCTCTCCACCTTGCCGCCGGCCGCCGCCGCCGGCTGCACGGCGAGCAACACGCAGAGTGATAGCACGGCGGCGCCGGCCAACGCGCGCGTAAGCTTCATCGCAATCGACTAGAGATCACTACCTCCTCCAAATTGTTAATTTGATCAAGGTAAATTGGCTTAGATAGAGAGGAATTGTTGTGCTTAGGATAGATGAACTGTGGCTGTGTCGTCCAGGGGTATATATAATAGTGCTGGAGGTGATGATCACCAGCTTGTATATATTCAGACAAGCGTTTAATTATATTATTGGTAAAGTACTTATGTATATATATGTAAGAAATGAATGAATGCTTTTGCTTAACAACCAAGCATATGCATGCAGTTGCTGGACTGGATAAACTTCGATATCATCGTTTGACCATGTGCAAACATACTAGCTAGGTTACAAACTGGCAGTTAATTATTATAAACGCATTAACTGTATATGTAGCTTATTGTTTTTTTTCCCCTTGATTACATGGAACATTGTTACACCAGTGCACACCTAACAAATGGTACTCCCTCTGTTTTAAATTTACTTTGTTGTTTAGCTAGGTTACTCCTAATTTTAACATGTATTCATTTTGAGCATTGATCTTTAGAATTACATGTAGTTTAACAATCTGTAAATCATATATTATAAAAATATTTCTCATGGTGGATCTAAAATTATATATATATATTATGATGTTAATATGATTTTAGAGAAAATAATGGTGAAATAATAAAATGTCTCACTAAGAATAAACCTAAAACAACAAGGTAATTTAAAATAGAGGGAGTAACTAAATATTAGCTAGGCATCCTTAAAAATGTCTGCTTACCGAAAGCTTACCCCGCTTATATATGCTCAATTTAGCCATCCGATCGAGTGTAAACCGTGCTGGGTAGTCATACACATCTAGTATTTGATCACCACATCATGATCAGACTCTGATGCTTCTCATCATGTGTGCGTTTATTGATATGAATTCAGTTTATTAATTTGCTCGTTTATAGACTGGTACAATACAAAAATTAAATTGCAATTAACCAACAAATGGCTAATCCGTCGCCGACTTTCTCTTAATAAGCTTCTTGGTTTCACCGAGCCGGCGAAGGCCGATGAAATTATTAAGGCAGGACAACAAAGTACATCAACAAAGTGCATACTATGCTGGAAAACAAAAGGAAAACAACAAGAATTTGACACTGCCAGCTCCGCTGAACATCTCTGATGAAACTACGACGTACTTTCATATAGTATATATATATGTAGTAAGAGACTTCAGACTTGCAGTGCCCATTTCGATCAGACTGCAGGCTCGCCATATGGCCAGATCGAAATTAACCTTTGCTTGCCTGTGTATTTCTTGTTAATTTCCGAGTCCCCCCCGGCCGTTTCATTTGGATTTATGTGCGCGATGCTTATTATGATCGGTTAATGAGCTTGACATGAACTGTATTACAATGCTTTGTGCATGTCCTCTACTCACTCTGTTCCAATATTTAAAAACTATTCGGGATATAAACCTGGATATACAGAAATTGGGGGGCGAGAGGGAATGTATAAATTTGCCTTCTTCCATTTTCACGAATTAAATTTGTGATTTTGTATTTCTTAAAAGTGAGCTTATATATAATAAATATGGACGATTGTTAAGAACTTCAATTTCCTAGCTAGATTATATTCTTGCTACCGTGTGATCGATCAAGCTTTATTAGCGTTTTAATTCTTCGTTCTGACAATAGCTAGAAAAAAAATCCCAAGTACATAAAAGGCCCAAATTTTAATTACTTGCGCTGCAATTTTTTCACACCAACTGCACTTAACAAACAAAAAAAAACAATTAAGGCAACAAGTTGGCATGAATTAAATGAAGAAAGAAAAAAATGCTTTGAAGAAAAATTCAATTTACAAACAACATATTACTACTAAATTAAACTTCCACGACTTCCGATCCAGTGATACAAATTTCTCTTAGAAATTTTCGAAATTTCGGAAACTTCAGACCTCGTCACATAATGATTTTATCCAAAATTTTCAACTTTTTAATTCAGTAAAAATTACCGCGAAATTTCTGAGATCTCGGCCTCAATGTAAATATACAAAACGAAGTTACAAACTCTGCTTCCACCCATGCTTGTCCATATGTGTCGACCAATGATATCAACATGATCGATCGAACCAAACTGTTACGAACTTGATGGATGAAACGAGGAAGAAGAAGCAAGCAGCAGAGAAACAGAGAAACAGAGATTCAACTCGGGCGAGAAGGAGGATTCAATTAGGGAATAGTTGTGTCCTCCTTCTCTGTCTGTACTCAGAATTTATAACCCATGCTGTTACACTTACAGCCCTCGGCTCATTCCGGCCCACTCACACGAGCACTCGGCCTTTTCACTTCTACTGAACGCCTGTTCCTTTTCAACGGGTTGCCATTGTCAGGATTTGATACAGTAGACTGCTGCGTCGTAACATTGTCCTTTCAGACACGACTTGCCTCAAAGCCGGTGCCGTAGGGAAACGAACGCAAAGCGAGGCCTCGTCTTCCCAACTCCCAAGTACTCCCTGCGATTATAGTTATAAGATGTGTTGACTACTTCAAATTTAACTCAGTTTAAAGATAAATATAGTTAAAAATCGATTTTTCCTCCCGGTTATTTCACCCGGGACTAAAGATAGTGATCTTTAGTCCCGGATTCGTAGTCCCGGTTGAAAAACTGGGACTATATAGGGGTTACGAACCGGGAGTAAAAACCACTTCTCCACCAGCGTGGACGATTATTTGTTAAGTACATCAAATCGATCAAGCTTGATTAGCGTTTTAATTCTTCGTTGTGACTATAGCTAGAAAAGGTTTCCAAGTACTACATACAAGGCCCAGAAATTTTAATCACTTAATTCAATTTTTTCACACCAAGCGCATTAACAACCAGTTGGCACGAACTAAATGATGAAAGAAAAAAATTATTTGAAGAAACAAAATCAATTTAGAAACAACATAATTACTACTACTGTGAAGAAACAAAATCAATTTAGAAACAACATATTACTACTACAACATATTACTACTACTGTGAAAAACAAAATCAATTTAGAAACAACATATTACTACAATTTAGAACCGCTTCAGTGAAAAACATACAAATTTCGTTTGAAATATTTGATCGAGATCTCAGAAATTTCGGTGCCCTCAATGGAAATATACAAAACGAAGTTACAGACTCTACTTCCAGCCATGTTTGTATGTTGACCAATAATGATATCAACAGGATGAATCGAACCAAACCGCACACACGTACATAATTATTATTTAGATAATAGACCACTACATTTCAAATGCAGTGGTCAGTATACAGATTAATTTTATTCTTCACACAAATACATAGTATAGTAGGCACGCACGTATTCATACCCGCTAAATACGTATACGCGTACAGTACGTCCTCCCATTAAATTAGTTAATTTTATCAACAACAATCACCGTGCTTTTCCAGGAGCGTCACGTATTTCTTGTCCAGGTTTGTGTATTTGGCCTCCATCGCCTTGTATTTCTTGTCCTGGTCGGTGTGTTTGATTTCCAGCGCTTTGAATTTCTTCTCCAGCTCACAGTAGTCTCTGTTCCTGTTCTGCCTGTACTTGTCCAGGGCTTGTATCTTCATCTGAAGGGCCGAGATTTGCTGGTTCAAACCGGCGATTTGGGCCTCGTACGACTTGTTCTTCTCCACGTTTAGCCGCCTTGACGATGCATGTGTAAGTGCCTGCGCATGTGCGTCGAAATTCCGAAATTTCAGAAAATAAAAAGGGAATTTCAGAGATGAATTAAACTGTTTTTTTTTGCACAATTCAAACATGGTTGAAATTTCCAGGCAAAAAACCATCACTATGTATCATAAAATAGGACAACACAGCCGGGGTTCAAAATGGCTAGCTGTATCAATGACGACGGTTTTTTATTTGATAGTAGCTAGGTTGGCAACTGTGTTACCTGAGAGCAACACCCACTACTACAACAACGCACAAAATAGCTAGTATGTACTATAGGTACCAAAAATGCTATCCATCGAGTGCTAATGACAAGTTCCTAACTAGCACCGATGATGTTTTCCGTAGTAGTGGATTATCGAATACCGAACACGTACTATCGTTTGGTGGTCTAATCCGGTAGCTTCAATCTTTGACGGTTCACCTCCCGAACTGCAAGTGCTAACTAGCTAGTACCACTGACTGTTCTATGTGGTTTGGGTGGGAAATTAACTAGCTACTGACGGTTATATGTGGTCTGGGTGGGAAACCACGGTGAACCAGCATACTCCCTCCGTCCTAAAAAAACTCAACCTCATACTACGACGTGATACATCCTAGTATAATAAATCTGGATATACTCTTTGTCCATATTTGTTGTACTAGAATATGTCACATCCTAGTACTAAGTTATCTTTTTTTTTGGACAGAGGGAGTAATGAATTAGTGATTGCTTACCAGTGTTGGCATATATTGTATGTGGTAAGTTATTTCGTACCAGGAGCCACTAGTAAACCCAAAATTTATATTTTCTTTCCTAAAATTGTGAAATGAGAACCCTAATCGATCGTGCCGATTGTGTATCTGCATATTGATCAGTGATTTGAGAGAGAGATGAGAAGAGTAATACCATTATAATGTGAGATCAGTAGTAGTTGAGTTGCACACAAGCTCTTGCGCTAAGATCCCGGTCTTGAAACCTTGAGTACTCTCCTTAACCTTTAGTTAGTGTTGTTCACTTGCTAAGATCCCGGCCGGCCGGACATCGCTTAAATATACAATGCAGAACGATTTCCAGTGTCCAATTAATTAATACGTGTTATGTTCTCCATTACAATATAATGTTCTGCTTTTTTGGACGGATTCGTCCTCAGCCCTTTCCAACAATAATATATAGTTTTATAAAATGCATGCACTCTAACATATAATCGTTATAACAGAAAGGTAATATACGTATCATACATACATATATACAAGTTTTACATACTCATGGCCGGCGCACAGATGTCACAAAAAAAATATAAAAAAGTTCTACTGCTACTCTCAGTCAAGAATTGATTGTATTTTACCGTCAATAAGAGAAAAAATGACAATTCTATGAGAATAAATTCATTAGAATTTTCTATTCCCCGCTGCTCTTTATGTGATGAATTACTACTCCATCTGTCTATACATATATAAAAGATATTCTATGATACTATCTCCCCCAACTAATCACCCCGCATTTAATTTCCACCCAATATACCCCAACCATATATCCTTCCATCCCCCATCCTTAATCCTAATCTCTCAAAAATTCCTAGGTCCTCAGAGTCACTACTAGAAAAATCATTTTTCCAGACGATGACATTTTTTTTCTAGACAGGTAGGGCTCTCGGAGCTAGATGACCGCCTGCGAAAATTACAACCATGGGGTGAAATCGTTATCCGCCTGCAAAAATCTATTTTCGCAGGTGGACCACTTAAGCGATCCGCCTGCAAAAATACAGGGTATTTTTGCAGGTGGACCTCTTAAGTGGTCTTCCTGCAAAAATTAGCGTGGCATATAAATAGACGCGACATCAATAATACTTTTTTCTAAGTCCTATCATCTCTTCGCCACCAGGTCTCCTCTCTCCCTCAACCCTCAGCTCCCTCAGCGACCGTGGGCATTCCGGGGGGCGGCGACGGCAAGGCGCAGGGTCGGCGGGCAATGGCGAGGTGTGAGGTCGGCGACGGCGAGGCGTGGGGTGGGCGATGGCAATGCGCGGGGGCGGCGGCATGCACCCTCGGCGCGGCTCCTCCCCCCTCGCTTCTAGATGTGGCCGAAGAGGGGAGGGGAGGGTGGTGGTGGCTGCGGTTTCACTCCCTCCCAGATCTGGCCGGAGGGAAGGGGGAGGGCGGCGGCGGTTCCCCTCCCTCCTAGGTCCGGCCGGAAGGAGGAGGGAGGGCGGCGGCGGTTCCCCTTCCTCCCAGGTCTGGCCGGAGGGAGGGAGGGCGGTGGCGAGAGGCTCCCCTCACCTCCACTTCCTCTCCCTCTCCCTCCCAAAACCCTAACCTAGATCGGCCAGAGGTGGGGTAGGGCTTGGGTGGGGGGTAGGCCCATAAGTTTGTGTACCAAGCACTATATATATTTCACTAATTATCCTTGCCAACTCTTATCTAACTTGTGGCTAAGGATTACATAGTCAGATAAATTGTGACATGTCACACCTTAGTTGTAAAAGTTTGGTAAATTAAAACAAGCTTTCAAACAGCCCCTTCTTCAACAAAAATATTTCGTAGAGGCATTTAATTATTAGCCCTGCAGAATATCAAAAACTACAATTTCAATACAATGGAAAGTACATTTGTAGTTTGCTCTATTTTATATTTTTACATTAATCTAGATGTATTGTTATGATTTTAAAAAGAAAATCATAATCTCATTTTGGTAACAGTTTACAACAAGTAAACATTTTTTTCCACTTTTAGGTAGAACATTATTCGCTTCACCATAAGAAAAGAAACATACAAGTGTGATTTGTTTGTATTGATTTGGTGTTAAATAAATGATTGATAGATAAGAAAAATATTAGCCACTTGACAAGTAGACTCCCCCTTAGAATATTTAATTAACTAGATATATTAAATATTATTTTATATTTAACTGTGCAAGCTCGAATAATTCGTAGTACCATAAAGCTATCCCTCATTATGGTAGCAACGCAAGAGTGCCGAGGTGATCACCTTGATGACGTTTAAGAAAAACAGCGAGATCACCCAGCTTGATGACGCAGCGAAATTATCCTGTTTCGATATTGAAATCTAACAAGAATCAGAAAATAAAAAAAATATTGGAGCGGTTACCATATGATCAGTAATTTGTCGAGTTGGAATAACATTTACCTAAACCACTGATAAAGCATAAACATAAGGGCTGTAGAAATTCAAAGATATGTTTTAACTCTCTCTTTTTTTATGTGGGCATATATGCCAAAGATGATATGTTGGCTAGAGACATTATTTAAACCTAATTATTAATGACCTGTTTAGGACTTCAGTTAGCTTCCCCCAATGATTTTTCTTTTTTTTTTTTTGAAATGCACATGGCATTCTCTTCATCTGGAAGCTAGACTGGAACATTTTGAGCTGTGCCTTTTGGTTTCAATATATGGGCAACATTCCCATGCCACACATCGATAAAGAACATCAATCTGGTTAAAGAGATTTGGTAAACAGGACAGGGATTTGGGATATTTGGTAGTACTAGCATTGTACGCAGTGGCGTTTTGGGCCAATTGGAAGACTAAAAAATACAGTGCATGGTTTTAAAGTCATCCATATGTGATTTATAATCATGTAAAAATATTGTTTATATGTGTTGTTTACTATTGGATTATTTTGGTTTTAATTTGTCTTTCTACAGAAATTGGAGAGGCAGGGGGAAGTTAAAGACGTGCTCTTGGAAGCAATGTTTTAAATAGCGGGCTAAGGCATTTAGCGGTTAGTTTCTAAAACAGCTATAGCGGCAGCTATAGCGGGCTAAATGGAGCTATAGCGGCTAAATTGTACATGAGAGCAAATAGACCCTTCTCAAACAGCTATAGCGGGAGATTTAAAACCCTGGTTGGAAGACAAGTGGCAGGCTGGCAGCAGAAGTTTCAAAGAATTAAAGGTAACAGAGGGCTCCAGAGAATCAGATTCATGTAAGATTGTCACTAGCTAGCATCCATGGAGAAAATTCTCTACGTGCTCTTGAGAATTTGCCCGATCCTTATATGTCCATGAATTTTATCTAATCTATTATATGCACCTGATGAGTTCTCCTTTTGATTATGTTAGTTGACCGTTATTTTTTTCAAAGGACTATATTGCCCCCGTCATACTTAATCAGTTTATTGTGTGCTAGCCTAGTGATAAAAAGACAACTCTTAACAGGAGTAAGATTCAATTGTAAAAATGAAGGGATAGAATTATTTGACCACAAATTTAACAATGAAATTAAAATTTTAAATAAATTTCAAATCAACTTTGATGAAATCCGTACAACATTTTGACCAAAATTTAAACCCAAGTAACAAATAATTTTTGTTCTGAATTTCTAGCTGAAATTCTTGTATGGATTTAGTAAAAAAAAATAATTTGTTTAAATTAAATTCCGTATTTTATATGTTTGCATCTTTCTGTTAGATTTGATTTGATTATAAATTATAATTTTTCATATTGATATTAATGAGTCATGCAGCATGTGAGTCTGAGAAGGGGTGATATAGTTATTTCAAAAAAATATAATGGTCAACTCACGGTTTAACTAATGGATCAGGAAAAACTCAATGGAGATAAGGCAAATTTTAGGGCATGAAAAGGATTGAGGAAAATTCTCAAGGGGCACACACTAGTTTGGGTAGGAAGGTAAGGAAAAAAAAAAGAGATGGAGAGAGGACGTTTTTTCCAAGATTGACAGTGTGACTGATAGATCGAAATACAAGCAGTACCCGGTCGCAAGGTCTCCACCATGGAGATCAAGGAGAGATGGCAATAGGCCCCCGTTCACCGTTTCCCCGCGGTGAATTCACCTATTAGGTGACGGGGATGGTTCATATATATCCACCATGGTGAATGAAATGGTTAATATGTATTCACCATCGGGGCTGACGGAGGCGGGGATGGTGCACCATTCCCCGTCCCCGCCCCCCGTGGTGACCCGACTTTACTGTATAGAGGACCAATTCTAGACTTTTTAGACATTTTGGCCCATAGTATTGAAGCCCAACTAACAGGGGTATATAAAGCCAAACCCTAGTCAACATCCAAATCCTCCAATCCAGATAGAGAAAAACCACGCCGTCGGATTCTCCGTCTCTCCGTTGCAGCCTGCAGCCACGGGCGCCGCTGGCCCGCCGCTGTCTCCCCTTCTCCCTCCGTCGCGCGTCGAGCTGAATACCGGCCGCCGCACTCGCCTGCGGTCCTGGGAGCTGTCATTGCCGGGAGCACGCCACCCGTCGAGAGAAAGACACCGTCGGCCGGAGAGCCTCGCCAAAATACCACCGGAGCCGCCGTTGCCGGGAGCCGCAACGAGCAAGGTGCAGGAATAAATAGTTGATCGTCCAATGACTATTATTCCACGGGCGACGCGGGTCACACACGGGAAAAAAGATCACCGCACGGGGTGTATCAGGGTGGTGAAAATATTACCCGTAAGTTGTGACGGGCGACTGGGACGTGAAATTTTTTTCACGCGTGGTGACGGGACGCGGGAGTGATCCCCGACTGGTGAAATTCAGCATCATTGCCATCTCTAGGTATAATGCAAATATGTATAGCTATACCAATGATGCTACAATATTAGTTCTTCAGTAGCAGCCGTCGACATCGGATTGAAGATTGACCGTTGCCTTTTTTCCCTTCTTGCACTTGTTCAGTTAACACTTTTTGCATTTTTCATTTTTCTTTTTTTTTTCATAAATATTTTTGATTTGATCACCCATACCAACAATGGATACAATATTAGGTATAAGTTCAATTACCCTATGGGGACATATTCTATACTTATGGCAGTAGCGGAATCTAGAGAAATCGATTCATTGGCTGTCATCGTATGTGTCATCGGTGCATAGAATTGCTAATTCTGTAACTTAAATTAATAGTTATATATATGGATGAGCCAATTATCATAGGTTTTTTGGGGGCCGGGAGGGAAGTCGTCGGTTGGCTTGACACCGATACATACTATATAGCACGCCCTGCTATGGGTTACTTCAGGTTCGATTCCTATGGTATGTCTGATCTTTAATGGATACAGATTGATCCCATGGGTATTTTGATACTTAAGGTACTATGATATTATAATCATA
>CM020179.1:26958862-27005562 GCA_009805545.1 Oryza longistaminata | reverse complement strand
TAACGATCCGCCTGCAAAATACCTTTATTTTTATAGGGGACCTTCTTTAAGTGGTTCCGCTGCAAAATTTGGCGTGGCATATCAATTAGACGCGACATCCAATAATATTATTTTCTTAAGTCCTATCCTCTCTTTCTTCCCCTAGCTCTTCCTCTCTCCCTCAGCCCTTCAGCTCCCCTCTCCCTCCATCAGCTCCCTCAGCGACCGTGCGGCGTTCCGGGGGGCAGCGACGGCAAAGAGCGCGAGGGTCGGCGAGGCAACCGGCGCAGCGTGAGGTCGGTGACGGCGAGGCATGGGATGTGGGCGACAGCGATGCGCGGGGGCGGCGGCATCCACCTCGGCGCGGCTCCTCCCCCTCCCTTCTTAGATGTGGCCGAAGAGGGGAGGGGAGGGCGGTGGTGGCTGCGAGTCCACTCCCTCCCAGATCCGGCCGGACGAAGGGGAGAGGGCAGCATCGGGCGGGCAGTTCCCCTCCCTCCCAGGGTCCGGGCCGGAAAGGAGGGGAGAGGGCGGCGGTGGTTCCCTGTCCTGCCCAGGTCCGCCGGTAGGGAGGGGGAGGGCAGGTGGCGAGCGGCTTCCCCTCACCTCCACTTCCTCTCCCTCTCCCTCCAAAACCCTAACCTAGATCCGGCCAAAGGTGGGCAGGGGCTTGGGTGGGAGGGGGGGGAGGCCCATAAGTTTGTGTACCCAAAGCACTATATATAATCACTAATTATCCTTGCCCAACTCTTATCGAACTTGTCGGCTAAGCGATTACATAGTCAGATAAATTGTTGACATGTCACACCTTAGTTGTTCTAAAGTATGGTAAATTAAAACAAGCTTTCAAACAGCCCCTTCTTCAACAAAAATATTTCGTAGAGGCATTTAATTATATAGCCCTGTAGAATATCGAAAACTACAATTTCAATACAATCGAAAGTACATTTGTAGTTTGCTCTGTTTTTATTTTTTTAAACAATTAAAAAAGCGCTAAGGGAAATGTTTAATTGTTATGATTTAAAAAGAAAATCATAATCTCATATTGGGTAACAGTTTACAACAAGTAAACAGTTTTTTTTCAACTTTTAAGGTTAGAACATTATTCGCTTTCACCATAAGGAAAAGAAACATACAAGTGTGAATTTGTTTGTATGATTTGGTGTTAAATAAATGATTGGATAAGATAAGAAAAATATTAGCCACTTGACAAGTGAGACTCCCCCTTAGAATATTTAATTTAACTAGATATGTTAAATATTATTTTATATTTTTTTGCTGGGGATAAAATTATTTTATATTTAATTGTGCAAGCTCGAATAATTCGTATACCATAAAGCTATCCTCATTATGGTAGCAACGCAATGAGTGCTGAGGCACCTTTGATGGACGGTTTAAGAAAAACAGAGAGATCACCCAGTCTTGATGACGCCAGCGAAATTATCCTGTTCGATATTGGAAACTAACAAGAAGGCAGAAAATTAAAAAAAAATATTGGGGGCGGTTACCATATGATCAAGTATTTGTCGAGTTTGGAATAACATTGACCTGAAAACCACTAATAAAGCATATACATATTGGGTTGTAGACAATCAAAATATATGTTTTAACTCTCTCTTTTTTATGTGGCATATATGCCAAAGATGATATGTTTGGCCAGAGACATTATTTAAACCTAATTATTAATGAACCTGTTTAGACTTCAGTTAGCTTCCCACAATGATTTTTACTTTTTTTTTTGAAATGCACATGGCATCTCTTTCATCTGGAAGCCTAGATTGGAACATTTTGAGCTGTGCCTTTTGTTCAATAATATATGGCAACATTCCCATTTGCCACACATCCATAAAGGAACATCAAATCTGGTTAAAGAGATTTGGTAAACAGGACAGGGATTTAAATTGCGTTATATTTGGTAGTACTAGCATTGTACGCAGTGGCGTTTTGGGCCAATTGGAAGACTAAAAAATACAGTGCATGGTTTTTAAAGTCATGCATATGTGATTATAATAATGTAAAATATTGGTTTATATGCTGTTGTTTACCTATTGGATTATTTTTGGGTTTTAATTTGTCTTTCTACAGAAATTGGAGAAGCAGATGGGGGGAGTTAAAACGGTGCTGTTGGAAGACCAAGTGCTGGCGGCAGCAGAATTTCAAAAGAACTAGGTGAAAACCCGCACGTTGTTGCGGGGGAGTCGGTATGATAATAAGAAATAAAAATAATTGTAAGATAGTCTAGACGATAGAAACTTGCATAAGTTATTTGTGGTTTATCAATAATTTTAATAGTAGGGTGATAGAATGATGACCCAAATTTAAAAGTAATATGATGTGGCTTTATGAAGAGAAGAAAAAGAGGGAGATAATTCCACCATAGATTTAACATTTTGAGGGCTAGAAACCAATTGAGGTGATATGACTTATGATAGAAAGAGAGAAATAATTATTAACTAAGTTGAGAATAAATTGTAAGGGTATATTAGATATTAAACAAAAATGATGGAGAGATATATTGAAATATTTTGAGAATTATGTGGAATGATGATTTAACAATGCTTGGATATTTTTAAAGCCTCGTAAAATTTACAGTGAGGATGAACTATACAGGCATATCATGATCTTTATAAAAAGTGACGGAGTGAGTATTAATTGAGATATTTATGCTGAATTAGTGTGGCGATGATAATTTAATTAACATTTGCTTGCATTTTAAAGCTTTTAAAAGACTTAATAAATTAGCATGCCTTGCATGAGATTTTGATATGTAGTAAATGTTAGTGATGACGTCGGGCATCTTTGCATGTTGGTTTTAGAATATATGGGCCATTAACTTTCATTAGAAAGATTAGGATTAAAGGTAAAGGCTCTAGGAGGAATTCCAGATTCATGTAAGATTGCACTGGGCATCCATGGGAAAAATTCTCTTACACGCTCTTGAGAATTTTGCCCGATCGTATATGTCAATTGAATTTTTATCTTAATCTATTATATGCACCTGAGTTCTCCTTTTGATTATGTTTAGTTTGACCGTATTTATTCAAAGGACTATATTGCCCCCGTCCATACCTTAATTCAGTTAATTGTGTGCTAGCCTAGCTGATAAAAAGGAACAACTCTTAACAGGAGGTTAAGGATTCAATTGTAAAAATGAAGGGATAGAATTATTGACCACAAATTTAACAATGAAATTAAAGATTTTAAATAAATTTCAAATGAACCTTTGATGATATCCGCTTACAAACATTTTAACCCAAATTTAAACCCAAGTAATAAATAATTTTTGTCTGATTTCTAGCCGAAATCTCGTAGGATTTAGTAAAAAACAATAATTTTGTTCAAATTAAATTCATATTTTTAAATGTTGCATCTTTTTCATTTGATTTGATTATAAATTATATTTTTTCACATCTATCTATCTATACCTATACTAATCAGGCACTTTTTAGGAGCTCTTTACATTAATTAGGAAAGATCTAACCATTGATTAAATAGATGGTGCAATCATTTAACCATTGGATTCTCTAAAAATAACGTGGGCCACGTTTAAGCCCATCTAAATAACCATTAGGTGTGCGCAGTTCTACAGAGGAAAGAAGAGATGGCTATCTAAATAAAATCTACTACCTAATACGCGAGATAACCGGTTTCTATATACAAAATGAGAGGAGGATTATTTGGATCGAACTCCGCAAAGAACCGTTGACATCGACGATGGGGGACGCTCCAGGCTACCTTCGTCCCGATCTTCATCTAATTTTATCTTTTAGATCCTGACAGATATGTGGTATTTTGAGCAACAACGTACGTTAAAACTTTGTTTTTCCAATAAGTTTAGTTTTTTTTTATCCCCCCATCTAATCTTACGCTGCTTACCAATAATACCCATCATATTTAATCACTAATTCGGTTTGTTGGTAAGCAGCAATAATCATGCGTACATGTATCGGCAAGCCTTCTACAGACGACAGAAGAGCTAGCTTTCTTGGGATCGAAACTTGCTTGCTACACATAGGCTGGTGATATCGCTTCCA
Organism: Oryza longistaminata; assembly: GCA_009805545.1. Lineage (NCBI taxonomy): Eukaryota > Viridiplantae > Streptophyta > Magnoliopsida > Poales > Poaceae > Oryza > Oryza longistaminata. The sequence continues at coordinate 27,001,549 of CM020179.1, read as the reverse complement.
TCTTCTTTAAGAAGATTACACAGGCTGATTTAGGCTGCCTGATTATATTTGGGCCATATGTCCGGTAGGTGAATCCGTTGCACTGAAGGTAAGATTTATTCGTGTTCGACGTACACATCCGTAGATTACATGCCACAGGTATTTCATCGAATTGCATGTTTATTCAAGGGATAGATTTTCTTTTTTAGTTTGATTGAAATAATTGAATTATGTTGCTGATTTTTTGGTGTTGAATTATATCATACAGTGCATGTTAAGGTATTCATGTCCAATTAATTAGAAAAATCCCAGACTTAACTATAAAAAAAAGGTTATTTAATCTTAGTTTTGAAACAAAGAACATTATATATTGATATATTTTCTGTATACACAGTTAAACTACTCTCTCCATCGCAACATACCAACTTCTAGCATTCCAAATTCAACCAAAGTAAATAACAACTTACTTTATAAAAAAAATACGACAAATTCTCTACTAATATTTTTTTCTCAAATCAATTATAACCTTCCCCCAATATAATTCTAACTACTTCCTTCAATTTGTGTCATACCCTAAAATTAATATATTTTGTGACAGATAATTCCCTATGTTCTTATTGTATATATAATTATATCCATTGACTACTGTATGTAGTCTGCCCCAATTTATTGTTATTTGTACCATGCCGTTACAAGTTTTATCATCCATGCCAATTTTTCTGACAAACAATTACCTACCAAAATATTGTGCCACGGGTAGCCAAAAAAAACCCAACTCCTTAAAAAACTACAAAATTTCGGATTGATTGATACTCTAGGAGAAATAGCGAAACTTAGGAACAGATTTTATTAGATTTTCAAATACTGAATTTCTTTCCAAAATAATAACTAGACAACAAAACACACCTTTGATTGCGATCTTAAACAAGCCATTCACGGCATTAATGAGGTTCATCTCACACGTCTCTGTTCTAAGTATATATTTACATCTCCCATTAAAGCACCCATGTCTTTTCGAACATCATTATCTAAAACAAAATGTCTTTTTTGACATAACAAAATTTCTTTGACCGATAGAACCGCCGTTTCACAATTTTTTCTAATCTTTGGTCACAGTTATTGGAAATGTCTAAATGGAATCATTTAATAATTTAAGCAATGCAAACAGAAAAACTGCACTGGCCAGTATTTCAGTTATATGTGATTTTATCATAACGTATTAGGATTTATTAAATTTGCTAATGAAAATTAGAAACTTAGGTACATTATTTGTAATCAATAATTTTACAATGTTAGGAAATATTAATAAAGATTGCCACCCTTTAATATTTACTGTGAATCCTAAAGTTATCTACTTCTGGAACCACAAAGTTGTAGCGCATAAACTCTATTTTTATGTATCTAACTGCCAGAAAATTATTCCATATATTGTTTATAATATTACAATTCCTCAATATGATAAATTTTTTACATTAATTTAACATATTGCACAAATCGAAGCCGCGTAGGAATCTGCTATTCATAATTCTTACCTTATCATAGAACGCAATATGCTATTCGAGCCTAAACCTTTTGAGGCAATTTTATGAAATTTCAGTATTTACCAATAATGATTTCAAGTTTCTCAATTTTGGATTATTTGTATAGATGTATTGTTCTCCAAACATTTCAGAATTAATAAATATCATTGTTGAAACTATATAGAGTTCGTGGAAGAAAAGTAGTTATGTATAGTTTATTAATTGTTAATTCTGAAAAATTTGATAAATTATAAAGTGATATTGTTAATTGGCATAGACTATTTTTAAAAAAATGTATAGCACTTGGATTCAAAATGTTTGATATATAATGTCGTTTTGACTTTGATTAAAGTGAAACATCTCCCAATGATTTAACCAGTTTGTAGTAAAAAAAATAGTAAATTTCAACCAACACAAATTTATTAATTAATAAAATATAATTCAATATCTAATTTAAATAAAAACTAATTTTTGTATGTAATATTACATATATTTGTCTTTTAGAACTTTATCTAACTACAAATTATACATAATTTAAAATTATATATATTATTGTTAAGTCACTAACAATTAGCCTGTGCAACACACGGGATTTTCTGTTTGGACTGGTCGTGAGCTAGATGATTTCATTAATGGTCATCGTATCATGTCATGTGTAGTATGAAGAAGGGGTGAGTATATAGTATTTAAAAAAATTCTGAATGGTCAACTCACAGTTTTAACTTAATAATGTGATCCTGTGGATAAAAACTCAATGCAGTACGTCTGTAAGTGTAAATTTATGGGCGAATGAATGGTGATTGAGGAAAATTTTCAAGGTGCACATCACTTGTTTGGGTTAGGAAGATAATTTCGGCGGCATTTCCAAAACCCATATGACTTTTGGTGTTGGTTGAGAATAGTCTCTCATAGTTTCTGCATATAAGAGTAACTGATACATCTCTGGTGCAAATAATAGATGTAGGCAAGTGACAGTAATAGAATGAGAAAAATCCGAGAAGGAAACCTGTCTTGCAAAGACATGTTTATTTACCAATATCCCAAGACATTATGTATGAGAGTGTAAGTAGCATTAAATTTAAGTATGGTAAAAATAGTTAGTTGTCATTTTGCATGGGGATTAAAGAGTTAGTTTTTAGTATAGTTCTTTGATTGATGTGGAGTTTTTTTGGAAAACTATGTCTAATGTCTTGGGCGTTGGGAATGCCCTAAGGATAAAAAAAAAAGAGCATGGAGATGACGTTTTCCCCAAGATGACAGCAATGTGACTGATAGATCGAAATACAAGCAGTTACTTTCTGCGCAAGGTTCTCCACCACGGAGATTGAAGGATGCCCTTGCCGCTTCCACACCAAATAGTGATGATGCTCATGCATGTAACATTTGTGGAGTCCCAACCTAAATCAGGTTTTAACAAATTGGTGGGTGTGGTGTTTGGGGAGGGCGGAGCCGTTAAAATTGAAATTGTTAGATTTTTTTTTCCACAATATTTGAGCAATTTAAATACATTGTTCAAAAAAAAGAAAACTTTTATACAACGATAATTTATATAGTTCCTCTCGGGCCCCTGGCCGCCTCCGCCCCCTGAAGAGAAAGCACGGGAGACATTTGGTGTAACATTCGTGTGATGCTATTGCCTGTTTTTTTTAATTCTTGATGCGAAAACTATGTCTTCTCTCTTCTTTTCCGCCGCATCCGAAAATATTTAAAATATTAAAGCGGTGCTCCAAGTAACAAATCTATACATTGTATAGCAGTGTCTTCTTCTAAGTTTAACTTGGTGTCTTACATGTAAAACTGTTAAGTGACAATAATCATATAGCAAATTTTACAATTTAACTGCGCGCATTAAAAATTAATTTATTTTCATATCCACTTGATTATACTGACCAGCCTAATTTACATAATGACTCCTCTATTACACGCGATTGGAGAGAAAGGAGAGCTCAGCATGACCCTATATCCATTATATATCTCGCCATGCATTCAGTTACATATACGTTTATAGACTTACTTACTACGATATAGCTTGATCACTATACAGCTTTATTTCTCGGCCACACACATATATAGGCATTACTCCATGCACTAATATAGGTACATTTGCCTCAAGGATATATATTTATAATTTTAATCCATTTTATCAACGACAGCTTGCTGTGCTTTGCTTTTGAGCTTCTTATATATGGTTCTTCAGTTCTGCATACTCCTTGGCTAGCCTGCTCTGTAATCTCCAGTGGCTTTATCTTCATCTGGGAGGTGCTGCATTTGATTTCTTCAAGGCCTGCGATTCAGCTCTGTACGATTTGTTCTTGACTTATTGCTAGCTGCCACATGCTGCATCCTGCATACATGCTATTGGTATTTATATATATTATAGATTCATCAAAATATATTAAAGTACATATTATTCTACATTGTTTGTAGTATATGTATGGGTAGCAGCTGATCTGCATATATATTGTTAATTACGACTGTTTATCTGTAGAGAGAGCGAGAGATCTAGAGAAGAGAGAGAGAGAGGACCATAGAGAGGAGGGGAAGAAGAAGAAAGGGTATAGTATGTATGTACCATTATGTTTGGCTAGATATATCGTAGCTAGCTCTGTTTGCAGAACTACAACACTTGCTGCAGTGGGTAACTTAGCATGTTTCTCGCTTCCTACGTACGCTTAAATAGGACCAACGCATGAGGCTTGCGTTAGTCTTAGACCATTGTTCAGTGGTTAACGTGATCTATCAAAAAAATAGATCAAGTTGGAGCATAATTCATTTTTATACCGCTAACATTATATACTTCTATATCTATATATGTTGGGAAAAAAGGTTGTTCTAGAATACTTTTACTTGCGTGCGTGCATATATACCAAAGAAGATATGTATGTTCTCTACACATTCAAATCTAATAATTTAAGACCCGTGTTTAGAGCATCAGCAACGGTGTCCCGGCCTACTCCCTTCCTAATCTTTATTTTTTGGAATTTTAGTAAGAAAAAACCGCTCCAACAGTACCCATACTATTCATTCCAAAAATCGCCATTCCCTTCTTCATTCTCGCTCTTCACAAATCAGGAATCGTTCTCATTCTCAATTTTTGTCTCCTGAGCGAGACTGCCATCTAGGAAGAGGGGCGAGTGGGAGGGCAGCACTAGATGGGTGATTGCGGAGTCAGATGGCACGATATAAAAAAGCGCGGGTCAAGGTAATACTTTTAATATTCTCAAATCCTCATTAGATAATCTCAAAAGGAGATTTAGGAAAGAGATTTTTAGTCATCTATTGGCCATAAGGTTTCTTAGCTTCGTTCGGGAATAGTCGTCTCTTGAAGAGAAAGTAAAAATTTATGTCAAAATGAGATATTTATGTTCAATGTTCAATGTCAAAGTGAGCACAAAAAGCTCAAATAATTGCTGAAAGTTTTCTTGGTTATTGTTTTTCTCTGAAGGAGTTAATTTGAGAGTCAATGATAATGCAATAGGTCTGCACATAGAGTTTTTTCTTTCAACCTATGTACTATTGAATATATTGTATTATAAATTGTTTGAAATCATGAATCTTGATTGTTGACTTAAGCTTAATTGTAACAAGAAGATGCCCCGCGCATTGTTGCGGGACTTGGTTAACATCAATTTATTAGATAGGAGGTACGATCTCAAGAAGAAACGGAAGAAACAAATGGCTTTCTTGGAGAAATTCTTTTTAGCAACCGTATCCAAATTTTGTAGATAATTTAGGTAGCACATTCAAAACATAAGCTACAAAGAAGCAAAATGGTCTAACGTAAGTTAACAAATTGTAATGTTAACTGAATGGGCGTTCGGCCATAAAACTCTTTTATACAGATTGATAGGCCAGATACATGTAGATGTGTGTGGAGATGGGCCAATGTGTTCATGTGGGCTACATTGCACTGAGGAGACGAAGAGACTCACCTGGTGCCTGATGGGTTGGGCTCTATGTTGCGTTCCATCCAACGGTTGAGAAGCAATCTAATGCATTCATCCAACGGTTCACAATTGATGATGATGTGGAAGCATGAGGTTTGAGCTTTTGGCATTAACTTTATAGAAAGAAGGGATCTCTTTGGTTCATGTTTATACTCACAATGCATGCTTGTTAACTCGTTGATGAATTGATATCTTTTGTTTTGAACACATGTCCTTGAATTGCTCTTGGTATATCTCAAAGCTCTATGAACTATAAGTGGTGACTTGCAAAACATGATAATATCATTGTCAAAGGGGGAGAAGAGATACAAAATATGCATGTTTTCAGCTGGGGGAAATTTCTTTAGGGGGAGAAGTTTTCTGTTGATTTTTTTTAACACTTCAATGATTTTTCTACCACTTATTTGTTTTTATTTTTTCAAACGACAACATTTTGATCGGTTTATCAATGTGTTCATCAAGGGGGAGATTATGAAGTCAAAGTGTGCTTGATTGTTATTTTGTGATGAACAATTGACATGAGAGACAATTGGTTTTAATATTTGGTGGATGATTAGCGAGGTGGTGCTGACTGTGTTAGCCTGGTCATACCCATCAGTGGTGGACAGACAAGCCAACATGGTATGTGCGGTCAAACCGGCCAGCCCGATGGTCTGACCGACCGATTTTGTATTGGTGTCGATTTCGGGTTGTTTATTTGGATACTCGTGATTATCTCATGTTTATGACTTCTAGAAGATTTCTATATGTATATAATAAAATTGTGTGCTAATGTTGAGTCAAGTTGAGAAGAACTTAGTGCTTGGATATGGTTGCCTTATTGATTCATGTGTAGGAATATCTTGATGCCTTGGGAGAGTATTGTCGGTGATGGATCAGGATTCAACTTGGGAGAAGATGATGTCCAGACGATCGGGATATCATAGGGATGCTTAGGCGAAAGAACAATGGACGAGGTTGATGGAGATTAATTCCATGCGGCATACGATGGGAGATTGTGTGCGTATGGAAAGTGGAGTCAAACTCCGAAGGAGTCTAAATTTGAGAAGATTAGAGTTTAAATTGGAAAGAGATAAGTTTGTCTCTTATACGGGAATGTTTCCTAGTGGATTAGGACTTCTTGCACAAGTTGGATTCGTGGCTTTAGGCTATCTACCTCAGGTGTAAGTAGAGAGGGGGGCTAAGGCCTCCTGGTATCGATTTGTACGAGTTGAGTTGAGAGAAAAAGTTAGGGTTTCGAGTTTAGTCGAAATTTTTGAAAGAAGTGTTGTAGTTTGCACTTTGTAAACACGAATATAATCAATAAAGGTTAATCTATTTCCATGAGTTCTTTAATTTGTGTTTGCTCGGTTTCAACGGTCAAACCGGCAAGAACACGACAATCAGACCAATGGCTTACCGATGGTCAAACCGGTGGGTCTAGGGCGGTTAGACTTGCGGCAGCGACATGCGTCGGCGGTTCGATAAGCGGTCAGACCGGCCAATCACCACTAGTCAGACCGGCTGCAAGGGCATGGTCCGACCGGGGCTAGCCAGTTAGACCGATCTCCAACGATTCGATGGTAACTTTTAATTCCGCAAAAACTTTTGGTTTTTGGTGTTGCTTCTCTGATGTGTTTATTTTTTATTGTTTGATCCATGAAATAATTGTATACCATATTTATATTTTGAGTGAAGTTTAGTTTGGACCTCTCTTTCTTGCCACCGCGCCTTAGACCACTCGGCCAAACTGTAGTGGCAGCCTTAAGCATTGATGTAGTCAGCAACAACAGCTATTTTCTCTACGCGCATTAAGCTTGATGGCCTTAATTTTTCACTCAGTTTTCCCTGACGGTAAAAGAATGACGTTCAGCGGGTCCTATGGCTGAGAACAATTTGCTTGTCGCTCAACCCGTCATGAAACACTCCCCTGTGTCGATACCCCATCATACATTTTCCATTTCCGCATCATCCTACTCCTGTTAGGTCTCTTTCAAGGCTTGTTCGGTGCGTTGATAGCATCCTTGATGTTGTTCCCTTGGTGGAGGCTCCGCTCAGAAGGTTTTTGCTCCACTAGTGGACGTTTGGTGGTTCTGGAGACCTCGTGTTATGTTGTCAAAGCTGCTTGCCTTTGGTTAGCTCGGCAATGACGACTTCTGTGAGGTCTCAATAGTTGCTTTCTTTTCCTTTTCTGTATAGGGTTTTGCTGGTTTCCCGTCTAATTAACCGTGCTTGTTCGGTTTTCGGGTCCGGTTTCCCTTATTAACTGGGCCAATTCTCTTCTTCTATAAATTCCGGCAGGAGAAACTCCTGTCGTCGGTTGCTCGAAAAAAAACTTTACTAAACTACGTCCATGTTAGTTTTTCTTATCAAGGCATTTATCATTTATATCAAGTCTATAGTACCGTCGTTTTTCTGAAGAAAAAAAAACAAAGTTTTTTTCTTAACTTCGTACCCATATTCTAAAAATCTTTCATCCACCACTGTATTACACTAGTGATCTAAACTAGTTGACATTTCTTTATCACGTTACACATAAGAGTATCAGCCAGGTATTATCTAAGAAATATATATAGCTTAGAATCAATAAACAACCAAGACATCAACATGCACACAGGATCAAAACCAGACATAAATAAAACATTTAATTTCATACAACAACAATGCTGACCACTTACATCAATATTGATGCATGCATGGAGATGAAGGTGAGATACCATGAATGACATAGACGTATGGCACACATTTTTTGCTGCTATCGGCCGGGGTCAGGATATATATCCAGCTTATTATATATATATAGTTATATATACTCCCATACATCATTCATATCTCTCTGTAGGTATAAAACAGGGGAGTAGGTTTATATCATAAGCATGAATATATAAGTATAACCTACTCCCTCTGGCTTAAAATAAAGGGATTTTATCCATGTAACTACATGGACAAAATACCTGATATTTTGGATTATTTATATTATATATATATGGATGCATGCGATGACATACATGCACATACATTATATAAGTATAATTAATTTTCTAATTTTAATTATCCGCAGCATCCGGGCCTACTCATTTGCCACCTGAGAGCATTGTGCCTGGCCTCCAGGTTGTGGTAGCTGGTTTGCAGGTTGTGGTGGCAGGCTTGCAGGTTTCTGTAGCTGCTGTGCAGCTTGTTGTATTCGCTTTCCAGGTTGTAGTACTCCCTGCGCTTCTGCTCCTCGTAGCTCTCGTGGTTCTGAAGCTTCATCCTAAGCGTCCGGATTTGCTCTTCTAATCCTGCGATTTCACGGTCCTGCAGCCTGATGTTGCCTTTCTCTAGCACCTCTGTTGCTTGTCCTCTCTGCCACATTAATTGAACATGGATGGATCGGATAGATGCAAATTAGTTAAATTAATTGTGTGCAATCAGAAAAATTCATCAATTAATTCTACCTATTGTTTTTTTCTGGGTATAGTATGACTGTAAACTGTAAGTAAATATGAGCTAGAGATGAGGAGGGAGAAGAGGAAAAAGTAAGGAAGTAATAACCATTTTGTTGTGAGATGAGATCGATCAGTAGCTAGTTCATGCAGTTGCACAGACTTGGCTCCTTCAGTATACTCTCCTTCTACCTTAGCTTTCTAGTTCGTTTGTTATGGCCTATCAGAGACCCTGAACATCGCTTAAATAGACATTGGCAGGACTAATTAATTAAGTAATATATGCATTATGTTCTCCATTGTAATTAATTTACTGATGTGTGGATGGATTCGTCTCAACATGTAGTTTTCTAAGATGCACATGTTCAAAACAACAAATTTTGTATGATCGAACTTCACAACAAATTTTCTACCATGCTCCGGCCCAAACCTACCGTCATCGGGCCTCCGCTCCACTACGACATAAACTAGCCTTTATTAAGTGCAAATGAATTTGTATCACAACTCAACCGTATCATATACTATGGTTAATTACTCAAGTTGAAAGAACATTTACCTAAACCATTATGAAGCAGTACCTATGGGTCCTAAAAAAAAAGGATTTTTCAACTATTGCTTTTACTTGTGGGCATATAGGCATATATGCAAAGCGCTATGTTGGCTTTACATATAAACCTGATTATTAAGACCAAATTTAGGAACTTCAAAAGGTTTGTTAAGTTAAACTAAGTATAGATTCAGACAACAGATTTAGGGCACATTGATTTAGACAACTTTGGAAACTAACTATATAAATGATACCTTCATTGGTTTTCTTATATAGTAACTTTTAACTTCATAAGGGCACATTGATCTTTTAAGGGCAAATATGATGGTCAATTGACGTTGACCAATAATATATAGTGACAAAAGAGAGCTGAGAACTAACTGATGAATAGTGGCAAAAGAAAGAGTTGCAAATTCTTGATGGTCTTTTTGTTGGATATTTGCTTGCAAATTCTATATGTTTTTTTCTGAGAAATATAAAATTTCAAGTTAAGAATTATACATTTAGAGATCTATTGAAACGTATGGGTATTTTGCTAGTAAATACCTTTTGGTTTCAATGGGCTACACTCGCATGCCACACACATCCATAAAGAACATCGATCTGGTTAAAGAGATTTGCTAAACACGATAGGGATTTGTGATATCTGATGTTGACTGCCATTACATGCAGGTGTGTTGGGCCATTTAATTTGGAAGACTCAGAAAACAGCATGGTTTTTAAATTATGTGAGATTTATAGTCCTGTAAAAATCTTGTTTATATGTACGTTACGTGTTGCTTAATATTGGATTTCTTTGGTATTAATTTGTCATTCATCTACAGAAATTGGAGAGGCGGCGAAGTTAAAGGCGGCTGCTAGAATTAGACGAGTGGCAGCAGTGGAGGGATCAAGTGAATCAGATTCATGCCACGTAGTACTGTGCATCCATCCAATGAAACTTGCTTTACAAGATTAATCTGCTATGCCCCTAAATTTTTTGTCATCCGTTACATGCACCAGACTTTTTTCTTATTGGTAGTTGATTGTTATTTTTTAAAATAACTACATATTGCCCTCATCCCATACCAGCCAAGATTATTGGCAAGGTGATTGTTTATGAAATTGACTATCTGAGATCCGATGAACGCCTATGCTATCAAGTCAAGTGGTAAAGAAGAACAGAAACTGACAATATCGATTATGTAACATATCACCTTATAGCGCTTAATAAACAAAAATAACTATTACTTGTACAATATGAAATGCATCCTCATGACTTTATTTAAATAAAAAAGTACTTCCTCTGTTTCACAATGTAAGTTATTCTAATATTTTCCACATTCATATTGATAGTAATGAATCTAGATAGATATATATGTCTTGATTCATTAACATTAATATGAATGTGGAAAATGTTAGAATGACTTATATTGTGAAACGGAGAAAGTATACAACAACATGAAAAATAAAAACAGATTATGATGCATGCCCACGCGAATGCGTGGGCTACCTTCCTAGTTTTCATAAAAAGTGCCACACAAAATTTAGTGCCTCTAGAAAGTGCATCTACTTTCTTATAGGCATAAGGAAATATCTCTACGAAAATACCGCAAAGCATATAGATATTTAATAAAATGTCTATTTGTTTCTAGAAACAATTCACCAAAAGACATTTACGAGGCTTCATTAAAATGTCTCTACAACATCATAAAGGCATTTCAAAAGTGTCCTATAGTATTAGAAAAAAAAAAGTATCTATAAGTATTTTTCTAGATTTTCGCAGGAAGGTAGCCATCTGCCTCTAAAAATACATGAGTCCAAAGGATGAGAAATGTCACTTAAGTTTTCAAATATTTAAGATGATACCACTTTTCTATTGAATTTTCTAATTAACATCCGGTGTGCGGACCATACAAGGCTAACCTGTTTAAGAGAGAACCGTACGTGCAAGTTGCTGAGATCACCTAGATGGCGCATCGAAATTATTCCGTTATAGCTTGGACCTGAGAAAATGCCCCTTGATTTCCTTACTAGAAGTCAATTAAAACAGTGCAAAAACCCACTTGTGTTACCGTAAAGATTATTTAGTCAAGTTGAAAAGTCTTCTCTAGACCACTAAAAATCTCTAATTCTCTATGCATGGGTTCTAATTACAAACGGTTGTTCTAAATGCTTTTTTACATGCGAGCATATATATCAAAGGTGGTATATATATATATTTTGGCAAGACATCTAAACCAAATTATAAATTAAGACGAGGTTAACTAGCTTCTCCATGAAGCACAGATGTGATGTGCAGGAATGCACAGCACAGCGCATAGTAGTCTGCGCATGATCCTAAATGTAACATTCCTATTTTACTTAATTTACTTATAATTTAAAACGGAGATTGTTTAGAATTGATGAATCTTATACATAGTTTTCAGAAAGAAAATGAATTTATGTTACACAATATTTACTCTTTTATACAATAGATTTTTTTTCATATATACTTCTCATTCTTATATAGAAATTTATTTGGAGCGATGAAAATTAATTATATCATATGTTTTTCTTCAATTTTCTCATGTCTTCAAAATCTACATGTAGGGGTAGGCAAAAAAAGACCGAACCGAAAAACCGAACCGAAATGACCGAGACCGAGACCGAAAAATTCGGTCACAAATTCAGTCTATGCTTTCAACTAACCGAATTTAGTTCGGTTAATTCGGTTTTAGGACTCGGTTAACCGAATTCACCGAAAAAACCAAAATATATGAGTGGCCCAATAAGACATCTCAGCCCACTAGGCCCAATTCCTCGTCACCTAGAGCAAAACTAACTTCTCCATCCATCCGGCTACCACGGCCACCAGTCAAACCTTATCCTCCCAATCCCCACTCCTCATCCATCCAGCAACCGCATCTCTCCACGCCCCCACGGTGCACGCGCCTAAGCATCTCGGCGTCTGCGCCCCAGCTCCAGCGCTCCCCGCTTCCGCCACTTCCTCCGTGGCCGCCGCATCCGACCCCCAGCTCCGGCGCTCCCCGCTTCCTTCACGACCGTAGCGTCCGCCCCAATGGCTTCACCTTCCCTCTCCTGCTCACCTCCTGTCCTCTCTCGGCGACCTGAGGGCCTCAATGGCGGAGGAGGCTAATGGGAGACGCAGCCGACGAGAATAGCGACGAGGGAGAGATGGATGGGATCTGTATTCTGGACCTTGTGGTGGAGTGGTTGAGTTCGACGGGAAATCATGGCAGGATTGATTTGTTTTTTTCCCATGAATCATGCTCTACTTGCTACTTGTTGGTGGCATCATCATATATTAGTCCATCTGGGTTGCTTTTTCATTCGATTTTGTACAGAGTTTTTTTTTGCGATTATTTTTCCTGTTGAGTTCGGTCTATGACCGAGACCGAACCGAATTAACCGAAGACCGAAGTGCTCGGTCTTGAGTTTTCTTAAAGACCGATCGGTCTTATGATCTTGAAGACCGAATTTTCTAAAAGACCGAAGAACCGAACCGAATTTTTCGGTTAGACCGAATGCCCACCCCTACTACACCCACCAAGCAATAGCAATAGAGATTTCTTTTTCCTGATGGTTCCTATCCTCACACTCTTCAAGGATCTAAGAAATGGAGATCGCGTGAGACACAAGATGGACTCTCCAATGCTAGCATATAGTATGTTATTTTGGATGGCTTTCCCAATTCACAAATGCTCCCGTTCCGAAGACAACAAAAATAGAGAGAGATTCAATATTCATCGGTTGTTTCCAGGTTCTCGGTCTCTTCCTTTCTCTCACACCGTTTGTGTGCAGGTTTCTTGATCTGTCTTCCTATCTCACACACTCTCTCTCTGTGTCAATCGTCTTCTTTTTTTTTTTCTCTCCCTGCCAAGAGCAAATGAACGGAGAAAGGAGAAAAGACAAACCAAAAGGGAGTGGAGAAATATGGCATAAATACCATCTTGCTGCTCCCCATACCATACAAAGCTAACCCAGATTAATAGATAAGCTACGGAAGGTCGCTGACATCACCTGGATGATGCAACAAAAATTACTCTGTTATTACTGTCTACTGATCTGCAGAAAGTGCCCCTTGATTTTCTTCCTGAGTGACAATTAAAACAATTACCTAGTTGAATGGAAAATGCAAAGACCCACTTGTGTTACCATATGATTAATAGTCAAGTTGGAAAATATCCTTTTCTAAACCACTAAAAATACATGGGTGAAGGGTTGTTCTAAATATTTCTTTTTAGGTATGGGCATATATGCCAAAGGCAATATATATGAGAACGTACATCTAAACAAAATTATATATTAAGACCCTGCTTACCAGGTTACATAGCTTCTCCGGGAATCGGCTTCTCCATGAAGAGAGTGAAAATTACAGGTCCAAAAAAAGCATCTAATTAAGGAAAAATGTAACATTCCTATTTTACTCAATTTATAATTTCAAATTTTAGATTTATTAGAATTGATGAATCTTAATACATAATTTTCAGAAGCAAATTAAAGGGGATTAATTTGAATAAAACTTTTTTTAGGGGATTGAAAAGTTAAACTTGATTCTTTTCATGAAACTAGAGTTTAATATGTAGTTTCTCTGATATACCCCTAATCCAAGGCCATATCGCTATTTAAATATCTTGAAGAAGCTGTATAAAATTCATTAGTATCCATAAAACATAACTAAAAGCTATATGCATAAATATATATTTGTCCTTAGAATGTCGTCGTATCTGCAGCTCAAGATGTCGTGAGGATGGCAGACTAACTACAGCCATACCCTTATTGACCTCTTTTATATACAATCAAGCCCTGAAGTAATTTCTCATTTGGCTCCTCACCACAGAATTTCCAGCTAATATACAAGTGTAGGACAAAATTAATATTCCTATACATGGATTAGAAGAGCTGAGATGCTGGGCATCTGCATAGGCAATTTGGAATGCAAGATAATTTTGGATCCTCTTTATCATGCATATAAATTAAGCTTTTTGATTCTTCAAGGCAGAGTAGCTCTCCATAATCCCTCAAATTAGTTTACTGCTGCTACTATATCAATTACGTACTAAAATAATGACTTGGCTTGGATGATCGAGTGGGTAGATGAAGATCATGCTGGACAGCTGCTACAGCAGTGCAGGCTGCCAGTATCTATATGTATGTATGTATGCAGTGACAGACAGTATATATATGTAACCACACACTTTGTATTCAATATTACATCCAGCTGCAGGAACAGGAGAGCTTGCATGACATCGATCGATCACATATCAATGTTGCATGCTCTAGATATATAGCTGCATGCCAGTATGCATGCAGCTTTATTCTTCACACACATATACATACAGTACACTCGCAACTCTCATATGCATACATATATGCACGCATATGATACATATGCATCACACACAAACCTGCATATACTGTATATGGATCGATACGTATACATATATTCAGATTCAGGTAGATACTTAGTGCATGCATTCGATGGTTGTGCAGATCGATCAATAGTGGTGGTGATAGTAGGGTTGTCCGACGGTGAAAACAGGGAATCTGACAGTGGGGCCGCAATTCTTGTGGGCTGCATCCAGGTCTCTGTATTTCCTCTCCAGCTCTGCGAATTCTTTCTGAAGATTCGCGTGCCGCTTCTGCTTCTCTTCCTTGTACCTGGTCAGGTTCTGAACCTGCCTCTCCAGCGCCTCGATCGTGTCGTTTAACTCTTTTATTGTGCCGTTCAATTTACTGATTCTGCCGTTTAAGCCCTTGACTTGATCCTTGTGCGCATCGGCGTTCTCTCTCTCTAGTATCGTTGTTGGCGGATCGCCCGTGTATCCCCTTCTTGTTGCCCGGTGCTGCATGCATATATAGATCATCATAATAATCATATGCATGTTTGATAAGAATATTAACTCCCTTACAAAATATGGGAATCTAAAATCAGGTGAGACCATATCCAGATATACGGTGAATCTAATGCTATATTTGAGATGGGAGGAGTATATAAGCACTGCATCCATCCCAATAAAGCACTTTGCATATCTTGTATAAGGATTAAACGAGAAGAACTCGTAGCCTAGTGGTTGAAATGCTCGAGTAGTATTGGGTATGACTATCTATGTAAGCGAATTTCAGGTTAAAAAAGATCAACTCCTCATAAAAACGTGTATTAAGAATGGGCCCATCATCTGAAAGACAGAGGTCTTAAAACATGGGTTATGACAGATCATAAGGACTAGTCGCGTGTATGGGCCAAAGTTCGTGCCTTTTTTAGCCAGTTTGGTTGAAGCTTTTTCTTATTCTTTCCTTCATCGGTCCAATTATTTCATTACAAGGATTGGGAATAGACGTAACATTAAAAAGAAAATTAATTAGTAATGATTGGTACTTTGGTAGGGACAAGCAGCTGGTGGAGAAACTAAACAAATGATGAGAATATTAAGAAATACTAGGTAGACAAGTAATATAAGAAAAAATTTAAATTTAAAGCTTAAAGTACTATATTTGGGACGAAGATCGTAGTAGTATTATGCGTATGGCAAGAGAAGATCAGTACCATTGTGAAACCAGCTAGCTAGCAAATTCGATCAGTTGCAAACTTGATCCTTGGAGTTATTCTAACCTTGGTCGCTTGCTACCGTCTGGAGACCCCGGGGCAATGCTTAAATAGACAGTGCACACTTGCAGGGCTAATTAATTAATATACTTCCTCTGAATATTTAATGTTTAGGATCAGATTTAGTGAAACTTGTAAAACTTTAACCATCAATAGCTTTCTTACTCACACTACTACAAAACTTAAATAGGTCTCGACACTATAGGTGCCAGAAATCTGGCACCTATTAGGCCTTTTCCCACCTGTGGGTTAAAATTGCAAAAAAAAAAATACATTTTAAACAATTATAGGTGCCGGTTTAAATAAGAACCAACACTTATTCTATAGGTGCTGGTTTTTTATAAAAAAACGAAACCTTTAATATGTCAAAAACCGGCACTTTAATCATTGGTGGCCCCACAAAAACCGAGCGAGCCGACCGCACGGCACCGCACAAGACCGCAAGTCGTCGTTCTTATCCATCCACTCGGCTCATCTCTCTCTCCTTATCTCTTTCTTCTCCTCCACTCGGCTCCATCTTCTCCTCTTCTCTTTCTTCTTCTCTCCTTATCCGGCGCGCCATGGCGGAGGGGACTGCGGCGACACTCGGTGGCTGCGGTGGCGCTGTGGTGGGAGGAGTGGCCGCACTCCCTCGGCGGCGGAGCATCGCAGAGGCGGCCCGCCGCCAGATCTGAAGGTCGGCTCGGCGAAGATCACGGCGTGGAGGTAGGCCATGCGGCAGGAGTGCGACGGCGTCAGTGGCCTAAACCAGGAGTGCTATCATCAAGGGCGCGTCCCTTCTATGAAATTCGCATGTCCACTTGCAGGCACAGGGCGCTCACACCAAATGTGTTCCCCGACTTCTTCTCAAGGTGGATACTCGCGAAGGCCTTGACACGTCAGCTGGCCTTTTTTGCTTGAGTGCTAGCCCAGTTGGCTTCAGGTCACGTTGGCCGTTGATTGATCTCCTCCATTCTCATGGCCCCCTTTCCGGGTGCTTGGTCAATATTCACGGTACCAGTATCGAGAGGTCTTCGCCAAGGAATTCCTCTTTCCCCCATGCTTTTCATTCTAGTCATGGATTGTGCTTCAATGCGATGCTGCCGCAAAGCCTCTGACTCGACGTGTTTTCTTCTCCCTCTAAGATTGTGCTATTCGACATCCTGCATCCTCTACGCGATGATCCTAGTTCTCTTCCTTTCCCCCGTTCGCAGGACTTGAGTTCAGTCCAAGCATCTCTCTATCTTCGAGTGCCGCTTCCGGGCGTTGAGCTCAACTTCACCAAGCATGCTCGATTATCTCCGATCCACTGCTCGGTTCTCTTGACCTAGAGCTTTTCAGTCCTCTTTCCCTTGCTCGATCTTCTAGTTCCCTGTCGACTGAGCCTCGAGTGGGCTGTCACTGTCATTCGCAAGCTGCCAAAAGCGGGCCCTACAACCGGTTATGGAAAAGCTATCCCATCGCTCCCCCCCCCCATTCGAAGTGTCGTCTCACACTCTGGCGGGTCGCTCGGTTCTGGTCAATCGGTGTCTCTTCTATCCTGGTACATTCTTTCCTATCGCGATCGGCTTGCCAGGCTGGGTTTATCAAGCCATTTGACAGAAAGATCGCCCCTTCTTGATGGACGAGTACGGACTCGCCATATGGGACCAATATGCCGAGTGTCACATGAACGAAGGATTTGCCATCCTAGATATCTCAGTGGTCATGGCATTCCGATCCTCAGGATAGCTGGCTTTTGCCTTGAGAGTTCGTTGGCTCTGGCTTCAACGTCTCGGGCCCCTACTGGTCTGATCTAAAGCTCTGTTAGGAAGCGTCTCGCATGTTCGCCCAGAGCATCTACCTTCACTACCTTGGGAGATGGTCAGTCCACGCTCTTCTGGCGACGATGGATTGATGTCGGTCGTAGTTCTATTGCTCCTGACCTCCTCCCATCCGTGCCCACGTTTCTGGGGATCGCGCACGAGTTGCTGTTGCGTTAGCGCAAACAACTCCTAGGGTTCGGTATATACGCGGTGCCTCACTGTCCCGGCTCACTGCTCTCTCAGTTCCTGTTACGTTTGGGACTCGTGTGCTTCCTCCCAGCTCGCCGGGTGTTGAGGATCGCGCTCGTCTGGCATTGAGACGAGGGTGAACAGTGCTACTCAGGCCTAATCATCCGTGCGTACCAGGCGTTCTTTCTTGGCTTACGCACTCTTTGCTGTTGCGACTGTCTCTATCACTTGTATGCTGAAGGCCCATGCTAAATGCACAGTGCTTCCATGGTTTTGGCAATTTGCGCAGCGCTGCCTGGATACCGATCCTTCTCCAGAAAAAAAGCCCCTGGTATATCGATAGCACTCTGCTTACCCTTTTGCGTAGGAGCTGAAGGGTGAGAACCACATCCTCATTGATTGCATCGTTCGCTCGTGTAGGTCTGGCTGCCGTGTGATGTCCTCCGCTGGTTGCCCTCTCTCCCCTCGCGGGCAGCTGGCTCCGGATTTGTTCATCCTCCTGAGTCCCTTTACCTGAGCACATCCTATCGGCGCTTTGACTACTTCGGTATCCTAATCTCTTGTGTAGCTTGTGGAAGAATGAAACTCCAGGTTTCTGAACTCTGCGCTCTGCTTTCGTCCCCAGTGATTTTGGGAGTTCCATTCCGTCGAGGCGCAGCTGTTGGTCTTTAAGCTGGCGTTTGCTGTTTTGGGATTTCTTGGGAGTGTAGTGTGGCTCTGCCCCCTCCCGTTGTTGGAGTTTTCGTTTTAACCCGTCGTAGTAGTTCGTAGCTTCAGGTTTTTTATTTTGCCTTTTCCCCCCCCCCCCCCCAACCTTGCATAAGCCAATCTGGCTGATTCCATTGGGTAACAAAAACTCTTTTCCTGCTAATATTGACGTGTAATCCTTTTACGCGTTCGCGAAAAAAATCGATACATATTAAAATTGAAAGTCACTTAATATTTAATAATTTATAATTACATAATTATTGATTCAGTAAAAAATTTAATTGAGATTCAAAAGAAGATTAAAACTTTGCATTTATATCAATATTGGATTGAGAAAAATTTTATGAGGAAAAATAAAATTAATAGTACGCACCAGGTGCGAAGATGCATTTCCTAATTAAAGGTTCATGTTAGTCATACGATGTTAATTATTAAGTTTAATTGCAAGAATTAATAAATTATGAAATCATCGAGACTCCAAGATTACTTGCTAGTTTCAAATTTTATACTCTAGCTTCGATTTTTTCTAGGCAAACGTTTTTTAGGTTTAATTACCAAGTTTATTGCAACATTTAGCAATTTCTACGACACTAAATTAGTTTTATTAAATATAACATTGAATATATTTTGATAATATGTTTGTTTTCTGATTAAAATATTGCTATATTTTTCTATAAACTTGACCAAACTTAAAAAAGTTTAACTAGAAAATAGTCAATGCGACTTATAATATAAAATGAAGGGAGTACTTAGTAAATCCAGAAAAACTATAAGTGCGATTTCAAACCATGTTGCTTTTTTTTATTTATTCTAAATTTTAGTATTATATAATAAGAAAACATATAAAGTTACAACTCCCCAATATGTACAACTTTGTAAATACAAATTTTGAATTAGTAAATTTACTAAATAGAAGCAACAACAAAATTATTTGAATGGTTTTGTGTATGTTGTTTCATTAATAATTTAAATTTAGAGCTGTTTCAGATATATGCAAATCACGTAATATGAGATTACCCGTGGTTATCCATAGGTTAACTAGTCCCCGTATAAAAACAGTTACTCAAGTTAGAAGAATATTTACCTAAACCACTAACAGCATGTACCTATTGGATGCTTTAAAAAGGTCGTTTTATATTTTATTTAGAGTAAAGTCCATCACCGGTCCCTAAACTTGTACCGCTGTGTCATCCCGGTCCCTAAACTCGTAAATCGACTGTTCAGATCCTCAAACTTGTTCGACTGTGTCATCCCGGTCCCTAAACTTGCAGATCACTCGTTTAGATTCTCCAACTTGTTCAGTTGTGTCACCCCAGTCCCTAAACAGGATGGTCTAAAAACTTTATATCAAAAAATAATTCATAATTTTTTCATGTGAACTCTAATGAAGACAAACTTTATATCAAAATTATAACCCTCGACGTGACCTACAACTTTGTAGTTGAAAATTTTTTGAAGTAAAACTGTTTAGGGTCCCAAAATATTGTTGCATGTTTATAGATTTTGAAATTTTAATTTTAAAATTACATTTTGGGACAAAAAATGACTTAGAATAAAAAAGATTCAACTACAAAGTTGTAGATCGCGTCGAGGGCTACATGTTTAATATAAAGTTTATCTTCATTAGAGTTCACATGAAAAAGTTATGAATTATTTTAAAATATAAAGTCTTTAGACCGTCCTATTTGACCCAGATGATATTCAAATCCAAGTTTAGGGACCGGGGCGACACAACTGAACAAGTTGGAGGACCTAAACGAGTGATCTGCAAGTTTAGGGACCGAGATGACACAGTCAAACAAGTTTGAGGACTTGAACGGTCGATTTGCGAGTTTAGGGACCGGGATGGCGCAGCGGTACAAGTTTAGGGACCGGTGATAGACTTTACTCTTTTAGTTACTTATGGGCATATATTCAAAGGCGCTAATGGTGATTACACGTATAAATCAAATTATTAGGACCCGTGTAATCTTCCTCGGGGAGCTGGCTTCTCCGAAAAAAGAGTGAAAATTTAAAAGTCCAACAAATAGAACCTAATTCAGCAACTAAACAAGAGAAAAACTGGAATGTTACATTTGAGATTGTTCTGAATTATTAAATTGGGTTTTAAGTTTTCGCTGGCTTTGCCTTGAGAGTTCGTTGGCTCTGGCTTCAACGCTCGGGACACCCCTACTGGTCTGATCTGAAGGCCTCTATTGAGCGGAGCGTCTCTGACATGTTCGCAGCATCTACCTTCACTACCTTGGGAGATGGTCAGTCCACACTCTTCTGGACTGACGATGGATTGATGGTCGGTCGCTAGCTTCTATAGCTCCTGACCTCCTCCATGCCGTGCCTCCACGTTTCCGGGGATCGCGCACGGTTGCTGTTGGGTTAGCAAACAACTCCTGGGTTGGTGATATACGTGGTGCCCTCACTGTCCCGGTCATCTCTCAGTTCCTGTTAGTTTGGGACGCGGTGCTTCCTACCCAGTTCTCGCCGGGTGTTGAGGATCGCCTCGTCTGGCATTGGACGAGTGACCAGTGCTACTCAGCGCGATCGGCGTACCAGGCATTCTTCCTTGGCTAGCACTCTTTTGCCTGTGCCGACCTGCTCTATCACGCGAAGGGCCCTGCTAAATGCAAGTTCTTCCTATGGTTTGCATTTCAGCAGCGCTGCTGGACTACCGATCTTCTCCAGAAGTGTGGTATCGATAGCCACTCTGCTTACCCCTTTTGCGCTTAGGAGCTTGAGAGGGTGAACCACATCCTCATTGATTGCATGTTCGCTCTGTAGGTCTGGCTCCGTGTGATGTCCCCTCCTGGCTGGGTTGCCCTCTCTCCCCCTCGTGGCAGCTGGCTCCAGGATTGGTGGTCATCCTCCAGGGCCCGTTTACCTGAGCACCTCCGTATCGGCTTTGACTACTTGGTACTCCTAATCTCTTGGTAGCTGTGGAAGGAATGAAACTCCAGGGTTTTTGACTCTGCGCTCGCTTCGGTCCCAGTGATTTTGGAGTCCATCCGCTCGGAGGGCCAGCTGTGGTCTTTAGCTGGCGTTGCTGTTTTTGGGGATTTCTTGGGAGTGTAGCGTGGCTCTGCCCCCTCCCGTTGTTTGGAGTTGCATTTTTAACCGTCGTAGTAGTTCCTAGCTTCAAGCCCCCCCTAGGCATAAGTCAGTCTGGCTGATTGCTTTGTGTAACAAAAACTCTTTTCCTGCTAATATTGACGTGTAATCCTTTTACGCGTTCGCGAAAAAAATCGATACATATTAAAATTGAAAGTCACTTAATATTTAATAATTTATAATTACATAATTATTGATTCAGTAAAAAATTTAATTGAGATTCAAAAGAAGATTAAAACTTTGCATTTATATCAATATTGGATTGAGAAAATTTTTATGAGGAAAAATAAAATTAATAGTACGCACCAGGTGCGAAGATGCATTTCCTAATTAAAGGTCCATGTTAGTCATACGATGTTAATTATTAAGTTTAATTGCAAGAATTAATAAATTATGAAATCATCGAGACTCCAAGATTACTTGCTAGTTTCAAATTTTATACTCTAGCTTCGATTTTTTCTAGGCAAACGTTTTTTAGGTTTAATTACCAAGTTTATTGCAACATTTAGCAATTTCTACGACACTAAATTAGTTTTATTAAATATAACATTGAATATATTTTGATAATATGTTTGTTTTCTGATTAAAATATTGCTATATTTTTCTATAAACTTGACCAAACTTAAAAAAGTTTAACTAGAAAATAGTCAATGCGACTTATAATATAAAATGAAGGGAGTACTTAGTAAATCCAGAAAAACTATAAGTGCGATTTCAAACCATGTTGCTTTTTTTATTTATTCTAAATTTTAGTATTATATAATAAGAAAACATATAAAGTTACAAGTCCCCAATATGTACAACTTTGTAAATACAAATTTTGAATTAGTAAATTTACTAAATAGAAGCAACAACAAAATTATTTGAATGGTTTTGTGTATGTTGTTTCATTAATAATTTAAATTTAGAGCTGTTTCAGATATATGCAAATCACGTAATATGAGATTACCCGTGGTTATCCATAGGTTAACTAGTCCCCGTATAAAAACAGTTACTCAAGTTAGAAGAATATTTACCTAAACCACTAACAGCATGTACCTATTGGATGCTTTAAAAAGGTCGTTTTATATTTTATTTAGAGTAAAGTCCATCACCGGTCCCTAAACTTGTACCGCTGTGTCATCCCGGTCCCTAAACTCGTAAATCGACTGTTCAGATCCTCAAACTTGTTCGACTGTGTCATCCCGGTCCCTAAACTTGCAGATCACTCGTTTAGATTCTCCAACTTGTTCAGTTGTGTCACCCCAGTCCCTAAACAGGATGGTCTAAAAACTTTATATCAAAAAATAATTCATAATTTTTTCATGTGAACTCTAATGAAGACAAACTTTATATCAAAATTATAACCCTCGACGTGACCTACAACTTTGTAGTTGAAAATTTTTTGAAGTAAAACTGTTTAGGGTCCCAAAATATTGTTGCATGTTTATAGATTTTGAAATTTTAATTTTAAAATTACATTTTGGGACAAAAAATGACTTAGAATAAAAAAGATTCAACTACAAAGTTGTAGATCGCGTCGAGGGCTACATGTTTAATATAAAGTTTATCTTCATTAGAGTTCACATGAAAAAGTTATGAATTATTTTAAAATATAAAGTCTTTAGACCGTCCTATTTGACCCAGATGATATTCAAATCCAAGTTTAGGGACCGGGGCGACACAACTGAACAAGTTGGAGGACCTAAACGAGTGATCTGCAAGTTTAGGGACCGAGATGACACAGTCAAACAAGTTTGAGGACTTGAACGGTCGATTTGCGAGTTTAGGGACCGGGATGGCGCAGCGGTACAAGTTTAGGGACCGGTGATAGACTTTACTCTTTTAGTTACTTATGGGCATATATTCAAAGGCGCTAATGGTGATTACACGTATAAATCAAATTATTAGGACCCCGTGTAATCTTCCTCGGGGAGCTGGCTTCTCCGAAAAAAGAGTGAAAATTTAAAAGTACAACAAATAGAACCTAATTCAGCAACTAAACAAGAGAAAAACTGGAATGTTACATTTGAGATTGTTCTGAATTATTAAATTGGGTTTTAAGTTTTCAATTGTTGAATAGTTTCATATTAGTTATGAAAGGGTAAAAGACCTAGTATAGCTTGTCACCTCATTGGTGAAGTTTAGGGGTTGAGAAAGGTCATTTAGGATCATACATCGAATTTGTGGGATTTTTCATGAATTATCCTACAGTTGACTGGGATTTTCTTGATTTTGTATTGGCTCAGAAAATTTCATGAAGTTAGACGAAGTACAAGTTCCAGGAACTGATTCAGGGGACTTTTAAAATTTTCAGGCTTATGTTATAGTAGTGTATTGCTGCACGTATTGACACAATGATACATTAGAAAAGGATTTCTTCTGCAGCTACCTCCTTGGTTGAGCCGTTGAGGCACTTATCATGACCTTCAAGTCCATGATCTATTTCCAAGGTTGTCAGTATCCCGATACGTATACCAGTATACTACGATACTACGATCCACCAAATCAAAATGATATTATCTCATCTATTATCCTAATTTTCATAGTATCTCAATCTTACTAATTGTTTTCGCACGATCCTACGAAATCTTAGGTAGTATCCTAATTCTACTATCCCTACGATCCTACAAAATATTATTTAAAAATAGGTGGATTGAAAATAATGTGAATAAATATGCTCAAGTTTACATAAAAACCAATTAAATTTATCAAAATCAATATTATATGCTTTAATTTATACAACATATTATATATTTTATATAAAAATATGTATTTTCTAAAATCTAATAGTATCTCGATACTGATTATCTTGTATATTTTTGGCCATTGCCCATATGTCTTTTGGTATTAGAAAAATGTCTAAGAAAACCGTGATCTAATTTTTTTGAATTGAAAGGGTAGTTACTTGCTTGACATTGTTTTCCTCTTTTCTTCCACCTATGTATTGTCGATTGCTCTCTATTGAATTGAATTATCAAATTGAAAACGAGTAGCACTTAGTATAACGTAAGAGGGTTAATTAACTAGTGAAAATAAACAGCAGCAGGTCATGATAAATTTATTTTTCATTAGTCGTGAGCTCGATTGGGGTGGGGGGGAGTGACCGTCCACACGATTTTTCATTAAGAATAAGTCATGACATCTTTTTTGCCCAGAATCAAGACTGGTGCTAACTTGAAACTCTGAGTCCAAGTTTATGTTTCAGGTAACCTCAAACTCATAATCCAAGTTTCATGGGTAAGGTTAACTTGGAAATTAGTTTATGGCTGTGTTTAGATTCAAAGTTTGGATCCAAACTTCAGTCATTTTCCATCACATCAACTTGTCATACACACATAACTTTTCAGTCACATCATCTCCAATTTCAATCAAAATCCAAACTTTGCGCTGAACTAAACACACACAGCATATGACCATTGCCCAATATGAGGGTAACTGACGAAAATGAACAGCAGCAGGCCAGTCATGGTAACTTTTTTCACTAGGGTATACAGTATGGTTCAACTGAGTTGTCATAATTGTCAGAGTCTCAAAAATAATTGCTCTGTTGAATCCTGGAGTAGGTCTTAATATTTACTGGTACATGTTACACCAACCAGTGGTCAATAGGGATGGAGGCTTGAGTCTGGGGCAAAAGAGTTGTCATGAAAGGCCCTCATAATCAGTTATGACTTTGGAATTTGCTGTCAAAATTTAGTTATGTGTTGAAAATTTCAGCTGTTAATTCTTTCAATTATCGTCCGCCCGCACTCCGCGCAGGATCATGCTTTGGACTTGGGATGTACAGTATGTATGTTTCAGGTAACCTGAAACTCTGAATCCAAGTTTCAAAATTGAAATGTCTAGCCATTTTTTGAATCATTCAATTGAGCTATCTGTAGACTTGGACCACTGAAGTAACAGGATTTCACTTCAGAGGTTCCAAACTGACTGCTGAAGAACAAAACCCTGGCACTGCATTTCCTACTGATTTGAAACTAATTCTACATGTATTGGATAACCATTCTTGATTACTCTAAAGTGGAACAATAATCCTGAGCATCTGCATAGCCAGATTAGGAATGTAAGGTAATCTTGGATCTTTATTCAACAGGCATACACTGAACACTAACAAAACAAAGCCATCAAGCTTTTTGCTTCTGCAGGTTCTAGTTCTTCCTAATTCCTCAGCTCCATCTACTTCTACTCTCCAAAAACAAAACAAAAAGAAACGAATTCAAACAGCCTATCCTTCTCCTCTTCCCCCCATTCATTTACACAGCTCACCACCTACCATCACAACAAACAGGCCAGCAGCCCTTATTGTGTACTCCAATAAATGTTATTTGTGGCTTTCTGTGGTACTGGTGTTGGTTGATGGGGGGTGTTCTTCATGGCTTTAGAAAGCAAGCGGCTTGTGGGGAAGCCAGTCGGTGTTGTGTCCCCTGCACAAGTCGATTGAATGTTGACAATTTAATTTTGCTTGCTTCATCAGTGAGGGCAAAAGCAGCATTGAATCCCATGAAATGCGCGGCAAAAAGGTAGGGTTTGTTTCCGAAAATTAACACCCAAATTAATTATAGGCAATGTTCGACCGTACAAAGGCTAATGTATATATTTTTGGCCAAATAGTCTCGAAGTCAAGTCAAGGGAGTATGTACATAGGTTGGTCAGGATTGTATGTATTCAGAGGGGGACAAAATGTTAAAATGCAGTTTGAAAAGTAAGACTGCAGGTTTGAAGTTTGTATATTCAGATTGCTATGATCAAATGTGTAATTGAAAATGTGTAAAGAGATCATATAATTAACCTAATTAATCTCCTATCATCTTTAGTTTGGTAGAAAAAAACATGAAAAGACTTACTATTTTGTTAAAAAAAACATTAAGGAATCCTCTCAAATGGAGGATTGGCACGAGATTTCAATTCCCAATGGATTCTTTTTCATGTAGGCTCCTTTGATTCATGGGAAGGACTTGAAAATCTTCATAGGATTGCATTTATTATCAATTTCATAGGAAAATAAGCCAGAGTAAGACTTTTCTTCGGTTCAATCTTTCTTGTGAATAGAACGGTTCAACAGGCTTCGCAAGCAAACCAATGGCTTCTTGACTTGGACTTGCTAGGGATTGAAGGCTAGACGACAGACCTGATTGATCAACTTGTCGGGGTCTGGAGTGCCGTTCAGGCTCTACACCTGGTAGAGCATGAGGAGGACAATATAACATGGAAGCTTACTAACCACGGCGAATACATGACATCAACGGCATATAACGCGCAACTCCTTGGAATCACCGCTACCAACTTCAACAAGCTAATCGGGAAAGCCTGGGCACCGCGTAAGTGCAAAACCTTTGCCTAGCTAATCATCCAAAATAGAGTCAGGACCTCTAACAGGCTAGCGACAAGAGGTTGGCCAAACGGTTCCATTTGCCCCTTACGTCGTCGGACCCAGGAAACAGCCTTGCACCTCCTCGCGGAATGTAGATACACAAGGAGAGTCTGGGTGGCACTAGCGGAGTGGGCGGCGTACGGGCGACTAAAACCTAGCCAATGGCGGCAAACTTCGATGGTGCAAGATTGGTGGGAGGCTACCGCAAACATATAAGAGACATCTAAGAAGGCACTCCGCACTTTGATGTTGTTGGTCACCTAGGAGATATGGAACAAAAGGAATCGCATAACCTTCCAACAGAAGGAGCTTTCAGCTACCTCCCTATTAGCCAAGATCAAGAAAGAGGCCAAAACTTGAGCCTTAGAAGGAGCAAAAAATCTTAATAATTGGCTTTCTTTTAGTTAGCTCGGATGGAAAGTCCTCAGCTTCTTTTTTTTTTCCTTTCGTTTTGTAAAGTTCTCCTTCTCTATTCAATAAAATTGGCGCTCGTCAATTTGTTAAAAAAAAAAGGGTTTCTCTTTCCGTTTCATGTGTTTTCAATTATATAGGATTGAAAAAACATGCTACTTTATTTTTTTTCCCAACTGTTTTTCCTATTCAGCATTTCAAAAGGGGCCTAAGGGCCTGGCTATTCTGAATAACGCATGCTTGCTTGATTGTCGCAAGTTAACATAGTAGAATCCCATTTTGTAGTACTCCAATTAACAGAGTGTTAACTAGGCCGGAGCCTCTAGCTAGTTAATTAATTAGCTAAATGGTAAATTTCCAGCATAGAGATGTCAAGATGCTGTATGGGTTATTCCAACATTGGATCACGTGTATATCACGCGCACAGCAGGCAGCTGCAGATTAAAATTACAGTAAGCCAACAAAAATTAGTACACCATTGTTTAAGATTGATGCAGGGAAATTAGAGTACTAATAGCTTTTTACAGTGCCAATTAACCGTGTGCCAGCCTTGAGGTTTACATTCCGGTTAACTACTAGAGCACTCACTGAATGGTGGGCCTCATCATTTACATTAATCTCTCATAGGACCCACATGTCAGCGAGTAATTACCAGTGGCTTTGCTTGTTTAATTAGTAAAGAAAATCATATGGATTCGCGCTAGTGTTGAGTTGGATGATGAGGAGCAACCCTCACACGACATGGAGCATCTCTCCACAGTGACAGCCTTCATTGCGTGCAGCCACTAGTTATTAGTTAATTAATTAATTAACGTGATAAGTAAACAGAGTTAGTGGTAGAAATTAAGAAGCATCACTCTAGTTAAGCTGGTCAGGGCTAGCTGGTTAAAATGAGGCAAAGTATTTTTCTATTACTTTTCACATTCACAATTCAGTCCCTCTTTTTATCTGTATATAACTATATATATACTTCACCTGCACTACATAATTGGAGCTGCTATAATTCTGGAGAAAAACAAGAAGATCAAACCTATCTTCTTGTGATATAAAACAGAAATCGATTCCAACTGTTAAATTGTCAATTCAAATCATGGTTTCAATCCTATGTGCATTGGATGAACAAATCCTCATATATACATCTATTAGTAGATTAGATATTACAAGTAGTATCATGTTTGGACTTGCAAATAAATCTTGAGTAATCCAGGATGTTCTGCTAAACACATACATGCATATTTAACAATGTGATCAAACTGTCATAAAGTAAAAGAAAAATTAATGTTAAAATCAGAATGAAGGTGGTGTAAGTGTGACTTCTGAGAGGTGTTTAATACTTTAACAACTTTACCACGTTGGCTGATGATATCTTATTCTCCTAACCGAGTACTACTACTCTCTAGCCTCTACTCTTAATTAATCGAGTACTTGAATTAACAGTGTTCATACAAGCTAGAGTCTAAACCCCAGCTTTCGTTGTCTAATCTACACAGATTAAATATTAGTAATTAGCAGCTAGCTACTCTCGACTTTAGATGGCTCAATGGTAAGCTTGGTCTTGGGCTTTGAGCTTGTGGCTACCTATTTAAATTGGCACCATGTTAGGGTGCAGCTACCAGTCAATTGTGACCTAAGAAAGGCATCTCAAAGTGTTTTGATTCATTTGAATGTTGGGTTTCTTTTGAGGTATGGTGTCAAGCAGAAGGAATTGGTATGCATCAAAGGATTAGGATGACTTGTGGTGGGGTTAATTCTCCTCCTCACTGTCCCCAAAATATAGGGTCCATCACTGTTAAGAATAATAGAGATGAAGTAAGGAATAACCTAGTTTGATGTTCCATTTCTTTTTGTAAGAAGGATAAATGTATCTAATACTAATATATAAGATCATTAATTGTAGAATATGTTGATCGAGGTACTAGAATATAAAGGACATCATGTAAGGTTTTACAAAAGAGCATCCTCAATCACGATGGCAAGGTTGTCATTAATCAAACAATTTATATATCTCAATATAAACTTTTGTATGAGAGTGCATCAAAGAAGAAAAGAACCATCTTTAAGAATGTGCAGGAAAAGAAACTACTTATGTGGAGTGAGGACAAGGCGATTTATCTATCTATTAAATTAATTTTATTCGGTCAACAGAACTTTGTGAAAGGAAATATTGCAAATGGTAAGAAAATATGAAAAAAAAATAGTGGATAGAGAAGTAGATAAAGGATAGTTTGGATTCACATAACATAAATCATATAGAATATCACAAAAGCATATAAATTTCGGTCATTGATTCTTTAGCACTCTTTTGGATGATGATTCTCATTGCATCCGTTGTGCATCTTACAATGAATTATCAAGTCCATACGTGCATGTGGACTCTCTATCTTGTTGGCACATGGACTGTCTATCCCCGATGGGTTTTGCACACCCTGGTCGTCACGGTTTTAAATTGGTTACACACTCTTCACGGTTTGTGTTTCCACAAACATATGTATAGTAATGAACGCCGTGTTTAGTTCCAAAGTTTTTATTCAAACTTCTAACTTTTCTATTACATCAAAACTTTCCTACACACACAAACTTCCAACTTTTCCGTCACACCATTCCAATTTCAACCAAACTTTCAATTTTGGTGTGAACTAAACACAGCCAAAAACAACAAACAAGACCCAGAGTTGTATGGCAAATCCAGAAATGGCCAAAATTGGTGGCAACAATTAGAAATGGACATAACTAACCCCCCCAAAAACTAAAATTTCCCCTAAAGTCCAATCAATGACTCCTGGTACAAGTAATAGGAAACAAGCCAGCTGGCCAACTTCATGTCAAACTGTCAATATAGGTTTAGGCCAAAGTTGAGCGTGGTTGTTTCAAAAAAGAAAAAAGAAAAAATAGTTTAGTGTGGTTGGTTGTATTGTCACTTGATTGGCTATGGGTCAAAGCTAGTTCCTGGTTTTGGGGAGTTAAAGAGCAAGTCCACATTGGAAAGTTTGGGATGGGGACCCATTTGACGGCCAGATGATCTCCTGGATAGCGACAAGACAATGCATGGTGTGGTGTCTATTCATATGGTTCTGCACTCGTGTGCATTTAAGACATTATGATTGGGTTGAAATAGTTGTGTTTACCTCAGAGTAAACCTTTTCAATTTCTTAGTAACTTTTTCAGAAAACTGTTAAATGTAAGAATTGTCTAAACTTATTTTGGAAATAAATCTTTTGGCCACATCCTTTTGAATATGCAGGCACCTAAACCTCTCTATATTCCATACAATTCTACACCCTTACCCAACTAATTTGACCCAAATAACCTCATCCTTTAAGCAATTATTGCATTAGAGTTTGTGAAAGTGAGCGACAAATGCATTACGGTTTATAAGGGCAGTCCTAACCCATGGTGTTCATAAGTAGTGTCTATGGTGCCATGTCAATAAGACATCACAATAGAAACTACACTCTACAACCCTTGGTTTCTTAAAGTGGGCCATTAATAAATACATCATCTCTCTTCTCTACTAATCAGATTTATTCTTCATCATCTATTATGAAGACACTATTCTCTCCCAATGCAAAACTTGATAGTGTCTAGTGCATAAGTTCTCGTGTTGAAGCTATGTCTTGCATGAGACCTAGTTTCTTCCTCTCGTCACTCTCTCTTAATTAATATAGTGCCACATAAGCTAAAAGTCCTACATGGCAATGTAGTTAATGCCATAGACACCATCCTAGGTGGAGGGTTGGGACTGCCCTAAAAGTGACAGACAATTGCATATTGAAGTTTGCTAGAGTAAAGGGCATTCTAGTTTTTTTTTCTTTAACATATGTATTAGTGTGTGTGGGATGTGCGTTAAAATTAAAGCTATTTTGGGACAAGTACACTGTTGCAACAATGATGTGCTGGAAAGGTTCAAATCTAGACCTAATATATATGTTGAGGATTTATATTTTTCATATATTTTTTTTAGAAAATGAAAATTCAATGAATATGTTTATGTTGACAAAAACATGCCCAGTAATTCAATTATGGTCATAGTTTCGTCCAAAACTTGTGGCTATGGTTCATGTTTGCAAAGCTTTGCATCGATGCTGTGGAAGTGTGGAGAGATGAGCATGTTCATGGTTTCAACAGGTCACAAGGTCAAATCTCAAATAATAGTACAACGATGTACATTTAATATAATCAATAAAAGGCAATTTTTAATTATGGTTAAGGTATCAAAGCTATATGCAAATATAATCACTCGGTATGACGAGCACAAAACTTATCACCAACTACGGCCAAGTTTAGTTCCAAACTTTTTCTTCAAACTTTCAACTTTTCCATCACATCAAAACTTTCCTACACACACAAACTTCTAACTTTTCCGTCACATCGTTCCAATTTCAACCAAACTTCTAATTTTTGCGTGAACTAAACACACCCTACTTCTATAAAAGTGTATTTTAGTACTAATGCTAACACTGCATATATGAACCATAGCCACAAACATGCAAATATAAGACACTAAATGCAAAATATTATAAATAATAGTAACAAAGACCATCAAATGTTGCAAATATACGAAGTTTTCTGCAACGGACGCAATGTTTCATCATTTCCTACGTCCTCAAAATTTTTATTCTAATTAACGAAGCACATAAGAAGTTCCAAACTTCAAGAACTGATCTAAGCTTGCAGCAGAAAGAATCATGATCGGTTGTGGGTAACACAAGGAGAGATGTGAAGACATGCTCCATGTAGAAATTAAACTGTTAAAACCCCAAGAACTGGATCATGCAGTGCATGTGGATGCAGGAAAAAGTACAAACCGATCGAGCTGTAAAAATTCTCTTACCGGATGTCACTAAATTACTAGCTTGCTCTGCAGCCCTGCAGGCACAAAGCTAGCAGGTTTAGTGGTAAAAACAAGAATTCTAGATCCCAATGCAATGGCTGTTTGTTTAGGCTCAAGTCGTTTCTCAGATTTAATTTACTTAATCACCACAAGATATGTGTAATAGACATCTGTATTTTTTTGTACTGCCTGAATTATTTAGTACTACACACTACTAGTATTTAGTTTACACAGAACATGGTGGGTAGAGACTAATATATGAAGTATGATATGATTCACTCTTAGCTGTAGTTTACTTGGGTAATTACATGCATCTATAGAACAAAGGCACTACTCCTATGTTTTAGAGGTAAATGGAGATGGAAGAAAGTAACTAGAGATGCCCATGAACTTGTGCTGGTAAAAAAATAGTAGTAGAAAACTTAAAGAACGCCCTAAAAAGCATCTCAGCATGCAGTGACCATGCTGTATAATCACCAGCCACACTGCACACCATCCATCCCGGTCAGCTGCTGCTGCTGCTGCTTTTGAAGCGAGTTTAAAGGTTAAAACACTGGCCTCTCTCCAGACGGATTAACTATACACGCATCCCAAGGTTAATTAGGACGTCACATGCTGTTAGATTCCATCTCCCACCGCTTAACCCTCTTAAG
This sequence comes from Oryza longistaminata, assembly GCA_009805545.1. Lineage (NCBI taxonomy): Eukaryota > Viridiplantae > Streptophyta > Magnoliopsida > Poales > Poaceae > Oryza > Oryza longistaminata. Next base: position 26,968,532 of record CM020179.1, on the reverse strand, counting down.
TTTATCTTACCATTCCATCTCCATCTCTTTTTCAACGTGTATGTACTATACAAAGCTACAAGCAAGTAGCTAGGGTCGTAGCCACGTGGAACTGCCGCCAAAAGATCCAAATTTCCTTGTGCCTATTAACAAACCATTAGTATGCATGACTATATTAATTTATGAATTGGGCATAGGTCTTAATTTTGTTTTGTAGGCTGGGTGATACTGATGTCCATGATAGATGTAAAATCTGTTTAGTTCTATCATTTTCAATTAGAAAATCTAATTCCTGGCATGTACACCAACTAGAGCTGTACACTGCCATTACATGTCAAGCTAAAACCTGTATTTCTAGCATGACGGTCAATAATTATAGTTAAGGGCAAAGAGTACCTAAACCAGTGGATGTATATTACATATATGCTCCTTTGATAAAGGTACTATCAATCTCATTGGCAGAATTAATGGAGTAGAAATCACCTAGTACTCCGTATTGTTTAGATGGCTATGTACACTGTAATTTCCATGGTCTGAGAATTTAAATGATGTGGTGACTGGTTTTCATATAAACAGTGGTGTCCACTGTAAATTTACCCCCACTATATATCTACCCTGGAATCGCTGGTATTTTACGGATATTTCTAGCTCTTATTTAAAGAACTCGTGTAACAGGATAAGAACTTTACTGGAAGTACTAGAACAAACCATAGAGAAAGTTGCCGTTCGCTGCAGAAGATTTAGAAGGTTCGGTAAATAGCGTACAAGAGTCGTTAGGAAAATCAAACGAGCCGAGCTTGTCACGAGCCGAGCGAGCTAACGAGCCACGAGCTTCCTGTCCACCCCTATACAAGATAGACCGCTTGGTGCAAAGAGAAATTATTCTTCGTATATTTACAAACAGGAATTTAGGAAACCAGGATACATACTGCCAAGAAAGCCCTACTTGTAATCTTGTATACATCTCCATCACTGATCAAGTAGCCAGCTGTTAAGCAAGTCCAGTGTTAGACGGATCAGATGTCCTAGAAATACATATAGTAAACATTTCAGTGCATTTTTTTATGCTAGTACGAGCAGAAGTCTAGCTACAATGGAGATTCCACTAAACCTAGGAAACCAAGAAATTTGATATAGGGATGACTGAATAGAAAGGTGAAACTGCAAATTGTCAACAAGCCTGAATGTGGCTTCAAAAGTCCACCTGAGTCTATGACCCATCCATTTCCACGACCACAGGAGCAAACTGCATTCAGATGGAAAGAATGTTTTCACTCTGAGTGCAGCAAAGAAATGCTATCACTTGATCATGAATCATGGTCCAAATTTACCTCATCATCTTCATCAATTAGATTCACTGTATTGTTGTCAAGATCCCATCCAAATGTGGTCTCCAGAAGTGATTTTAGTTTTCGAGTCTGAATATATGGAGGTAAACATTAGAAACAATCTCTTTTGATATTATTCCAACATTACACAATAATATAGCTGAAATAAATTTTCTACAGAAATAATGAGGCTGGCTGCTCAATTGATTGAATTTGCAGCATACTTTGTTTGCAATGTACTCTAGTTATGAATAAAATACATTTTTTCTCTGATATTACTCTCCTCTGTTCATATAAACAGCAACCACAAACCAATCATTCAAGTGCACGAAAATATAACTCCCTCGAAATAACTGGTCAAAGGTCCATAATTTGTGGTCTTGTGGATATTAAACCAGGAATTTGAAGCAACCAAAATACTAGTCCAGCTAGGGTATTTCAGAGAAAGTATGAAGTTCTAAACTCAGTCTAAATGTGGTAATTCAAGCATGGGCTACAGAATTGCTTATGTGGTATGTGTAAATGCGAGAGAGAAGGTATAGGAATGCTAACCCATGACAGAAGGTCACCATCAACAACTGTGGCTTCGAGTATCACCGCAAAGAAATCCTGACAATAGCAGTAAAAGTAAACCAATTGTGTGAGTAGAACAAGCTATTCAGCTTCTAGCTGTGGTTCTAAGCAAACTGTTTCTTACTCCATAATTCAAATATGCGATAAGAAATCATGTTTGGTCATGGTTAAATATAATGATTCCAAAATAAATCATGAAGTCAAATGAGCTGAACAATATATTCACACATTTTCCAGATATTCAAATTCACCTCTACCTTGATGAGTTTACTATTATTATAGGTGTTTAATAGTCCTTCAGTTTAAAAATTGACAAATGTTTGGGTCCTCTGCATTACAAGTCCCAAATGGACGATCGAACTTAAGTGAGCAACGAATAGGCACATTGCGCTGCTGCTTACTGTCTTCACAACAGTAAAAAAACAGTGAACATGTAACTAATGGAATCCAGGATATGTCTGCAAGCTATACACTTGAACTTGTGAAGATAAATCATTTTACTTCAGGTCCAAGCATTGCATTCATTGCAATTGCTAAGGACCCATTTAAATACAATTATGGAGTAATCAATATAAGGGTAAAATACAGTTTCAAATGAAAAGAGCAGTGATAGGGGAGAGATGAGGTTTTACTAACTGTTGGTACATATCAGGTAGGAGCTCACTTAAAATACAAAAAATGACTCAATCAGTAGCCGGTGTTGGATAGTGGTGACTCGTTGTGGTTGTTTCAAGATGTACAATCTGATCTAGAGATCAATATTACCATTACTTGATTTTCGTGTTTGACACAATTACAAATTATGCAATGTTTTTTCTTAGTCATACAACTAATTTTAGGAAATATTTAGCATATATCTTGTTACCAAGAAGATTTTGTAGGGTTATCAACAAAAGATGGTAAAAGTACCTTAGAAAGACGATACAGAAATACGTCCCTTGAAAACCATGCTTCATCCAAGAACAGAGAATTCCCCATTTCCTCACCACTTCTAGAATCCTGTGTGTGCTGAAAGCCATGCTTGAGTTGATAGTAAATTGCCCTAATAAACTGAAGCAGCACAAAAATGACACACAGGAAAAGGTTGATTAGTCATTATCATTTCAGACCATCTTTGCCCTGATAAATTCAGTAAAACGTGCCCCATATATGAACAGTAGAATAAGATCAAATGATACCTTTACAAACAAGTTGGTCCTTGTATGAAGAGGCTGTCAGAAAAAGGAAAAAGGAAAAAGGAAAACTTATAAGTTCATGAATATACTTGTGTCCATTTTCTTATGAGGCATGATTTATCTCGGACAGAGGTATGTGCATTAGAAATTTGTAGGAGGAGAGTACTATATAGTGCAAAAAATCCTCAACAAGGTAATTATAAACTGTCATGTCTGTATCCATTCCCTCCATTTTTCCACTCTCCCAGCCTCAAGACACCAAGTAAATTCAGTTTGTTAACATTGATGGCAAGCATTCATGTCTTGAAGCATGTGCTCACCTTCATCAAGATATACCCTAAGATAACAGTTTTAACCAACAGAATCTGGTTACTACAGATAATGATGAGCTGTTGAAACTTTTAGACAGCATATTCATGGAATTTGGTTGAACCAATGCTTACAGAAGCATGGTAGCTTCTTCATCAAAATGTGTCCTGAGCAGTTTAATCAACCTATTGCATGTCTCACTTCAAAAAAGAAATGGAACCTCTAGCCATCTGGGTACTAACAAAGCACTACTTTTGCAGAATACAGATGCAAGCAGCCACCAAAATAATGCTCAATAACACTATTTTGTGCACTCTGATTTTTCTGTTTTGATAGAAATTAGTTAACATGTTTAAATAAAAGAGTAACACTATTTAGTAGGCAGTACACCATCGATGAAGCAAAACATGTACATTCTATCCATCAATTTGTGAAGATGCAGTAAAAGTGCTGCTTAATTATTAATAAAAGGTTGAGATAAATTGGTACTTACAGCTTCACTACAGCTCAAAAGAAGACTAACTAATGCTTTCCACTGCATAAAAGCCTCCAGTGACTGCCCCATCTGAATAACTCAAAAATGTTAGATAATTATGATTTATGAATGTAATTAAAATGTCTTTAAAGAAGTTGGTTTTTTTTCAGTAGTACCATAAATGCTATGAAAGAGAACTGCAGCTCTCCCAAGAGTAAATCCTCTTGGCCTTGGTAATTCTTGGCCAAAACACTCTCCAGCAAACTTGTCTGAGAAGTAGAATAGCTTCATCAGGTAATACAAGTTTTCGATTTGGTGCATTTTACGTGAGGCGTGTGTGAGAGGAATCAATTCAAGCGATCCACCATTAGTAGAAATTACTATGCCTAATATAGAAACTAGAGCATGAGAGCATATCTAACATGAAGCCCAGAATATTACTTTATCCAGATTTAACGCAGTCAGCTCATCCCCAGAGATGTTACTATGCTTAATTGAAGCAGGGATAGTTGTATAGTAGCATCCTCTCCGCTCAGACTGCACAGGAGCATTCTTTGCAAACTTTCCATCTTTTAGTTGGTCCATTAAACGTCTCTCCATGTCTGTTTGCGGAGTTTTATCCATCCATGATGACTCCCATGCAATTGTAATTTCTCCACCAATTGGCTCTGGAGATATCAAATATAAATCAAATATGTAATAAATGTGCCAATTTCCAAAACAATATGAGAAACAAGAAGGAATACATCTCATGCATACCAAGACGTTCAATGACACTTTGCGACAAGTAGCTTGAAAGTTGTTTCCAATCTCCAAATGAATCCAAATTATATGGTCCAAGCTGACTGTCAAACTCGAAATGTCTTACTGCTTCAGAATATCTGATTTCCTACCAAAAAGTAAACTTCAGTTTCCTAAACGAAAAACCAACTGGACACATCCGCTATGTGTATTTTTGTTAAGTCATAGTGAATTTTGCAGAAGCTCAAGTCTGTTGAATATGTACAAGTTAGGGGTATTAGACAAATTTAATTTTATCTGATTCATGTAATGTACACTGTTTCTCACTAACAACAGTGGTAATCCATAGAAAAACAAGTTCAAACTTCAAACATAGGTTGAGTGCATTTTGTCTAGTCCTTTTTTTTAGGGAATTGTCTAGTCTAATTTCCACTGTCATTTATGGTGCAAGTATGAGAGAGCTGCAATTCTAATTTTAAGCAATGTATCTTATACCTCATTATAAACTGATTTAGTTATTCACAAGTTGCCATGTCTGTCTTCATAATGTACAATCACAATACAATTGATACTTGGCATACTTTACAGTTTAACAGCGCATGAAGGAAATATGAAAATTACAGGATTTAAAAGAACTTGAAGCTACTATACCAACATTCAGCAAAATGCACTCTTTTATCTTCTGAAATAGTGGCTTTTCAAGACACTTCCATCTCAGTTCAGTGTAATCTCTAGTAATGTAGCCTTTATAAGAACTAGAAAGGGACAGGTGCTTCTATGCTCCACATACTTTAATTTGCACCGGTTTCAAAGCAATATTAACATTGCACGCATTGGAGGATCACTTGGATCCTAGTACTGGAAGTGGATCAATTGGTTGAAATATAATGCTTTTTGTTTCAAATGGTCCATTAGCAACATATGAAAGCAGATTTCATGGTTTTCAGTTAGCAGCCAAACAGAATGCCTAGCAATTGAAGAATCAAGACATTCATCAAAGGAAACAAAGCAATGGAGGACCAATCAATAGTCCGTATGTCTACACTGATAACCATTACAAAAGTTACTAGAAAAATATAAAGTGATATAGTAGATTAAAGACAATTCTATCAATCAGATATATGTCACCTCCTCTTCTGGTAGTTTTATTAATCTCTCCTCCTGTGCATGCCACTTCCGAACAATCACCTGGAAATAGCATACAGAAAATGGTACTGTAAACATGCAAGTTACTGTCATCATCAGAATTTCCCCCAAAAAAAAATCAAACTTAGACTTCCTTAAAAATGTTAAGTACAGTTAGAGAATATTAATCATCATTCACTATGACAACAATCACAACATTTAATTTCATCTCTTACTTCAGTACATCTTACAAGCGAGTTCTTCTTTGTTGGCTTTTCTTCTGTTCATTCTACTGACCTATTTAGATTTTTCTTTTAGCCAGATATACATATCTATAGATACACAATACATGCAAATTTACCCATTATTTGAAAATGAGTGATAAGATCCGCATAATCATGTAACTATGCTTCAGCAAGTCATATCATCAGCATCTTATTTGCTAAGATGAAAATAGAAAAGAGAATAAAATACGGAAGTAATGCAACTGTAGTAAAAATAAACACAGTATTACTTTATTTAGCAGGACAGGATTCTACATTTTGATTTCACCGCCCTATCTGATTTTCCATGGCTAACACTGATAGAAGAAATATTAGCTATTCACCGAAGAATAAATGTAGTGGATATGTAGATGGTTCATTCTTCCAAACATGTTCATATGCAACAGAGTGCCACAAAACAAAAACCAGGATGCAGAATTCAGCATTAACCCTAGAATGGATAATATCTGGTGCCATATTATCTCTGCCTGCAATCTAAACTTGATTTGGGACAACAGGAAAGAGTACCTCAGATGGGTGAGTAGTAAGAAAGAATCCGACAGTAGGTGCGAACTCATTCGCGTGCCTGAAAGGATCATAGATTGTGGAAGAATAATCAATATGTGACTTCTCATGCAAGTTGTTTTGGCCATAACTGAAAGGGCACACAAGCACATGTGCTTTCATCACCTTAACACGGTTTTCTGAATGCCATAATCCAGATCAAGTAATCAAACGTGCTGCTACTGATCTAAATCAAGATCGGTTTACAAATGTGAATCAAGTTCGGTACACAATCTGTTGTGACCCAAAGAAGCACTAGGTAGTTAATTACGCTACGCTAAGATTGTCTTGTCAAAATGGAAGGTAGAATCGAGCTATCCGATCCAATTGATGATGCTATCCGATCCAATAGATCGGTTTTTAATAAAAAAAATTTAAAAAAAAAAATCAACCTTACATGCATATCACTCAGCACTTGCTGGGTAAACAATTCTGCACAAGTTGACTGACGGTGTGATAAATCTAAGAAATAGAGAAAGGGGATGACGCAATGCAACCTGTTGGGGGAGCAGTAGTAGAGGAAATGCGGCCCCGGAGGCACCATCTTGATCCCCTTAAACCTGGGCCCGACGGAGAACACCTGAATCGAATCGAATCAAAAGCAGCAGCAGCACGCGAGAATAATAAGCCTAAGCGAGGAGAAGAAGTGGGGGTTTATCGAGGAGGAGGGGATAAGGAAACCAACCTGGGTGTCGACGCCGAGGAGGGTGCGCTGGGGCACGTCGAGGAGGAGGAGCGTGGCGCCCTTCCGCACCAGCTCCGTCGCCGCCTCCGGGTCCACCGGCGCCGCCGCGCCGCCGCCGCCGCCGCTCGACATGGTGCCGCCCAGAAGAGAATGGAAGGACCCAGAAAAGATAAATCGAAACGAAACCTGGTCGGGCGGGTGGATCTTCTGCGGCTGGACTCAACTCGTGTACTCAAGCGCCGATTAGTTGGCCGTGTATTGGTCCGTTAACTTGTGAGAGAGCATCTAATGCACTCACCTCCCCCCTAAGTAAGCAGGCAGGTTTTAAAAATGCACATAATATTGATCAATCTGCTTCTTCAAATAAAAGAGTACTTCAAAATTATGGTGTTGTTGGAGGAGATGGAGGAGGAAGATGGCCTTCAGATTCTTCCTCATCAGTAGGAGGGCATCGGTTGGAACAAATGGGAGAGAGCAATCCAGAAGAGATGTGGAGGATCCATAGATGACGATGCAGAGAGAGGAGACACAGCAACGAGCTCACGCAGAAGTGAGGGAGGAAGAGGCAATGGAGATGAATCAAGAGCTAGAAGCAGAGCTTCTCGCCGGGATAGGGGAGCTGAGGTTCAAGCTAAAGCTCAAGCGGCTGATTCAGGGAGATGCTATCTCTCTAACTATGGCTCTTCCTTTGCAAATTCTCACCTGGCAACTAATAGAAATGTACTCCCTGGTGGCGTTAGGGTACTAGCAGTGCTATGGAAGAAAATGACAAGCTCTCTTATCAAGAAGTGGATGATCGAGCTCAATCAGAAGGAAGCAAGTCTTAGTTTCTCCACAGAGTCAAGTCGCACCTGACTCTAGGTATGGCTTATTTGGCTGGGGCTCAAGCTGCTAGGAATTATGGTTCTCCTGCTATGATCGGGGGATGTTGTTCTGTTTCTAGGCATGATGTGGCTGGGGTTCCTCAAGGAAGACTTTTGCAAACTCAGCCTCAAGATCAGCTTCTTGCACATGGGGATTACTTGGGGTTGGAGAAAGGTCGACTCACTTCTCAAGGGCAGTTGGCGCCAGCCCACAAGGCGCCACATGCACCATGACTTTCTTGAGCTGGAACTGCCGAGGTATGGGAGGACACCTCGGCAGGAGGAAGATGCAGTACCTCCGTAGTTTGATCAGCTCCACTCTCGCTCAGGTAATCTTTATTTCTGAAACAAAAAATGATTCTTCACTTCCTCTGATCTCACTGATGCTTTTCATGTAGATAATAGCTATATAGTTCCTGTTGTCCATGCTTCCGGTGGTTTGTGGCTTTTGTGGAATAATGAAGTGGACCTCATTGCGATGAGTAGTTGTGCCAATTATATAGTAGCTGTAGGCGTTTCATATCCCTAGTGGCACGATGTTTAATCTTTTGTATATATATGGTGATCCTACTCATCTTAGTTCTAGCAGAATTTGGCAGGAGGTTAGTACTTTTGTTAATCAAAGTAGCCATCGTGCCACCATCTGTATGGGACACTTGAATGATATTATGAACCCTTGGGAGAAATATGGTAATGCTCCCCCTGTCTTAATCGCATCTCTATGTTTTGTAATCATTTGAGACATGTTGGTTTGATGGATATGGGTTAAATATATTATTAACACCAGAATAACGGATTGATGATTTTATCAATGAGGGCAATAACGTCATAATCATGGAACGGGGTTGTGATACTTAGCCTGAGACAGTCAATATCGGTGTGAGAGGAGGAATGCTTCACGCAAGTAGAGACTTCGGTGACGTGATTCTCATATGAGGGTATCATTGCGACTAACAAATAAGAGTAATATGAGGGTATCATTTTTACTTGGTGTTAATTTGTACATTAATCCTTAAAACGACTAACTTTCTGGCATTGAGGGAGTAGTTAAGTTGGTATTTTGACTTTTGTGGTTTATAAGCCAATAGCTTAAAACCCACAAGGTCAAGAGTAGTTTCCTAACTCCACTTCACATAATAAGCTAAGAAAAGCAACTCAAATCTAGCTTTCAGTCCATTAATGTAGTAGTAACCTATAACTTTAGAAGGTAAACAAGCCTTTAGAGCAAGTTTTATGTAGAGGTGGATACTACATCTAATTTTAGCCGTGTTATCTACTCTTCACTACACATACCCTTATAATAAAGGTTAATTGGATCCATGCCACTGCAAATATGTCAATTCGGAAAAATGCCACTACTATTCGCGATATCGGCTACGTGCCACTGGAATTTGGCGAAATTGGAACCATGCCATTCCATCGCATTTTCCGTTAAAAATCCCCGTTAGAATCCAACTGCGCATGGGACCCACCTCCCTCCCCTCTCTTCTCTTTCCCCTTCCTCTCTCTCACCCGCATCACCAGCTGCCGACGTCCATGGCGGAGAAGCACGCCGGCCGCTAATTGCCTCGACGATGGCGGCGAGAGAAG
>CM020179.1:26867240-26951436 GCA_009805545.1 Oryza longistaminata | reverse complement strand
ATTCAAATTCAAATTTGAATCGGATATAATTCAAATTCAAATTTGAATCGGGTATGTAAACTTTTGACTTATAAACTTTGGGTCTATAAACTTTGGGTCTATAAACTTTGGGTCTATAAACTTTAGATGTATAGAAATAATATATATAAAAAATATTTGAATTCAAATTCAAATTTGAATCAGGCATATAAACTTTTAACTTATAAACTTTGGGTCTCTAAACTTTAGGTGTATAAACTTTACATGCGTATAAACTTTAGGTGTATAAATTTACTAAAATAGAAAAGTAATACGGTGAAAAAAAAGAAAACCAAGTGCATGTTTGGTACAGCTCCAACTCCTAAATTTAGCTCCAGGAGTTGGGTCTGAAGTGGAGTTGTGGAGCTGCCTAAACCCAGCTGCACAACTCTAGTTCATTTTGTGAGAGCTCCACCCAGCTACACTCCTATTTTTGGTGGAGCTGAAACTGTTTGGCTGAGCTCCAGCTCCAGGAAGGGTGGAGTTGGAGCTGGAGCTATGCCAAGCAGGCCCCTCGTGAGGAGAGGTGATCGATCGATCGCCCGCCCATTAAGAATTTCGCCAATGATCCCCACACTCTATCAATGCCATAGGCGCTTATATCCTACCATACTAATTCCCGTTTTTTCAGTCCAAATGCCGCCACCTCACAGTTGGGGATTGGAATTCGGAATTCGGAAAGGAGAGGGGAAAGTGAAAAGCAAAATTAAAAAAAAAAGAGTAAATTTCACTTTGGGTCACCTTTTATTACCGGTATTTCACTTTGGGTTACCCTTCAACTAACGTTTTCACATTAGACTGGGTAATCTTACATTTGTTTCACTTTGGACCACCCCGATTCTCTTCTCAAGCATATGAACGACCTCGAGTACGCCAGCTCCTATTCGTCATTAAACCTCCTTAGCTGTATTTAGACCGTTTCTTTTAACATATGACAAATTAGATGTAGATGAATAAGAGAGTTGAGGGTAGTCCAAAGTGACACAATGGTAAACTTACCCGATCCAAATTGAAAACATTTGTTGAAGGGTGGTCCAAAGCGAAACACCGGTGTCGGAGATATGGGCCCGGGACGCCGGGCAGCCGACGGCCACGGTGCACCGGTAATACGCACGTGGGCAAGGGTTTCCCTTCGCCATCTTCTACCCATACTTCCTCCATTGACACCCATCGCTGATCTGCTCATCACCATATCGACATCTCAACACAAACATCCATGCGAAGAAGAAGAAGAACACTAGCTGCATATGGAACATGATCGAGCACACACACCATGGGTGCATCGGAGCGAGCTCGAACGAAGACACGGGCCTTCCGCATGGAGTGCCCCATGCGGCATTGCGGCGCAGGTGGGTGCAGAACGTGGGGTGCGCGGAGGACGCGGCGGCGTTTGTGACCCTCACCGCCGCCATCGGCCGGCTACTGCTGCTGCTGCTACTGCTGTTGCCGGCCACCTGCTGCTGCTATTCGTCGGCCATGCTCGCCGGAGAGAGATGGGGAAGGAAGGAGAGAGGGGATGGAGGAAGAGGATGGAGCTGACATGTGGGTCCCAGTCCCACACTGGAGTGTGACGGCGATGGATGAAAAATGTGATGGCGGTGGCATGGATCCAATTTTACAAAGTTGCAATGGCACCTAGCAGATTTCGTGAATAGTAGTGGAATTTTCCTAATATGACAAAATTACAGTGGCATGGATCCAATTAACCCATAATTTTATATTGTTGGTTCACTTTCACACTATTACACTTTCTCTTTACACTTTTCTTGGAGATTGCATAGATATTGCCCGTTGTATGAGAGGTGGCTCGTCCTCTCTCCCTTCTCTACTCCACCATCACCTAATCCCATGTAACACTTCTAGAGGAAGCACTTAAAACCTTATAGTAATTGCTCTTAGGTCTTGAGTCATCTTTGTTTGGGCTTATTGGTGTAGTATTTGCAGTCCCTGGTGTACTGCTTGGCCATCGTAAATAAGTATCATTTAGTGAGAATAGTGAGTACTACAAAACCTATCATTTAATGAAAATAGCAAGTGCTATCTCCACATGTAAATAAGTAACATTTTTAAAATAGCGATACAGTCACCAAAACGCTATATATTTGTAATCAGAGGGAGTGTATCCTGAGGAAACTCTATAAAACAATCTCCTGTATACAACATGAAGTCATAAAAATATGCGATGTTTTATATAACAACAATATCACCAAAATATTAGTTCATTATCATTTTGTAGTACACAACCAATGAGAAATGTAGGATACATATTATCGGTGTTATGAATAAGGCATATATAATACTTTTGTGTTAGACTCGGCGAGGCATCATATACTAAATCTTATACGGAATTAAGCCTCATATATAGAAGGTGTTCCGGGTAAGGACTACTCGGATAATATCCGTACTTGACTCCCTAATTCTACTTAGATAAGGGGACACCCGAGGCGAAGAGAGACAAAGACAAGTCAAGACAGATCTAGATAATCTAAGACAAGCCTAGACGAACTAGATACGGAGCTACAGAGGTCGACAAGAGGGATCTAGGATGACCTCCAATCTCGCCAAGTTCATATTCGAGCAAGCATAAAGTAGATTAGATCATCCCAAATATTGTACTGTCTCGCCCCTTCTATATATATAAGCAACACCGACTTTAGCTAATAAGGAGTAAGGCTATTACTTGTCAGTTTAGGGGCTGGACCTCTATAAAAATCCATATCTCCCTTCTCTTTTACATCAATCTCACATATATCTTAGCACCAATGATCGGGGGACGCTAATGGGCATGTGATCGCTGTGGGCGATCACCCCCCATCCCTCCTATTACACGCTCCTCTCCCCCTTCCTCCTCCACTTCTTCTCTTACTACTGCACCATAAATTTTAAAAAATAAAAAAACAAAGTTAGAAAAAAAATTAAAATAGAAAAAAAATCTAATACTCTTATTTATGTGCATAGACTCTGTACTTATGTATAGACTTTATACCGTAAACTTCGCATGTACAAACTTTATGTATAGAAAATACTATATATAAAAAATATTTGAATTCAAATTCAAATTTGAATCGGGTATATAAACTTTTGATTATAAATTTTGGGTCTATGAACTTTAGATGCATAAACTTTATATATGTATAGAAATAATATATATAAAAAAATATTTGAATTCAAATTCAAATTTGAATCAGGCATATAAACTTTTAACTTATAAACTTTGGGTCTCTAAACTTTAGGTGTATAAACTTTACATGCGTATAAACTTTAGGTGTATAAATTTACTAAAATAGAAAAGTAATACGGTGAAAAAAAAGAAAACCAAGTGCATGTTTGGTACAGCTCCAACTCCTAAATTTAGCTCCAGGAGTTGGGTCTGAAGTGGAGTTGTGGAGCTGCCTAAACCCAGCTGCACAACTCTAGTTCATTTTGTGAGAGCTCCACCCAGCTACACTCCTATTTTTGGTGGAGCTGAAACTGTTTGGCTGAGCTCCAGCTCCAGGAAGGGTGGAGTTGGAGCTGGAGCTATGCCAAGCAGGCCCCTCGTGAGGAGAGGTGATCGATCGATCGCCCGCCCATTAAGAATTTCGCCAATGATCCCCACACTCTATCAATGCCATAGGCGCTTATATCCTACCATACTTATTCCCCTTTTTTTTTCAGTCCAAACGCCGCCACCTCACAGTTGGGGATTGGAATTCGGAATTCGGAAAGGAGAGGGGAAAGTGAAAAGCAAAATTAAAAAAAAAAGAGTAAATTTCACTTTGGGTCACCTTTTATTACCGGTATTTCACTTTGGGTTACCCTTCAACTAACGTTTTCACATTAGACTGGGTAATCTTACATTTGTTTCACTTTGGACCACCCCGATTCTCATCTCAAGCATATGAACGACCTCGAGTACGCCAGCTCCTATTCGTCATTAAACCTCCTTAGCTGTATTTAGACCGTTTCTTTTAACATATGACAAATTAGATGTAGATGAATAAGAGAGTTGAGGGTAGTCCAAAGTGACACAATGGTAAACTTACCCGATCCAAATTGAAAACATTTGTTGAAGGGTGGTCCAAAGCGAAACACCGGTAATAAAAGGTGGCCCAAAGTGAAATTTACTCTAATAACAAAAATACTAATTTTAAAACGTTTAAATAAAACAAAAACTCAAACGTTATATAAAGACTGAAAATGGAGTTTCTATGGACGGAGTGAGAGTACATCCTGATGAAAACGAGCACGAAACTGGTTCTAAACTGGAGCAGCAGTCACGGATAAACCGGAGAAAAAATCGATAAAAATGAGATATACACTAGACAGGTTGAGACTTGAGAGGCCCGACGTGTCCAATCCGATGCCGCAAAAGTAACCCGACGGCCGAACGGGTAAAGAATCCCACGAGCCCACGCCGGCATCGCCATTGGCCAATCCAGATCCAGACCCGGTGAAAGGGCCCACCACTTTATTTAATTCTCCAGGCCGCATTGGCGTCGAGTCATCGACCAATCCAATCCGCTCCCCCGGTGCGCCATGGCTACCCTCCGCCATCTCGCCGCCGTGCTCCTCATCCTCTTCGCCGCCGCGTCGCCGGCGGCGGCGGCCGCGAGAGAGCAGTCGACGTACATCATCCACCTCAACATGGTAATACCAAAATTTGTTAAGGTTGCAAATGACAATAAATTTAATAGGTCAAATAAGAAAAGAAACATGGTAATACCAAAATTTAATAAGGTTGCAACTTGCAAGTGGCAACAAATTTAACATGTGAAATAAAAAAAGAAACATGGAAATACCAAAATTTAAAATAAGGTTGCAAGTGGCAACAAATTGAACATGTCAAATATAATAAAAGAAACGGAAAGACTCCATTCGTTTCCTTTTTCTCCCCTTCTCCTATGGATCGATAGAGGGAAATGGATGAGGCGATAAGCGGGGATTGAGATCCTCCGCAGTAAATGCACTATGCCTTTGTCACTGACATGTGTGTTCATTGATCTCTGGGTCTACATGTCAATGACAAATGCACGATGCAGTCAGCTGCAGAGGATTCTGATCCGATGAGGAAGGGGGTTTGGGAAACATGGTGTTATATCCATCCTACTATAACCATTCCCGTTTTTTGAGTCCAAACGCCGCCACCTCACAGTCTGGAATGGATTTCGGAATGAGGGGAAAGCGAAAAGAAAAAATAAAAAAATATTAAAAAAGAAAAAGAAAAGAAAGGAAGGGAGAAAGGAGATCACAGCAGAGCGCACGTAGCAAAACAGCGAAGCAAAGCAATTTCGTAGAGCAACGCATCTTCGGTTTTGCCTCGGCGGCGGCGGCGGCGGCGGCGGCGCCGGAGTTCCACCGCGCTCGCCTACATCCGCGCGCGTGTGTGAGAGAGAGCGGCTACAAATGGCCTCCGCCGCCGAGGAGGCCAAGGGCGTGGAGGAAGGAGGAGGAGGAGCCAGCGCCAACGGCGGCGACAACCCCGCCACCGCCACCGCCTCCGCCTCCGCCGCGGCCGCGGCCTCGTCGTCTTCCCCCGCTGGTGATCCATCCATCCGTACCCCCCACACCCCGCCTGCCTCTCTCCTTTCGTCTTCGTTCGTGTAGCTTTGCTGCGAGAGGCAACCTAGGGTGTTGGGATTGGTGGCGGTTGCTTTGCCTTCCCTAGTTCAGCTTCGCCCCCCCAAATCTCCGCTCATGTGGATGGCTGCTAGTTGCGAGCGCACCTTCGCCTTGTTGGTGGACACTCTGATGGCTGCTTCACTGTCTGGGTCACGCTGGTTGCTGGGAATGCTGCGTGTGAGGGTTTGGTGCTGTGTTGAGTGCTAATTTTAGGCGTTGACTCCACGACTAGTGGGTGATGGCCTGCCTTCTCCTAGATTTTACCTTTCTGAATAATGGTTTTCTCAAATCTCTTCACAAAACGAAGCCGTTTTGGAGGGTTAGATTACATCGAAACCCCAATGAACTAAACTTATTGTAATTTTGTTTACACTGTCAAGCAGGTTGTGCTCTTCAGCTCTGGTTATTACACAATATTGTAGGTCCATTGCACAGTGTGAAAGTATGCTCTACTCACTACTCAGGGTAACACTGCTAGGCTTAGTTGTACCATGTGGCTTGTGAGTTGTGTTCAATAGGATTATGCAGTGGTGTTTATAGTTGTATCATTTTTTAAAGGATAATTTACTGCAGCAAACCTCAAATCATAGTGCAAATATATCTTTTGTTGATACATTTTAATCTCACTTTGTTCAGTAAGTTATGATAGTGTAAAATAAAAGGAATGTTGTCATCCATATTTTTCAAACCATCATTATGTTTTTGTAGATGACAGGGGCCTCCCCAGATCAAGCACTATGCCAGGTGGGATTAATAATGTTGAAATAACCAATGAAACTGCTGGTCCATCTAATCTGGAAAGATCAAGAACAGAGAGGCGTCGACAAAACAATCCAGCTGATGATCCTACTAAACAGTTATTTGATGATAAAATTTCCCTAAAAAAGAAGGTGCGGATAACATAGTCCTGTTGCCTATGTCTTGCCTTTCCTTCATTTGCAGTGCACCCTGTTTCATCTATTTACCCTTGTAGCTTCCTTTTCTTCATGCATTTGACCTTTGAAATTTGGAGCATGTATATGTTCATATAAGAGAAGACATTTTGAACGGTCACGTGAACTGTTAGCCTTATCTGCTGAGCGCGGACAAGATAGCTATATCTGAATTTGATACATTTTAGTATAATGCAGCATTGTGAAAAAGGGCTAGGAGCCTGTTGCAGAGGTGAGGGCTAAGATAGCTATATCTGTTAAACGATTATGTGTGATACTGCTGATTAATCAGAATTTTGATAGTTATGCTCTACTAATTTATTTATTTATAACTAAAGTCAATTAAATCATGAAAATTATGACATGTTATAACCACTTAAAAACAGCACTTGCTAAGCTTGACATGTTGTATTTTGTGCTTCACTGCTTCATCTCCAAAGCAAACACTACTACATGAGATCAGAGATTAGTTCACTGTAATTAGGGAGTAAAGTCTATTTTACGATTAAACTTGAGAAACATTCCAACTGATTGAAAAATAGTTGATTATTCAGATTATTATGCAGCCAATTCAGCCTTTTTTTCACAACAATTGTGTATTGTGATACACTGCATGGTAGCTTTGAATAGTCAGGAACTCAGTGCCAGATGTACTCTTTTGTATCTGGATGCTTGATGTTGTTCAACAGTTTTTTGTGATATTTTACATTTTATTGTAGCTCAAAATGCTAAATCGGATAGCTACAGTGAAAGATGATGGAACTGTGGTGGTTGATGTTCCAAGTTCTCTGGAAACAAGTACAACTGATGGTGTAGCATATGATGGCTATAGTGATGTTACTGTTGAGGAACCATTGGATGGAGCAGACATACCTGTGAGGCCTCCTATGCAAATTGTTATACTTATTGTGGGCACAAGAGATGATGTTCAGCCATTCATTGCTATAGGCAAACGCTTACAGGTTAGATCAAAAGCTACCATTGTTTGTTAATTTCACATTATTTTATCTCTCATCAGGTGAACTATTTTGCTTCTCAAGCTTAATGTTTCTAAATACATGGTTTCTGTATGACTAGGATTATCCATTACCTGTTTTTTTTAGGATTATGGACACCGTGTGAGATTGGCAACCCATGAAAACTTTAAGGAGTTCGTTCTAACGGCTGGTCTGGAGTTTTTCCCTCTTGGCGGTGATCCAAAAATACTTGCTGAATGTATGAAAATAAATCCTTGTATTCACATAGTTGATTTTTTTCAGTTTCTACGTCACGATGATTAATATATTTGGTATATTCATATTTGAGCAGACATGGTGAAGAATAAAGGATTCTTGCCTTCTGGTCCTTCAGAAATTCCTATTCAGAGGAAACAGATGAAAGAAATTATATTCTCTTTGCTACCTGCGTGCAAGGAGCCTGATCCTGACACTGGTATTCCTTTCAAAGTGGACGCTATCATTGCTAACCCTCCAGCATATGGTCAGTATATCTTACCTGCTTTGGATTGATTTCTTGCGCTTTGCTTTACTTTCTCTCTACCTTACAAGTGTAACTCCAAGTTTGTTTATTATATGCTCAACTAAGTACCTACTACTCTAAAAAACACCAATTTCTGACATACTCATGTACAAGGTTGTGAGGATCAGGATCCAAGGCAGGATTTTTTTTTTTTTTTGTCCTGACATGCTTGGAGTCTTAGTATTGCACTGTGAAAATTGTTACTATGAAGGTTATATGTTATAAGTTACTAATTTGCATAGTCGTCAGAATTTAAAAGATCCTATGCACGTTAGGATCCAACGGGATCAGCGTCATCATATTTTATGGTGCAGTCAAGATCATATATTTTTTAAAACGAAAAGATCTTAAATTTTTATAAGTTTGCTCATTTACAATTCTTTCTTACCGCTTCAATTTGGTTTATTTTTCTGATTTGAGGCATCCATTTCAGAACAATCATTTCTTGATTCATGCCTTATGATGGTGATGCTTTTCTTTGGTGTGCAATTAATAGGCAGACTGACCTAGTAATATACTTGGGAAGTTGGCATCTTTAAAAGCTCTTTCTGTTTCGCCAATCTTTCTGGAGGCATCTCTTTTCAGGATTTTTCTGTGTTTGTCACTTTGGAACCAATCATAGTCATTTCCAGCTCACATGATTAGGCAATGATGTGTTTACAAGGTGCTCTAGTGTGCATTTTTTTGTTTGTATGTGCATGTTTTGTATTTTATGGTCCAGTAGCCAATTGCAATTCACTTCTATGAAAATTTATAAATGTTTCTTTGCTGCTGACCTTAACGATTATTCAGGACATACTCATGTGGCAGAGGCACTAAAAGTACCTATTCATATATTCTTTACCATGCCATGGACGTGAGTCACTATTGTTCTGCTTCCTCTTTGAAGAGCACATTTGCTGAGGAATATTCTCATTTGGAGATCTAACTTGTGCTGCTTGTTCAGGCCAACTAGTGAATTCCCCCATCCTCTTTCTCGTGTGAAACAAGCGGCTGGATATCGAGTGAGTTTGCATCTTACATATTTATTCAGGAAATATTTAAAACTTCTTCTCTTAGACACATTTGTTATAGTTGCTCAATGATTAAATTAACCCTACCGGCATAACCCAGCTGTGTTAGCTAAACCTGATTTTGTTTTTGGCAGCAAACTTAGACAGTTTAAATGCAATTGCCATTAGGCTAGATATGTGGTTTTGCTTCATTAACAGTAGAAAAAACAGAATCATTAGTGCTTATATTGTGGTGGTTAGCTTACTCTATGCCTTTTTTGGTGGGTAGCTTAATTATAGGTTTGAACCCATAACCATCTCTTAATTTGAACCAGACCCACAGCATTGGCACATACTACAAACTAATACTGTGGTGTAGGCCATTCTGGATCATTGTAAATTTCACAGAAAGGATAAACAACACATACTTGAATGATGTGTCTGGGAATGCCCTTTCTAAGCCTCATGAAAGAACAAAAAGAGATATGAGTATCTATGGAAATATATTCTAAGAACATAAGAAAGAAAACACTCTGCTGTTTGCTGTTATACATTTTCGCATTTATAGTTTAAGTTCAATATTTTCAAGGTCAGTAGATCTTTTAATCTTTGAACCTTATAGTTGATTTAGAGGGGTATTTCTGATTTGGGACATGGAAGAATAGAAGCAGCATTCTAAGGGCTTTAGACATTTCCCATTTTTCATCAACCGCGTCTAATTGATTAACTATCATATTTTGTGACACTTAGGCTTATTGAAAACTGGTGTTGGTTTTATGGCATAGGCCTCAGGAATACTTCTTTTTGGAGTAAGCAACTAAGCATAGCGTTAATCATATGTTAGAAAATGGCAGGCAAGGATTGATCTTCGATTTCCCATTTCTTAGTCAGTATGCTAATTGATGAACTGAAAGAAATACTACAAAAAAGGTTGCCGGGAGCTTACATTCTCTTTTAATCAATACATAATGATCCTTATACTATTAAATGCGGCAGACACTGCAGGGAGGATAGCTGGCAGTGTCAGCTGCTTGTGATGAGAGAACATTATATATGACGAACACTTAGATGAGATTATATTTTATTTGTTCTTTCTTGCGTTCGATTACTATATCTGGCTGCCTTCTTAAGTAGGTGACTAACCCATAATTAAGCAAAGACCTTATCCAAGTGAACAATGTGCCAACAGATAGATTAAGATGCAGAACATCTGGCTGTAATTTGTTTGGTGTCCAGATGGCTAGTCTGCTGGCCATAGCCATGTGCACGCTTGTGCATATGTGTAATAGTAGGTTGTCCTTAACATGTTCTTGCCCACGGATGTTTCTGAACTATTCATTATTACATTTGTTAATGCCAGAGTAAATTTCAGAAAGTGCAACTATTCTGTCAAAACTATCTACAACTTTAGCTGGGCATTTCAAGGAACTGCAAAAAGTGTAGGTTTTATTAGAGAACTGACATTCTGTTAGCAACATGCAATAGGGCCTTTACAGATTGGGCCAACCTATTGGACACAAATGGGGATGGAGTTGCAGTTTTCTGATAAAATTGTGCACTAATGTTGCAGTTTTCTAAAATATTGAGCTAAAGTTTATCAGAAAACGGAGATTGGAAGGAGAGGGAGAAACAGGTAACTCGGGACGAGAAGAAAAGGGAGAAAAAGAAAAAAAAAAAGAGAAAAAAGGCTTGGGTTGGGCTGGGAGAGGGTTGTACAATAGTTATTTAGGCTCACGTCGAATTGGATACGGGTGACGTACCAAATTCCGCGGGGAAACATCTTCAATTTTTATAACAGTAGAGATATTTGAAATGGCTTGAAATGTTATTGTAAATGGCAATCAGACAATAGGTTTTGTTGCGCGTGATTACTTTGTTTGCATTGTTGTGCATCTCTGGGATAGGTCCAAACTCTGACAATTTGGCCTGCCTGCTTGTGCTTGTTGTGTTAGACTGATTTGGTGGTAAACTCAAGTGAGTTACTGTATGCAGAGAGTTAGTTTCTGGGCTTCATTCAGTGTGGCTGTGTTATTGGGATTGCTCTTTAGGTTGCAAGGGACCTTGATCCAATTTAAGTAATTCTTGTAATTAAATAGGTTGCATGTTCCTGCATTCCTAAAACAACCATGCACCACAGTCAAAGTTAGAGATCATCTTCCTAACTCACATCAAGCACTTGTTGAAAGATTCATACTCAAATCACTCATTTTCTTCTGATCTGATTTGTTATCTAATCTTCAAATGGTTTCACTTGCAGCTTTATCAAATTGTTGACTCTATGATTTGGCTTGTATCCGAGATTGATAAATGAATTTAGGAAGAAGAAGCTGAAGTTGCGTCCGTAACATACCTAAGTGGGCACAGGGTTCTGGGAATGACATTCCTCATGGTTACATCTGAGTCCTCACCTTGTTCCAAAACCGAAAGGTTCCTGAATGAGTATTAGCTTCATCTGAATTATATGTTATTCCCTTATCACGTCATGCTTAACCTTGTCATCCTCGATTGTGTAGTTTTTAAATTGTGGACCTTAATCTGGTCCTATGTGTTTGTCTTTTCATTTGACCTTCTGTATAGCATTCAGTTGTTGTATTTAAAAGAGCTTGTTGAGTATTTGCTTGATAACACTGTGAACCAAGTCAATATTAGTTGCCAACTGAATTGGTAGCCTTTCAGTGTTGATACCACATTTTTCTAATTGGTAATGAGCAATGAAGAATTTGCTAATACCCACATGAAATTTTAACGTCAGATATGGACATTTTGTGTATGTGGACAAGTGCCCAACCACTTCATGATTAACCACAGGAAATAGGACAGGGTCCTTTAGTACTCCTCTTGTTGTGGAGGGGGGGGGGGGGGGCGTGCTTGAACCAACGTGTCTTCTCTCACCGAATCGCGGAAAACACTTATGGATTATATATTCTCACAGAATTGAGCTTGCCATACAATTCAAACCCAAACATCTTTGGGATCTGACCCCGACTTTACGGACCGGATTCCTCTAATATTGAACTTGAAAGATATTCGGTCTAACAAAATGATAGAATCAAAAGTGCGTCTGTCACCCACATAATCTTACGAGCTTATTGTGACCCATTGTAAAGTAAGGCATAGAACTCTACTAGTCAGTGTATTTCAGTCATTCTGCGCACCGCTAAGAATAGACTTCGACTGTGTTTCTCGATCATTAATTGGAAGTAGCATCGAGCTTAGACAGCGAATCAGCGCAATATGTAGAATTAGAACAAATACAATGAAGATAATAAATAAGCAAAGCGTTTTCTTAATACCTTAGATCATGTTGAGAAAAAAGACCTTTCCAAGACCACATGTCATGAACCGCAGATGAGCTCAGCATCTGGGCGCGTGGGGTAACATAGAGCTTCCTAACTTGCACAAAATGGTGAGCTGAGCGTGTTTGATAGAATCATAAAACAAAGCTTAGAGAAAGTAGCGCGATGAATGCGCACCATGCAAATGCCTGGTTGGGGTTGGAGGCGGAGTCAGATAGAGGATAGCCATGCCTTGTGAATCGTCGGACCGAAAAAGTGCATAACGATCGAGTTGATCCACCCTTGAAGACGTTGTATAGAGGCACGCTGGAAACGGAGATAGCAAGAGACACAAGTTTAATCGATGAGATCGGAACATCCTTTATATTATTAGGCAGTATGACAGCAGTGATACCCGCCGCAGAGGATTCACTTTTACTCTTGAATGGCTCGTAGAGCGCTAGGGTGAAGAACGCACAAGATAGGAGTATATCATTTTCTGACCTAGTGAGCGAGGGGATCAAGGTAAAGAGTCTCTAGTGCCTGAACTCTCGAGATCGCCAAGAGGAGGACAGTCCGCCTGGAGACTATCGGTCACCGATGTTTCCAAGGTCATAGAGCTCGTGATGCTCGTCCGCCGACTGCGTGCTCACGCAGACTCGAAAGTCCAGGTTCCCGTCTCGCCTCCGGTGGGGAATTATCATGTCCTCTTCGACCAGCGCCGGCCGTCCTGCTCGCAAACTGCCCGCTCTTAGAGACTATATTTGGATTGCCTTTGGAAGAGAAAGTAATGGAGTGATAGGGTGACTGACTTAAAAGAGGAAACTATCCCATTAAACCGTTTACGTAGTGATAATAGATCTGTAAAAGGACACTTGTCGGAGGGCGGGTGGATGTGGACTTCTGCGGTGCTCTGAGTAAGTGCGCAAACCTGCGTGTACTCAAGCGGGTTAAGCCGGAAATTATAAACCTTGGACAATAGTTCGGGCCGCTGCTCAATTTTTGTAGGTGCTCTCGTTAATCCTCGTAGCAAATTATTCGGGTTGTTAATGGCCTGTAATTCTACTGTGAACTACGGATAGTCTATTCTGTTGCACGGATTGGGCCGCCAAGATTGATGTTGTTGGATTTTGCTTGTCTTGATCTTGCTGTCCATTAGTGTGGCTCCTTGATGACACTGTAAAGCATTGCACGATATGACAGATCGTGAACAAGCGCCCGGAACCCCGATAGCTACGATAGGAGAGTTGTTGTTAGAATATATGTGAGAGACATCCCACCTTGAATCGTCAAGAGAGTATCGACTATTAGAGGTATTTAGATAATATATTGTTTTCCACTGTCTGATCTAGGCATCGGACGTTTGCAGAACAGGGATTGCTGTATGGGCTACTCTTCTAAGTGATGATGCAGCAATATTGTGGACCGTTCTACTATGGTAACTATTATAGTTAAGATGAGACTGGTGTCTAATATAAGATGGAGCTGTGTGCAGTGTGTTATCATAGTCTGTAGCGTGATAACCAAGATGGAAGCAAATTGGTGGTTAACGCTTCTGGAAGTAGTGGAACTCATGAGTTATTTTACTGCAGCTGAAACAACACCTTTATCAGTGTGTTTCACGTTATACCATTGCATATTATGCATCTAATAGACGATTGTTAGTGTGCACTAATGAGCTTAGCATGCATCTTCATGGCAAAATTAGTTTTTATTCCACGATTAGTTTGTCTTACTCTAGAACACATGATATGATGGACGTCGAGATCAAATTGTTATGGAAGACCATAACTGTTGAGCACCAGAGCAGCTTCGCTTACATAAAGGAATGCGTATGCTCAATTATGGTCAGAATTAAGATTTCTTGAAAAAAGTAACTTCGAAGCATTAAGCCACACAGGGACATTTTTGTTATGCTGTATCTTTTGGGCCAGTTCGTGCCAACTGCAATTCCGGAAGTATTTGACGCTGGGAGAGGTCCAGATGGCTTCATGTACAAACATTGGCTGGTAAACTTAGGAAACAAGGATGAACTTCCTTGTAGTTTGTGCTGGTATGATATCATGAGTTGTTGTGGCCTTTGGTGGTGTTGATCTGTGGGCGGCAGCATAGTAGGCGTTCGGCGGTGTAGAATTGAGTGATCTTCTCTTCTGTTTGTCTAGGATGAATTTTAGATACTATGAGTTGTTGTGTTTTGGAAATTCGACTCCTCATTTGTGTCGTTATCTGGCCAGTTCCAAGATCCCAGGCAGAAGATTACTGAAGTCGGATTGTCAAGAAGCACTTGAAATAAGGGCTGACAGAGGAGGTATCATCACCAAAGGTTGGGGCTGGGCTTGAACATGTAAGCTTCCACCTTGTAAGATGTTGACCGTGTTTTTGATTGCCATGTTGTTTTTTCTGTGCACGTGTGATTCGTTTACCTCCATGCCTGACAACTCCAGAAGCCTGGTGGCAGTGGCAGAAACCAAAAGAATGTTGTATATCTACTTGATAACTGCCCGCCATGACTGCTCTTCTGCAGTGCTAAAGCAAGCTGGCTAGCAGTTGTTGCTTGTCATTCTTGGCATGGAAGTAGATAATCTTTATGTTTAACTTTCAGATTACTGGTGTATACTGACTTCTTATAAGTTTTTGAGTACTGATTAGTGAAATTTAACCCAAAATGTGTAACATTTTTCAGTTATTGATTATGAGTGAGCTTTGCATGGCGTAAGTACCTGTTAACAGACTAAAACCAGGTAGCTTAAGAAATTTATCTAAATGTGATTAAAGAACTGTATGATGTTAAGTTTGCATGTGCGTTCAGGGAGAGGCTAGCTCACTCTTTGTTTTTTTTAGCTTCTGTAGGTACAAGTCCATGGGCGGTGCTTGGAACAAACAGCTGGCTGGCCTCAAAGCAGCGGTATTGCCCTCTATTCCCTTCGTTAGCCCTTCTCGCCTCCTTTCTCTCTCTCTCAAAGCAAAACCGGCTTTAACTATAAAATTGGGCTACACTTCTGGATTGAATGAATTTATGAACCTAACAGCAAGCTGTGCAATTCCACCTAACTTCACAGATTCTGATAACACGAGTTTGCAAAAAAGGTAGGTCGGCAGTGGATGTGCTACTTTGGGGCTAATTCGTGAAAAATGATTCAGTTCTCCTAACCTAGCCTTGTGTGATTAATGTAGTGGCGCGCTAAGCAACGTATGTGTACCTGATCTTGGTGGAGACCAAGCCATTCTGGGAGACCGAGGTGCATGCTAGAGGGGTAGGGCCTGCTACCTATACCAGTTGATCCAATTCAGCTTGGCAAAAATTGGTTAATCGCGTAGTAAACTCACTGATTGGAGCCAGAAGGGGTAAACATCATACTTGCGAACACCATTCAACATATGTCTTGAATGTTGCTGTGTACATTTTTGTTTGAAGTTGGGTATAGAAGACCAACAGAATATGATCCCGGGATGATTATATGTGTGTCGAATAGGATTGCGAATACTGAGGTGAAGAGTTTGCACCCCCCTGGCGTAGATATGGGGGCTGACTAGCGCAGGTGCCATTTTAAACTTGTATTCTAATGCTGTCCTCATTTCGTGACATAACCATGATATCTTCCATTCAGACATGGTCTTTAACCGTCAAAACAAATCGTAGAAGTAGTTAACAGGGAATCGACTACCGTCATGTATCTCAAAGTAGATTACGTCTTGAGAATCTTAAATTTTAAATATATCTAAAAAAATATTGGAGTTGATAAGTGGTGGAAAATGGATGATTAATGAGAAGGGTTGTGATAAGGCAAAGAAATTACTTTCATATGAATTATTGTTTCAGATTTTTGAAAGTATTATAGTTGAAGAAAGGGGTGAGCAATGGGAATGCGCATCAGGGACTGATTGATGTGCCAAAAATGTCTACACTGTAAAAGAACGGAACATTTGCTTCACCGAAACACACCAACATATGCAGTATTACTGCCCTACTTGTGTGACAACAGAGTGCTCCTGGACTGTCGTCGTTGAACTCGCTAGGCGTTTGGAAAACGCAGTGTTCTCATGGACCTTATTCCTGTTTTGGTCGGGTTTATTTGCTTGGGCTGGTGATTTCTCTTTATTTAAGATCTGACTGTATTTGCAGAGTATTGACCAGAAATAGGCATTAAATATCACACGGTTTGTCTAAGGCGATTTGATATTAATAGTCACTTTTTGGCCTTCCAAATTAATGCGACCCAGCTTCTTGTGCTGGAAATGCACCTGGTTGCAGGAGGAAAACCAGAATTGGCAAATATCCGGGTTTTTTGGCCCCAGGGAATGGATTTAAAATGATCTTTTTTCAGGTGTTGATTTTAGTAGTAGTTTATTAATTCAGTACAGCCCAATTGGTGGCACTTAAATGTACTATCTTTTACTCTCCCGAGTATTAGAGCCGGCTTACTCGCACACAGGAATTGAAGACCCTCCTTTGCCAACAAAGGAGGTACTGAGCTGTGAATGTTTTCTGCTCCTGTTGGATGCTCACTTCCCCTTGCTTTCCCTGTTTGACTCGGCCTCAAATGAAGAGTACTGGGAAGATTACCTAGTATGCAATTGCAGTTCATTGAAAGAAATCGTTTATCTGGACTTGAGTACTTGATGCAACACAGGAGATAATGATTCCCCGCATTTCCTATCCATTCGTAGGGTATGGCAGTCCTTGTGTTACGAAAATTAATCGAATACATCTGAGGATTATGATAATACCATTTAGAACTGAACATTACCTGGTGCTGGAATGGTTGCCAATAGGCGAACGTAGTAGGGTATTTTCCGAACTTGACACACATGTTCGCAAGGCCACTGTAGTGTCGCAGGATAGCTGCTTTGCCGCTACTGTTTCGAATACAATCAGGTGTACCAAGTTACCATAAGCCATTATCTGCTGTGTAAAACCAGCCGATATAGATCATAATATAGATTTATTTTATGTTACCTTTTATGTAAGGTGTCAATTAACATAGATCGAAATAATTGTGATACGATTGTTGAAATAAAGTTACTTAATTTTCCGATAGCAGTGGATAAGAGGATGAACTATCGGTCGTATGGCATGGTGGTGTAGCATGATATGACGGTTCATGCTTCAATAGCGGGGCTGGGAGTCAATGACTGGTACGGTGTCATGGTAAGTTCTGTAGGGTGAAAAGGAACGATGGGCCGGGAGTTGTGCCCCAGAGGCCAGTGGAGTCTGAAGTGGTGGGTGTCAGGGTAGCCCAGTCAGGCATTCGCCTGCAGGACATGCTACCTTCGAAGAAGCGAGAGGAACAGCACGGCTCAGGCAGACAGTCAGCTCTGGGAGATTCCTGTAGGGTCCTGGTAAGAGGTAAATGTCTTGGTTGCCGATAGGGTGGGACAATGAGCGAATTACGAGCAGAAGGAGAATGGGCCATTTCTCCCTGTTGAAAGAAGAGAATTGTTGAACATCCCTGCAAGCGATCAGTGGAAAACGGAATTCGCTGGAGGAGAGTGTGCTTTATTATCTTTTATTTTTTTTCCTTTTTGTGTATTTTTTCTCTTTTATTGTGTAAAAAGTGCTTGTCTATACATCATTTTGATGTGCATCGTTGCCCTGCTGGTCCTGCAACAAGTAAAGAATCTCACATGTACGAGCAGTCCTTTCTGTGTATATGGAGAAGTGGAGAGGCACACGAATAGTTGAGTTGTCCATTGCTGCAATGATTCTAACCAAAGCTTCAGGTTTATTGTATTGGTCATATTGTACCTTTTATACCATTTTCTTTAGTTCTCGTTTTATGATATCTTTCATGTCATGGCATTGCAAACTAATGTAGCATTGTACATGTGCCAATACCACCTAGGGGCATCTCTGTCTGTCTCTAGCAGAGTAATATTTCATGTGGATCCAACAGTACTACCGAACAGCAGAAACTTGGGTGGTCTAGGCATATGTTCGATGATGTTTTGCGGTTTGTCGTTTGGAGGACGAACACAACAAGATGGGTCACTCATGTTTTGACAACAAATGCTGGGATGTAGGCCGTGGCAACTTGGCAAGGCCGCTTGCTCCACTCGATTGTACATTTTCTACTGACTGTACCCTCCCTGGTTGTGTTGGATGGCAACATTTGCAGCTAAAATCTCCACAACTTTCGGGCGTTGTCTTGGAAGGTCATAAGATCGTGCCAAGTGGGCTGTGAAAGTGTACCATGATAGGACCATGGCACGTCAGCCTCCACGTGTACTGTGAGATTATTCTATGTGGTCGCAATTATGTAAAGTCTTGGACATCGACACTGTCTTCTATGGGCTCCTTCGGAACAAAGGGGAAATGGAGGAATTATCAAAGATTGAATTCTTAGGGGAAATAATTCTTATGTGACTGTTTTGAAGAAAAGAATAACTCTGAAAAGTCTCTTTAGAATTTCTATGGAATGGGCCATTTGATGGGATTTTTTTTTTGAGGAAAACTAACATGAAGTCTTACCTCGTGGTTTCTCTTACAAAAACGCCACACCTAGGTTTTTAGCCTTTGGATTAGAATACAAGAGCTGATAGTGGTCGAGTGCATGAGTACACCAAAATAGGTGTGTGCATAGGATAAGTTGCCTAGATCCCACCCCAAAATTTTAAACTCTGTCATATCGAACGTTTGAACACATGCGTGGAGTATTAAATATAGGCTAAAGAAATAACTAATTGCACATATTGCGACTACTTTGTGAGACGAATCTTTTAAGCCTAATTGCTCCATGATTTGACAATATGGTGCTACAATAAACATGTGCTAATGACAGATTAATTATGCTTATAATAAATTCGTCTCGTGGTTTACTAACGGATACTGTAATTAGTTCTTTTATTAGTACCTGAACACCCATGCGACACCCTATATAATACCTGATGTGACACGCCAAAACTTTACACCCCTGTATATAAACACCCCCTAGTATGCAAACTTCATCACATAATAAGTGGCAACCTATTCACATTTTTTCTGTTTCAACCACTTTTGATTTAAATTAATTCCTTCCCATTTTATCATTCATCATTTAAATTACATGCCATCCCACTCTCAACCCCATCCGGGCATTTAGGTAATTCGTTTGTCCTACTAATTTGGTTTTTAATTAAATTCTACAACTGCACTTAATATAAGATGGAGAGTACTCGTGTACTTTTTTTTCCTGTCTAGATTTACATAGTAGTGTAAGTCACATCTAGTTATAGACTGCTATATTTTAGGATGAGAGAGTATATAAAAAATAAGCAAAATAAACTAAATTTATACTACTGCAAAGTCGCATCGAAGTTTGCCTATCAGCCGCAACCAAAATTAAAAATTGTGAAGCAGAATTTTAGTTGCTTTATTGGCTAAGAATAAAACGACCACCGCGCCGCGCGGATGGCCGGCCAGCCGACCTCACCACCTGGTGTCGCTGCCGGCGACAAGCATCGCCTTCCCGCTGCTCGCTGCGGCCAACAGGTGGCCGGTCTTGCCTATGATTTATCGACAGGCAGCATTGCTAGCTAACTAGCTCGCTACCTAGAAAACGTAGCTGCTTATAAGCTATTTTATCTGTTTGTTATTAGGGAATTGGTTTTTAGCTGGAGCAGACTGGAGGCAGCCACCATCCTCAGCGTTGTTCCACGAAAAGTTGACATCAGGTAATCATGTTCTATATTTTCCACGGTCAAGATTTTCTTTTCACTACAAGTGAAACATAACCCACCACACGGACGCTTGCTAAGAGCATGCCTAGCAACTCATCTATCATGTTCTCCATTGAAAAAATGGCATATGGAGGAAAAAAGCGACTCTAGCATATATGCTATCCGGGCCTCTAAAAATAGTGCATACGCTATCCACAGAGAGATCGAAACACCAAATTTATATTTGGCGTTTCTCTCTCCTCACGCCATATTGCAACCGACTCCTCCAGATCAAGCTCCCGCCCCCATTCGGATCGACTACCCCTGCCCCTACACCTGCAGCACCTCCAGTTGCGACAACTTCGGCGGCCCTGTGCGACCCGCGCCATCACCTGCGCCGCTCATGCCCTCCCCTAGGAGGCTCTGGCAGCTCGCAGTCTGCGTGACCTCTAACAATGCACCTCTCGTGCTGAGCCGCTAACCCAACTCCGGTGGCCCTACACCACCCGTGCCCATCTGCATCACTAGCTCCCACTATCGCCCCTCTCCCCGGGATGAACCTGTCATAGAGAAAAGATGAAGAGATATACTTTTACCAGTTAGGAGTTGAAAGATATTAATAAAATATAAAAAGGTGTAGTTTATTGAAGATGTAATATGAATGATTTGTTTGAGTGAAAAGAGATATGGAGATGGATTTTTTTATGACCCTTCAAATGGTAATATGGTAGATCAGGTTTGGATGAGCTAGGACATGCTCTAACATGTTAGTCATTCGAGGTAGCGGGAGTTCTAAAGGTTGCCAAAGACGAACTGCGCGCTAATTACAAGTCAGGAACTTTTCCAAAATGTAACTACAAGTTCTCCGTCAAATGCCAAAAAAAAAAGCTGATTTCTATACTCTTACCTACTGTTGGTTCACAAATGGAAGAGTTTTATCCTTCAATACCCCTTACCTACCTACCAACCCACCAATACTACTTTCATATTAATGAGAGATGCTAATTTTCCCTATATCAAATCCCTATTACTTATGTACGGTTTTATTCGAGAATAAGTAGAGGCAACGCGACGAGCAAGGGACAAGGACGAGCAGGTCGCCAACGGCATACGGTGCGGATCGGCAAATGACGTATCTTGGGTAGTTGGGCGAGTAGTTTGTCAATTTACTTTACCTTTTTAGCTTCGAATGAAAAAGAAATACTGCATGCTCTCAAAATATAGCAAGTGTTAAGCTATGAATCTGAACACATATTTGTCCATATTCATAATCAAAAGTTGGTTATATGCATGGTAGAAAACTGGACCAAATCTAACAAAGGGCAATCAGTTAAGAATCTATTACCTCCATCCTTCATAAAATATAGCTACAGCTAGAAATAGCCATATTTTGATAACTATAAAGTGAGGTATAATAGAAGGGGATAAATCTCATAAGCAGGCCTCTTGATCACTAACAATAGAAAGATAATGACATGGCGGATAGCTCGGCCGAGACAATTTAATGATTGACTACACTGAAGCCATCATTTGTTGAACTTAAAATCCCACATCCCTAATCAAACTGCTACGTACTATATGTATGTATTGCCAAATGCCAATCAGCAGGCTTGTGCAACCAGCAAGAATCTACGAGATCTCATGGAGTATCAAAACTTCAGTTAAAATATATGATGCCCCGCTAGCAAGTCCTAAAGCAAATCTAGTTTAGTGACTGATGGACCTACCTTTCAAAGTATTGCTGCGTGGGAAACAATCAGGTAACCTATTCTATGTTGTATCGTTGCGAACACCAAAGCAAAAAATCTGCTGTTCTCCCGTTCCAACTGCAGCACTTATTTCTTTTCAGGGTTGATGAGCAATAGGGTAAAGAAAAAACTAATCCATGGTAGCTGTTTCCGGACCAAAAGTATTCTCCAGATGGATTCACTTCTGTGGAGGTGACGGAGATGGAGGCGGAGGTGGCGTCGGCGTTGGTTGGGACTTGCATGCCTTGCAATCAATTTGTGGTGATGGTGTCGTGTTGTCTGGAATTGTTACCCTAATTGTTTGGTGTTTCCCATCGTCAGTAGGAACATCAAGGATAGCATCCATTAATAGTATTTCCCAGTCACTGCGTTGCAGGAATGAAAACCAAGACTCATCTGCAAGAATAAGAATGACATGGGATTAGAAATAGGCTCCTACAACATGGATCAAGACTTGTAGAGACTCAAAAAATATCAAAATCAGTTGTCTAACAAAAATTTCTTCAGTTAACCGGTACTTCAGTTCTGTATCAACATGATTTTTCAAAGATAGCATGCCAAAGGGAAAAATGGAAACAAGATTTCATTGGAGGAAAAATCTGGAAGTGATGAATTTAAGAACTAACAGGTCCCAGATGAACGCAATATCAGTAGCAACACGATAGAATGTGCTCTGGGCCTCAATATGAAGAAAACCATCACTACCAGGAAACAGACTTTCCCTGACGGCCTAAAACCGTCAGTATTAAGGATTTTCCGTTAGGAGTACTCTTCCCTGACGGGTAGCCGTCAGGACTGCACCGACAGGAGTAGACTGTCAGGAAAAGGTCATCTTTCGCGTCGGTCGCCCGTCATGGCTGTGATCCTGACGGCCCTTCGTGAATCCTGACGGTTAGTCCTGTCGGCTGTTCTGCCGTGCTAGGAGGGAATGCTCGGGTCGTCATACCGTCAGGGTTAGCCGTCAGGGATAAGTCCTGACGGTCTGCACCGACAGGACAGGAAAAAATAAACCCTGACGTGTCCACGTTCAGGACATCAAGGCAAGCCTAATTGGCTGGCACGAATATTAGATAAATTGTTACATTATGGATGTTACAGAATGCTATATATCAAAACTCAAATTTCACGTAACAACTCATACATTGCCATCCACACATAGACAACATTGATAATCTGTAGCACATCAAATATGCAAGTTTCATACATATATGGTCAAAGTATCATGTTACCATACCAAACTAAGTTCATTACAAAGTTCCTAGTAAATAGAGTCTGCTCAAGCAAATTCACTAATTCAACCTTCAAGGAAATGCTCAAGCTGCTTGCTAGACTAGAAGATGCAACAAGCTAATTCCTATACCAGTGGCAAGTGGAGCAAAACCAAAAAACAAATGCTCCAGCACTTCATCCATCCTTCATCTAACTAGAAGTTATAGCTTAAGTGATTAGGCAGTACCACATGCGAGCTTAACAAAAAACAAAAAGCTCCAGCATATCATCTATCCATCATCTGACTAGAAGTGTAGAAGCTAAACAAACCAAAAGGCTTTAACACATGTGCGAGCTAAACAAAGAAGATGCTCAAGCACATTCCTCAACAATGTTCTCAGGTTGGATGTTCTCGTTAGGCTGGGCATTCTCCTCATGTTGGATGTTATTCTCAGATTGTAATGCACCAGCATCAGTTCCAGCTTGTGATAATCCAGTTCCCTACAATAATATAGACAACTAAGTTAAGTATCATGGGTACACATGGCAAATAAGTTAAGTATAGCGGTACTCTGATTTCCTAGTTATACAGATTTACATCCTTTCTACATGCCTAATTAGAGTATCCATGAAGGACATGCAACTTCCACTTAGTTAGATATACATGCTTGCTACATGCCTAATTAACTGTTATAAATCTTTCCAATCAAGTAGGTAGTAGCACTGAAGGTATTAAATCTCAAAACCAATATCACAAAGTACACAAAGTCCCACACCTGATCACCAGACATCACACTTGTGTTCGCATGATAGGCTTGAATTTCAACAACATCAGAAGGTACTTCCATCCCAAGCTTATCATAGACAGCCTGCAATTTTAAAATGTCAAGGTCATGAGTCTGAGGTAACAATGAAACTTGTTCAGAAATATGATGAAGGTCAGTACCCGAAGATGCTTGCACAAAACAGACGAATGATGGCTGCTCTGCTCCAACTGTGCATTTCTTGCAAGAAGTTGATTATATGACATGGATTTTGACGGCCGTACATTTTGTGCTCTTGCAGTCGCTTTCATTGTAGCCTTCTTTACAGCACCATTTGCTATTGGCACACGGCCATGAGGCATACCACCTCCAGATTTATACAAGACATGGACATCCAATGTGTTCTTACGCTGCTCAAAATCATTTGGGTATTCAGCTTCGAGACATTGAAAGTAATTATCCTGGAAAATAAAGATAGAAAAAAGTAAGTTACTTTCCATAAGATATAATTAGAAAAATTGAAAATAAGAGTGCAGTTACATACAACACGCTGCTGTCCCTTACGACATGGGATTGGACCGCTATTTCCATTGGCATCACAATTTTTTACCCCTGCCTTCATTGCACAATAAGTATTCAGCTCTGTGGCAGCATCATCACCAAATCTCTTTTTCTTAATTGCATTTATACCACAAGTGAGAAAACAAAGAAGGTTATTAGAATAGTTCACATTTTTCTGTCAAACACATGTCAAGGCATGAATATAATGTCTACGCAAGCACTCGTCTACATTTGCTATAAAACTAGAAATCTACTGATCAACATATATTATGTGCCCCAATATAAATCATGTAATTTCAATATCAATTCACTAAATATTTTGTGGCATCAATTCAGACAATAATTATAATAAGTGCATTTGATCAAGTACTGAACACATACTAAGGCAACAGTTATATTCAGCATACTAACCATAAACTTTTGGGTCTGTGTGAATGATCGTGATCCACCCCTATTTTGAGCAATGTCATCGGATTTCAGCCTTGATTCCTGTCCAAGCTTGCGTTTCTTCTTGAATTCAGCAGAACACCAATAGGAACAGAGCGAAGCCCACGGAGCTGTGTCGATCCAATCAAGCTTGGCTTTCACATATTGGGCTTCACGAAGCTCTTTCTTTCTTGCTACTTCATCTCGGATGGGATTGTTAAGAAATTGGTCATAATACTTCTTTACAGCATCCACACGAGCTTGGTACATAATATTCCTGAATTGTTTAGCCAGACAATTCTCAAGAACACGTTCAGCTTCATCTCTTTCTTCTTCATGAACCAAATATATGCTCTATGAAAATATAATCAAAAGTAAGTCTTGTTGCTTATGAATTCTAAAATTGCTAGTACTAGCTAAGTAGCGAAAGTTCATTAATGCTGGATTCAAGGTACATAGAAAAGTTAGTTCATTACCCAAAACTCGTCTTTGACAGCGTCTGCACAAGTTTCACCCAACTCATCTTCAATCAAATAATAATCCAGCCACTTGGATGCATGTCGTTTCTTTATAACCTTGCCAGCTCGATTCTTTGTCTCAATGATAGGTGGGTACTGAAGTTTGAGGATAGCTGTAATTTGACCACCTAATGTCTTGGCGCCCTCGGGTGGATCATTTATGAATTCAAATTGCCTATTTTGAACAAAAATCTTAGACATGGTCATTGAATAGAACAAAATTAAGTTAGACTTGTTGGTTTTATTTACTTACTCGTCACCATTAGGTCTGATGGGAATTTCTTGACCATTTGGCGGCCTTTTTAGCTTGGTTCGCCCTCTCTTTCTTCTTTTCTCAATAAGGTCATCTTGAATCTCAACATCATCTGAATTTTCTTCCTCAATATTCTGTTGAGAGGCCTCCCTTCCTGGCCGATGACTAAAGCTCCTCTTGGCGCTCTGCACATGATACAAAAAAAACAGTTAGAATTGGTAAAAAAAAAAAAGATTATTGAACTTATGTTTGTGTATGACTCAGCCACTCAGGTTTAGATTACAAAACAAAACCATGCAAGCGTACTCATGGGGGCCAAAATGACATAACATATTACAATAAAGCTTAGAAGTTCAGATTACACACATAAATAGAAACAAAAACGGCAAAACCAAATAATTTCATAAAAAATCAGAAATCTTCTGCTTCATAGTCAAGAAGTTCTTCCCCATCATCAGAACTTTCACTGTGCACCTCGTCCTCATCTGAATCTTCATCACAACTAATCTCATTCTCCAACCTCTTGAGATCTTTTGGATTAGTTATCTCATCAGATCCTACTGTTGCAGAATTCTCCAAGTCACTTCCTAGGTCTATCACAAATGTGCCATCCAACCCGTCTTCTTGAAAGAATGACATGTCTTCTACTGGGTTGTGATGATTATTGGCCATTGTGCTAGTATCAATGTGAAGCAACCGGTTCTTGGGTGCAACTTGGTAAACAACCCACCATTCAGATAAATCTGGTCTGGTTGTACAAGGGTAAGGTACGTAGTACACCTGTGTGACTTGACTAGATAGAACAAATGGATCAAAATTAGATAGCCTTGAGGTATGCTTAATCTCCACCAAGCCCAAATTTTCTGTTCTCCTAACACCAGCAGAGGTTGGGTCAAACCAAGTACATTCAAAAATAACAAGCTCAAGTTGCATGCTGCCATCCCATGAAACTTTGATAATGTCTTCAATTACCCCGAAATACTCTATAAGATCATTATTTCCATCATAACTTGACACACAAACACCAGAATTGGTTGTAGTTAACCCCGACCTACTTCTCTCATACTTCATAGACCGAAATCGATACCCATTAACATCATAACATCCATATGTATCCACCCTTCTGCAGAATCCATAAGAAATTTGGCGCAAAGCATTGTGAACACTTGAAGTGACCTTACACTGCAGATTTAGTTACATGTTAGTGATCATTGTTTATAGTGATGTGAGAGAAGATTAAAAGAAATCAGTATTCCAAGTCATTACTAGAGATTTGAACCAATCAAAGAAGCTAGGTCCAATGTCGATGCCATGCCGTCCTTTCCAACCATTTAATCTAAGGTCGATAATTTGATGCTCGTTTGGTGCTGCTATACCTTTCCATTGTTCTTGGTCAAATTTGCTACAAGAAATTGTTACTTCTGAAATTTCAAGTTTGTAAAGAAAAACAACAATCAAGGAATGTGAACTGAACACATACTCAAAGAAGACATCCATCTCGGATAGATTAGTCAATATATACATAAATGCTGCATTGTATTCTTCTTCTGTAAGATCCCGATATCCTCTTGAACTCATGCATCGACCAGGGTGTTGGAACATTTCAAGGTCACAAGCAGCCCGAAATGTTAGCATACCATCATCGTATCTAGGAGGTCGATTTCTAATAGAGTGCACACCGTTTTTGAAATACATTGCAAGAAAATTCGTGGTCTCTTCTACAAGGTAAGCTTCAGCAATAGAACCCTCAACTCGAGCCCTATTACGAACTTTCTTCCTAAGCCTTTGGATGTTCCTAAACAAAAAGTGACATAAATTAAGATTGGCATTAATTTATTATAAATTACGTTTAAGATGTTTAAGTATACCTCTCAAATGGATACATCCATCGATAATGGACAGGACCTCCTAAACGAGCTTCATATGGAAGGTGCATTATTAGGTGCTGCATTGGGTTGAAGAAACCTGGGGGGAATATCTTCTCAAGTTTGCAAATAATGACCAGACTATTCTTTTCCATAGCTAATAAAGTTTCTTTGTTGAGTTGTTTTGCACATAGCTGTCTATAGAAATAACTCAGCTCAGCTAGACAAACCCAGATATTTTCAGGTAGAAAACCACGGAAAGCAACAGGCAGCAGACGCTCCATGAAAATATGGTAGTCATGACTTTTTAGCCCAAAAATCTTCTTTTGCAATAGATTAACACCCCGCCTAATATTGGAAGCATATCCATCTGGAAACTTCAGCTCTTTGAACCAATTCAAAATGGTTATCTTATCTTTCCTATCAATGCAGAAGGCTGCTCTAGGCTTATGCCATTTACCATTTACCTTCAATTCAAGATGAAGTGATGGTCGATCACAAATTAATGCTAGGTCTTGCCTCGCCTTTACATTATCTTTGGTTTTATCAGCAATGTCAAAACAAGTGTTCCATATTGCTTCCGCTACATTTTTCTCATTGTGCATTACATCAATATTGTGTCGAAGTCGCAATTTGTTGAAGTAAGGTAACTGCCAAAAACAACTTATGTGAGTCCAATTGTGTTGTTTCCCATAGCTCTTACTGTCACCTACTTGACTATACATTTGTGCTTCTATTTCTTCACCTGTCAATTCCCTTGGTGGTTCATCTAGTACTATGGTATTTTTCCTAAAAGCATTTGCTTGTGTTCTGAAATCATGCCCTATTGGAAGAAAGCGCCTATGACAATCAAACCAACTTGCCTTGCCACCATGACGTAGCTTAAATGCATGAGTATCACCCAAACACCGTGGACATGCCAATGTACCATGGGTGCTCCACGCAGCAAACATTCCTAGTGCAGGAAAATCATGTATGGACCATAGACATGCAGCCCTCATTACGAAGTTACGTTTCAATGAAGAATCCCATGTTTCAACACCCTCCCACAAATTGGATAATTCATCAACCACTGGTTGCATGAAGACATTGAAATTTTTACCAGGATGTTCAGGACCAGGGATAACTAGAGCAAGAAAAGTGTACTCAGGTCTCATACAATAGCCTGGTGGAAGATTGTAAGGAATCACAAACACAGGCCAGCATGAATAAGGAGCAGCCCCTAGACTATAAGGTGTGAAACCATCAGTTGCTAATCCCAGTCTAACATTTCTTGGATCTTGTGAAAAGGTTGGAAAATCTAGATCAAATTGTTGCCATGCCTCACCATCACGTGGGTGCACCATTTTACCAGAATCAGAGGAAGAGCATTCTTTATGCCACTTCATCAATTTTGCTATCTCCTCATGTGCATACAATCTCTGTAATCTGTCTTTTATTGGCATGTATCTCAGTACTTTACGTGGAACCTTATTTGAACCATTCTCATAACGAGGGGTGTTACAGAAGTCACACTTTTCTTTATCTATATTCTCTTTATAATAAAGCATGCAGTTATTGTAGCAAACATCGATTTTCTGATATGGCATACCAAGACCCTCTAAAACTTTTTTGGAACGATAGAAGTCTGATGGCAAGTTAGACTCACTAGGTAGAAGCTCACGGATAAGTGCTAAAATCTCATCATAGCAAGCAACTGAGAGATTGTATTGTGACTTTATAGATAGCAACCGGGCTATAGCAGAAAGAGTTGAGTGTGTTGTTTTATCATGCACTTGCTGGTCTGCAGTAGCAACCATCCTATAAAATGCTTGTGCAGAAGGTACTGGTTCATCATCAATTTCAGGAGGGTTGCAATCAGCTAAGTCCGCTAACATGTCACCCATTTGATCAGATTCGTCCAACCCTTCATTATCTACATGAGGTTGAGCTTCTTGATTATGTTCAAAACGCCTCTCACCATGTGCTGTCCAAGTTCTATAATTTTCTTTGAAACCATTTCTACACAAATGCAATTCAACCTTGCCCCTCTTGTGCCAAAAGTAATTTCGACACATAGAGCAAGGACACTTAATGGTACCTTCTCGTACTACACTAGGTTTAGAGAAGGCAAGATCCAAGAATTCCTTCGTGTGCTCAACCCACTCATTTGAGGGTCTACCACGCTTCCAACCCGTATACATCCACTCACGTTCAGGTATTGATGAATTCTGTTATACGAATGTAGGACAAAGGTACGAATTAGCAGCTATGTAAAGCAAAATATTGAAATTATCCCTAAGACATGCACACAAAAATATGCACACTGCTGTGATACTCCAAACTCATTATGCAACTACATTAAAAAAAAGAAACATGTCCTTCACTTGTAACAATTCTCATGTATGATTTATTGACCAAATGATCATCCCAACAAATCATATAAGCACAACTGTATGAATTAAATAAATGCACAAAAGTCAACTCACCATTGTAGCTAGTAGATTGAAGATCAACGAAAGCAGGCAGTACTGATACGCCTTCACTATTGGTTCTTTTGTTCTCCTATCAGAGAAGAGGCTGCAAGAAAAACATGGAATGAATATATTTTTCTGAAGCAAATAAACCAATTCCTAGAATGTAAAATTTATAAAAGTTGCATATCATAAATAAATAATTGATCCAAATTAGGTACCAAAACATGCAATGTCAGCACTCTAAATGACTGTATTAACTAAGTAAGCTGATAATAAAGATATTAAAAAACTAAATTAAGTAATTGCTGTTATACATTTTCGCATTTATAGTTTAAGTTCAATATTTTCAAGGTCAGTAGATCTTTTAATCTTTGAACCTTATAGTTGATTTAGAGGGGTATTTCTGATTTGGGACATGGAAGAATAGAAGCAGCATTCTAAGGCTTTAGACATTCCCCATTTTTCATCAACCGAGTCTACTTGATTAACTATCATATTTTGTGACACTTAGGCTTATTGAAAACTGGTGTTGGTTTTATGGCATAGGCCTCAAGAATACTTCTTTTTGGAGTAAGCGACTAAGCGTAGCGTTAATCATATGTTAGAAAATGGCAGGCAAGGATTGATCTTCGATTTCCCATTTCTTAGTCAGTATGCTAATTGATGAACCGAAAAAAATACTACAAAAAGGTTGCCGGGAGCTTACATTCTCTTTTAATCAATACATAATGATCCTTATACTATTAAATGCGGCAGACACTGCAGGGAGGATAGCTGGCAGTGTCAGCTGCTTGGGATGAGAGAACATTATATATGACGAACACTTAGATGAGATTAGGTTTTATTTGTTCTTTCTTGCGTTCGATTACTATATCTTGCTGCCTTCTTAAGTATGATTACCCCATAATTAAACAAAGACCTTATCCAACTGAACAATGCGCCAACAGATATACTAAGATGCAGAACATCTGGCTGTAATTTGTTTGGTGTCCAGATGGCTAGCCTGCTGGCTGTAGCCATGTGCACGCTTATGCATATGTTGTAATACTAGGTTGTCCTTAACAAGCCCAAGGATGTTTCTGAACTATTCATTATTACATTTGTTAATGCCAGAGTAAATTTCAGAAAAGTGCAACTATTCTGTCAAAACTATCTTCAACTTTAGCTGGTCATTTCAAGGAACTGCAAAAAGTGTAGGTTTTATTAGAGAACTGACTCTGTTAGCAACAGGGTCTGTCTTGAGACATCAGGCCCACCCATTAGATACACATGCAGTAGGGCCTTTACAGATTGGGCCAACCTATTGGACACAAATGGGGATGGAGTTGCAGTTTTCTGATAAAATTGTGCAATAATGTTGCAGTTTTCTAAAATATTGAGCTAAAGTTTATCAGAAAACGGAGATTGGAAGGAGAGGGAGAAATCAGGATGATCGGGAGAGAAGAAAAGGAGAAAAAGAAAAAAAAAAGAGAAAAAAAGGCTTGGGTTGGGCTGGGAGAGGGTTGTACAATAGTTATTTTAGACTCACGTCGAATTGGATACGGGTGACGTACCAAAATTCCGGCGGAAACATCTTCAATTTTTATAACAGTAGAGATATTTGAAATGGCTTGAACTGTTATTTTGTAAATGGCAATCAGACAATAGGTTTTGTTGTGCTTACTTTGTTTGCATTGTTGTGCATCTCTGGGATAGGGTCCAAACTCTGACAATTTTGGCCTGCCTGCTTGTGCTTGTATGTTGTTAGACTGATTTGGGTGGTAAACTCAAGTGAGTTACTGTATGCAGAGAGTTAGTTTCTGGCTTCATTCAGTGTGGCTGGTGTTCTTGGGAGTGCTCTTTAGGTTGCAAGGGACCTTGATCCAATTTATAGTAATTCTTGTAATTAAATAGGTTGCAATTTTGGCTGCATTCCCTAAAAACAACCATGCACCACATGTCAAAGTTAGAGATCATCTCCCTAACTCACATCAAGCACTTGTTGAAAGATTCATACTCAAATCACTCATTTTCTTCTGATCTGATTTGTTATCTAATCTTCAAATGGTTTACACTTGCAGCTTTCTTATCAAATTGTTGACTCTATGATTTGGCTTGGTATCCGAGATATGATAAATGAATTTAGGAAGAAGAAGCTGAAGTTGCGTCCGGTAACATACCTAAGTGGTGCACAGGGTTCTGGGAATGACATTCCTCATGGTTACATCTGGAGTCCTCACCTTGTTCCAAAACCGAAAGGTTCCTGATGAGTATTAGCTTCATCTGAAATTTATATGTTATCCCTTTTCACGTCATGCTTAACCTTGTCATCCTTCGATTAGTTTTTAAAACTTGTGGACCTTAATCTGGTCCTATGGTTTCTTTTCATTTGACTTTCTTATAGCATTCAGTTGTTGTATTGAAAAGAGCTTGCTTGAGTATTTGCTGTGATAACACTGTGAACCAAGTCAATATTAGTAATGCCAACTGAAATTGGTAGCCTTTCAGTTTGATACCACATTTTTCTAATTGGTAATGAGCATGAAAATTTGCTACTCCCTCCGTCCCAAAATATAAGAATTCTTGAACTTTGACACGGTCTCCGAGATGCTACTTTGACCAGCAATATCTATAAAAGTAAGATGTTTTAAATAAAAAGAGTTACATATTATGATAGTTTGTTTAATAATAAATCTAGTAACATATTATATGATTCTCCAGAATTGACTTGCTACAATTCAAACAAAATTTGGCCCTGCCCAAGTTTAAGCCGGTTCACAATATTGACTTGGACTTTGTCCAA
The DNA here is from genome assembly GCA_009805545.1 of Oryza longistaminata. Classification (NCBI taxonomy): domain Eukaryota; kingdom Viridiplantae; phylum Streptophyta; class Magnoliopsida; order Poales; family Poaceae; genus Oryza; species Oryza longistaminata. The sequence continues at coordinate 26,918,883 of CM020179.1, read as the reverse complement.
AAATGAAAAACTTGCACAAAATACAGTTGTGATTGTTAGATGACATTGCCAGGTTCATTTGGCCAAATCAGTCCATGTTCTCCATCTATGCATCGCTAAGGAAGATCAGCAAACTACAAAAAAAACTTACTTGCCACGTTGGGGTGGCTTTCAGAGGTGGAGATGGCTGAGGGAGATAGCTCCACGACCCATGGAGGGGATCCTCAGCTGACAAGGAGTGCCATGCATGGTTGGCAATGAGTGCAGCCGATTGATGTGAGAGGAAAAGATATGGGAGAGAGTAGAGAGGAGAAATGAAGAAAGGTGTGGAGAGCATTCTTTTTTTGGGTTATGTACCTATCCCCGGGGTTCTTTTGATGGTTAGAGGCTGCTGACCTAAAGGAGTTAGTTGTTTTCTAATGCTGTGGGAGTAGCAAATATATCAAAACCACCGAAAAACCAATGGCACTGTAGCAATTAGCTCATTTCCGATGGCAAACCGATGACTGATGCAAACTCTGGTGGCAAATATCCAATTCTTTCTAAAATATATCATTAGGAAAATGCTTGTTAAGCTATTTTATGCTTTTTCAGTAATCACTGATGTGTATAAGGAACTATCATATCCTTTCAATAGTATGAGTTGTAAGATATGGATATATTAGTGCGTTAACTGTTAAGGAAAAAACCTTGAAGTTTCCTGCTCAATTTTGGTGTTAACTGAACAATTTTTGTTGTTAATGGCCTGTAATTCTACTGTGAACTACATAGTCTATTCTGTTGCAGATTGGGGCCCCAAGATTGATGTTGTTGGATTTTGCTTTCTTGATCTTGCTTCCAATTATGTGCCTCCTGAACCACTTATAAAATGGCTTGAAGCTGGTGACAAGCCCATATACGTTGGGTTTGGTAGTCTTGTAAGATCACTTTGATCTCGATTTGTATTATTAGAGGTTTTCAGTTTTTGTTTCCCCTGTTCTGATCTAGGCATCATTTGACGTATTATGTTTCTACTCTTCTATGTATGATGGCACAATTTGTTGACCTTTACTTGTACTATATAGTTAAACTTTGAACTGCTTGTCTAATTAGATAGGACTGTGTGCATGTGTTATCATTTCTGTAGTTGTCCAAATGACATCGGTGGTTAATGCAGCTTGTGGATTAGTGGAACTCATATTTATTTTACTGCATGAAACAACACTTTACAGTGTTTTCACTTTTTACCATTGCATATTTACATCTAATAGTACACTGTTATGTCACTTATGAAGCTTAGCATAGCATCTCATGGCAAACAATAGTTATGTTATTCACATTAGTTTGTCTTACTCTAGAAAATGGTATATGGACGTCAGGAGATCAAATTGTTATGGAAACCATAACTTTGATGCACCAGAGAAGCTTGTTACATAAAATGCTATGCTCAATTTGTATAGAATAAATTTCTGAAAAAAGTAACTTCAAGCATAGCCACACAGGACATTTTGTTATGCTGTGATCTTTTTGGCCATTCTGCAACTGCAATTCCAATATTTGACCTTGGGAGAGGTCAATGTTGTACAAACAGTTGTGTAAACTTAGGAAACAAGGATGAACTTCCTTGTTAGTTTTGCTTATGATAATGAGTTGTTGGTGCCTTGGTGGTGTTGATCTGTGGCGGCATGCATAGTAGCTGCTTGCAAATAGTGATTCCATGATTCAGTTTTTTTCTTAATGAATTTTAGGATACTATGATTGTTGTGTTTTGAAAATTCACTCCTTTCATTTGTTCGTATACTAGCCAGTTCAAGATCCAGCAAAGATGACTGAAGTCATTGTCAAAGCACTTGAAATAACTGGACAGAGAGGTATCATCAACAAAGGTTGGGGTGGGCTTGGAACATGTAAGTTCACCTCTTAAGATGTGACCTTGTTTCTTATTGCCATTTTTTTTCTGTGCACGTGTAATTTACCTCCATCCTGACAACTCCAGAACCTTGTGGCAGTGGCAGAACCAAAAGATTTTGTATATCTACTTGATAACTGCCCCCATGACTGGCTCTTCCTGCAGTGTAAAGCAGTGGTAAGCATTTTGCTTAAATGCTTGTCATTCTTGGCATGAAGTAGATATCTTTATGTTTAACTTTCAGAGATTACTGGTTATTACTACTTCTTAATAGTTTTTAGTACTGATTAGTGAAATTATAAACCAAAATTTAAATTTTCAGTTATTGATTATGAGTAGCTTTCATGGCGTAAGTACCTGTTACGGACTAAAACAGTACTTAGAAATTTATCTAATTTGATTGAAAGAACTTATGATGTTAAGTTTGCATGTGCGTTCAGGGAGAGGCTAGCTCACTCTTTGTTTTTTTTTACTTCTGTAGGTACATCATGGCGGTGCTGGAACAACAGCTGCTGGCCTCAAAGCAGCGGTATTCCCTCTTTCCCTTCTTAGCCCTTCTCCCTCCTTTCTCTCTCTCTCAAAAGAAAAACCTGGCTTAACTAATAAAAATTGGGGTTACACTTCTGGATTGAATGAATTTATGAACTCTAACAGCAGTTCCAATTCCACCTAACTTTCAGAAATTCCTGTTAACACAGTTGCAAAAAATAGGGTCTGGCAGGTGGTGTGCTACTTTTTGGGCTAATTCTTGAAAATGATTCAGTTCTCCTAACCTAGCCTTTGTGTGATTTGTAGTGCCCTACAACTATTGTACCTTTCTTTGGTGACCAACCATTCTGGGGAGACCGAGTGCATGCTAGAGGGGTAGGGCCTCTACCTATACCAGTTGATCAATTCAGCTTGCAAAAATTGGTTGATGCTATAAACTTCATGATGGAGCCAAAGGTAACATCTACTTTGCAACACAATTCAAATATGTTCTTAATGTTGCTGTTATTTTTGTTGGTAAGATGTATAAAGACAACAAGAATATGGATCAGGATGTATATATATGTTAACAAGAATATGGATCTGGATGTATATATATGTTGTCAATAGGATTGTGAATATATAGATTTCACCCCTCGTAGATATGCTGACTGGCCGGTGCATTTTAACTTGGTTCTAAATTCTAATGCTTCCTCTTTCATACATAACATGATATCTTCCATTCAAACATGTTTTAACCGTCAAACAAATGTAAATAGTTAACAGGGAATCTACTACCTCAGTTCTCAAGTAGATTACGTCTTGAGATCTTAAATTTTAACAAGCTAAAAAATATTTGGATTTGATATGTGAAAATGGTATTAATAAATTTATAATGAAAAATACTTTCATATATTTATGTTTCAATTTTTTGTAAATATATAGTTGAAAAAGGTAGCAATGGAACATGCGCATCAGGGACTGTTGATGTGCAAAATGTCTAGTAAAAAACGAACATTTGCTTCACTGAAACAACCAACATTGCATATATACTGCTCCTACTTTGTGACAACAGAGTTGCTCCTGCACTGTCTGTCTTGAACTCGCTAGGGTTTGGAAAACCAGTGTTCTCTGGAGCCTTATCCTGTTTGGTCTCTATTTTCTTGGCTGGTTTTCTATTTATTTAGATCTGCTTGTATTTGCAGTTTGACCAGAATAGGCATTATATCACCTGTTTTTTAAGATTATATATTATATCACTTTTTGCCTTCCAAATTAATGGACCAGCTTTTGTGCTGGAGATCACCTGTTTCAGGATGAAAACCAGAACTGGCAATATCCGTTTTTTGGCCCCAGAATGGTTATTTAAATTATCTCTTTTCAGGTGTTGATTTATAGTAGTACTCCCTCCGTCCCAAATTATAAGGCCTATATTTTTTTATACGGTCTTCAATAACATACTTTGAACATTATTTTATTGTATTCTATGTTCCCAACAAATATGAAATTAGCATCACGTGAAAGTACTTCAAAATATGAATCTAGTGATATAACATATATAATACTTAGTATAGATATAATTAGTATGATTATTAGTCAAAAGCTACCAAGTTTGATTTTCCTTAAAAAGGGGGCGCCCTAAAATTTGGGATGAAGGGAGTAGTTTATTAATTCATTACACCACTTGTGCTACTTAAATGCTATTCTTTTACTCTCCAGTATTAGACACTTACTCGCTCCACAGTATTTAAGACCCTCTACCAAAAAGTTCTAGCTAATTTTTTTCTCTTCTGTTGGGTGACTCACTTCCCTTGCTTTCCTGGTTTCTTCCCTCAAATGAAATACTGGAATACCTAGTTGCTAGTTCATTTCATTGAAAGAAATCGTTTCTGGACTTGGTACTTGATGCACACAGGAGATAATGATTCCCCGCATCCTACCCATTCTAGGTTTGGGGTTCCTTTTTAAAATAATCAAATAATCTGAAGATATGATAATACCATTTAGAATTGAACATTACCTTGTGCTGGAATGGTTGGCAATAGGCAGTAGTAGGGTATTTTTTCCATTGCACAATGTCGTCAATTTCCACTGTTGTCCCAGATAGCCGCTGCCGCTACTGTTTCAATACAATCTGTACCAAGTTATCATAGCCATTATCTGCTGTGTAAACCAGCCGATATAGATATATATATATTTTTTACTTTTATGTACTTTTTATGTAAGTGTCAATTAACATAAATCGAAATATTTGATACGATGTTGAAAAGTACTAATTTTCCCATAGCGTGGATAAGGATAACTATGGTCTATGGCATGGTGGTGTACATTGTATGACGGGTCTGCTTCGTACCTGATCAATGACTTTGTCGGGTGTCATGTAATTTTAGGTGAAAGACAATGCCGTGGAGCTTGCCAAGGCCATGGAATCTGAAGATGGTGTGTCAGGTGCAGTCAGGGCATTCCTCAGACATCTACCTTCAAGAGCAGAGGAAACAGCGCCTCAGCAGACATCCAGCTTCCTGGAATTCTTAGGTCCTGTAAGTAAATGTCTTGGTTGCTCATAGGTGACAATGAGGCAATTACACAAAGAATGCCATTTCTCCCTGTTGAAAGAAGAGAATTTTGAACATCCCTGCAAGGATCAGGAGAACGGATTTCCTGGAGAGTGTGCTTTATTATCTTTTATTTTTTTCCTTTTTGTGTATTTTTTCTCTTTTATTGTGTAAAAAGTGCTTGTCTATACATCATTTTGATGTGCATCGTTGCCCTGCTGGTCCTGCAACAAGTAAAGAATCTCACATGTACGAGCAGTCCTTTCTGTGTATATGGAGAAGTGGAGAGGCACACGAATAGTTGAGTTGTCGATTGCTGCAATGATTCTAACCAAAACTTCAGGTTTATTTTATTGGTCATTATTGTACCTTTTATATAGGGGTGGACAAAAAGCTCGAAACTCGTGGCTTGGATCGGCTTGTAGCAAGCTTGGCTCAGATCGATTCGAACTCGTAGTCTTAATGAGTCGAGTCGAGCTAGCCTTTTAGCTTGTGAGCTTAACAAGCTAGCTCGCGAGCTGCTCGTTTAGCTCGTTAGTATAAAATATCACCATGTTTTCATGAACTTACTGTTTCTTGACTAGTGCTTATAGTCTTTTAACTACATAAAAAATATTCATATTTAGTGAGTATTATATTAGTTAGTGTTTATTATTATGTTAATAAATAAAGAAATATTAAATTTGAAATTATTAATATGATATTAATGAGATATAGTTCGTTAACGAGCCTAATGAGCTTAACGAGCCAGCTCTCGAGCCGAGCCGAGCTAGCCTTTTAGCTCGTTAACATTAACGAGCCGGCTATCCACCCCTATTTTATACCATTTTCTTTAGTTGGCTTTTTATGATATCTTTCATGTCATGGCATTACAAACAAATGTAGCATTGTACATGTGCCAATACCACCTAGGGGCATCTCTGTCTGTCTTTAGCAGAGTAATAATTCTTGTGGATCCAACAGTACTACCGAACAGCAGAAACTTGGGTGATCTAGGCATATGTTCGATGATGTTTTGCAGTTTGTCGTTTGGAGGACGAACACAAGAGGGGATCACTCATGTTTTGACAACAAATGCTGGGATGTAGGCCGTGGCAACTTGGCAAGGCCACTTGCTCCACTCGATTGTACATTTTGTAGTGACTGTACCCTCCCTGGTTGTGTTGGATGGCAACATATGCAGCTAAAATCTCCACAACTTACGGGTGTTATTGTCTTGGAAGGTCATAGGATCGGGACAAGTGGGCTGTGAAAGTGTACCATGATAGGACCATGGCACGTCAGCCTCCACGTGTACCGTGAGATTATTCTATGTGGTCGCAATTATGTGAAGTCTTGGACATCGACACCGTCTTCTATGGGCTCCTTCGGAATAAAGGGTAAATGGAGGAATTTTCAAAGATTGAATTTTTAGGGGAAATAATTCTTATGTGATTGTTTTGAATAAAAGAATGACTCCAAAAAGCCTCTTCAGAATTCCTACGGAATGGTCCATTTGATGGGATTTTTTTTTGGAGGAAAACTAACATGAAGTCTTACCTCGTGGTTTCTCTTGCAAAAACGCCACACCTAGGGTTTTAGCCTTTGGATTATAATACAAGAGCTGACAGTGGTCGAGTGCATGAGTACACCAAAATAGGTGTGTGCATAGGATAAGTTGCCTAGATCCCACCCCAAAATTTTAAACACTGTCACATCGAACGTTTGAACACCTGCGTGGAGTATTAAATATAGGCTAAAGAAATAACTAATTGCACATATTGCGACTACTTTGCGAGACGAATCTTTTAAGCCTAATTGCTCCATGATTTGACAATACAGTGCTACAATAAACATGTGCTAATGATGGATTAATTATGCTTAATAAATTTGTTTCGTGGTTTACTGACGGATGCTGTAATTAGTTCTTTCATTAGTACCCGAACACCCCATACGATACCCTATATAATACCCGATGTAACACGCCAAAACTTTACACCCCTGGATCTAAACACCCCCTAGTATGCAAACTTCATCACATAATAAGTGGCAACCTATTCACATTTTTTCTGTTTCAACCACTTTTGATTTAAATTAATTCCTTTCCATTTATCATTTAAATTACATGCCATCCCACTCTCAACCCCATCCGGGCATTTAGGTAATTCGTTTGTACTACTAATTTGGTTTTTAATTAAATTCTACAACTGTACTTAATATAAGATGGAGAGTATTCTTGTAATTTTTTTCCTGTCTAGATTTACATAGTACTAGTAGTCTAAGTCCCATCTAGTTATAGACTGCTATATATTTCAGGATGAGAGGCTCTCATCGTTTGGCTTTTTCCCGGCTTATTAGGGAATAAAAATAAATTTATAGGTAAAACTTTTATATATATATTCTTAGTGATTTAAAAGCCAATGCTGAAAAAGAAACTACATTGAAAATATCTCAAAATCAATTTCAAAATTAAGTTTGAAAATTTAAATTTTAGCTTATTCTTTGGCTGTTTAGTCCATCCGATGGGAGCCAGAGAGTCCATAAAAAATAAGCAAAATAAACTAAATTTATACTACTGCAAAGTCGCATCGAAGTTTGCCTCTCAGCCGCAACCAAAATTAAAAATTATGAAGCAGAATTTTAGTTTCTTTATTGGCTTAAGAATAAAAGTATAAAACTACCACCGCACCGCGCGGATGGCCGGCCAGCGGACCTCACCAGCTGGTGTCGCCTTCCCGCTGCTCGCTGCGGCCAACAGGTGGCCGGTCTTGCCTACATGATTTATCGGCAGGCAGCATTGCTAGCTAAGCTAGCTGCTGGCTACCTAGAAAACGTAGCTAGCTGTAAGATATTTTATCTGTTTGTTATTAGGGAATTGGTTTTTAGCTGGAGCAGACTGGAGGCAGCCACCATCCTCAGCGTTGTTCCAGTAAAAGTTGACATCAGATAATCATGTTCTATATTTTTCACGGTCAAGATTTTCTTTTCACTACAAGTGAAACATAACCCACCACACGAATGCTTGCTAAGAGCATGCCTAGCAGCTCATCTATCATGTTCTCCATTGAAAAAATGGCATATGGAGGGAAAAAAAGCGACTCTAGTATATATGCTATCCGGGCCTCTAAAAATGGTGCATTCGCTATCCCAAAGAGAGAAACATCAAATTTATATTTGACGTTTCTCGCTCCTCACGCCATATCGCAACCGACTCCTCCAAATCAAGCTCCCGCCCCCATTCGGATCAACTACCCCCGCCCCTATGCCTGCAGCACCTCCAATTGCGACAGCTCTGGCAGCCCCGTGCGACCCGCGCCATCACCTGCGCCGCTCATGCCCTCCCCTAGGAGGCTCTGGCAGCTCGCAGTCTGCGTGACCTCTAACAATGCACCTCTCGTGCTGAGCCGCTAACCCAACTCCGGTGGCCCTACACCACCCGTGCCCATCTGCATCACTAGCTCCCACTATCGCCCCTCTACTCGGTTGTCCTAGTCCGCCCTTCCCCTCTTCCTCTTCTCTGGATCGAGCACCCGGGATGAACATGTCGTAGAGAAAAGATGAAGAGAAATATGCTTTTACCAGTTAGGAGTTAAAAGACATTAATAAAATATAAAAAGATGTGATATTGAAGATGTAATATGAATGATTTGTTAGAGTGAAAAAAGATATGGAGAAGGATTTTTTTTTATGACCATTCAAATGGTAATATGGTAGATAAATTTTGGATGAGCTATTGGACATGCTCTAACATGTTAGTCATTTGAGGTAGTGGGAGCATAGTAGAAAAACCAGACCGGGCCAACAGTTTAACCGGAAAAAAACCAATATGTTAGTAATTCGAGGTAGCGGGATTAGTTCTAAAAGTTACCAAAGACGAACTGCGCGCTAATTACAAGTCAGTAACTTTTCCAAAATGTAACTACATGTTTCCCGTGAAATGCCATACATATATCAAATCCCTATTAATTATGTAAGGTTTTATTCGAGAATAAGTGGAGGCAACACGAGCAAGGGACAAGGACGAGCAGGTCGCCAACGGCATACGGTGCAGACCGGCAAATGGCGTAGCTTGGGTAGTTGGGCGAGTAGTTTGTCAATTTACTTTACCTTTTTAGCTTCGAATGAAAAAGAAATACTGCATGCTCTCAAAATATAGCAAGTGTTAGCTATGAATCTGAACATATATTTGTCCATATTCATAACCAAAAGTTAGTTATATGCATGGTAGAAAACAGGACCAAATCTTCTAGTTAGTGGTAACAAAGGGCAATCAGATAAGAATCTATTACCTCCATCCTTCATAAAATATAGCTACAGCTAGAAATAGCCATATTTTGATAACTACAAAGTGAGGTATAATAGAAGGGGATAAATCTCATAAGCAGGTCTCTTGATCACTAACAATAGAAAGATAATGACATGGCGGATAGCTCGGCCGAGACAATTTAATGATTGACTACACAGAAGCCATTTGTTGAACTTAAAATCCTGCATCCCTAATCAAACTGCTACGTAGTAGAAGTATATATGTATGTATTGCCAAATGCCAATCAGCAGGCTTGTGCAACCAGCAAGAATCTACGAGATATCCAACAGAGATCTCATGGAGTATCAAAACTTCAGTTAAAATATAATGATGCCCCGCTAGCAAGTCCTAAAGCAAATCTAGTTTAGTGACTGATGGACCTACCTTTCAAAGTATTGCTGCATGGGAAACAATCAGGTAACCTATTCTATGTTGTATCGTTGCGAACACAAAAGCAAAAAATCTGCTGTTCTCCCGTTCCAACTGCAGCACTTATTTCTTTTCAGGGTTGATGAGCAATAGGGTAAAGAAAAAACTAATCCATGGTAGCTATTTCTGGACCAAAAGAATATCTCCAGATGGATTCACTTCTGTGGAGGTGACGGAGATGGAGGCGGAGATGGCGTCGGCGTTGGTTGGGACTTGCACGCCTTGCAATCAATTGGTGGTGAAGGTGTTGTGTTGTCTGGAATTGTTACCCTGATTGTTTGGTGTTTCCCATCGTCAGTAGGAACATCAAGGATAGCATCCATTAATAGTATTTCCCAGTCACCGCGTTGCAGGAATGAAAACCAAGACTCATCTGCAAGAATAAGAATGAGATGAGATTAGAAATAGGCTCCTACAACATGGATCAAGACTTGTAGAGACTCAAAAAAATATCAAAATCAGTTGTCTAAGAAAAATTTCTTCAGTTAACCAGTACTTCACTTCTTTATCAACATGATTTTTCAAAGACAGCATGCCGAAGAGAAAAAAGGAAACAAGATTTCATTGGAGGAAAAATCTGGAAGTGATGAAGTTAAGAACTAACAGGTCCCAGATGAATGCAATATCAGTAGCAACACGATACAATGTGCTCTGGGCCTCAATGTGAAGAAAACCATCAACTGAGCAACCAAAAACACCAATGTGTTTAAGTGAGATCATAGAAAATAGTTTCTTATATGAGTTGAATGAGAAAAGGAGCGCTACTAGGTAAATGTGGCCCATGGGCATCACAGCGACACTGACCTTGGCCCTAGTGGGCCTACTCAGTGGTAACCAACTTTGTTAAGAGAACTAAAATTTTAATGATACATTCCTGCAATTGGCTTTCAAAACGAGTTTGTTGGTTAGTTCAAGTACTAAATTATAACTATCTGGTCACAAATACTTATCCTTTTGGACATTGTAACTATCTTCAAAATGCAACTTTGACAATTAATTACTATTGTAATATATTTTTAAAACCAAACAAATATATAATATTACGAAAGTACTTTTCGAACAAATCTACATGTATGGTTTTCATATTTCCAATCAAAATATTTAAAATGATATTGATACTGAAAAGTTTCAAGATCCAAGGTATATCCAGAACAAGTAGTTGTGACTGGTGGAAGTATATTTGCAGCGCTGCAGGTAAAAGCCAAACATGAAGTGCCAATTGCTTCAAATTTGTCAACCCGTCTCTTTATTAGCTACATTATACCACACTTAAAGCAAAGATCCAATAGTGCTAATCTCTTAAATTTTTTTAATAGGTTATATGTAATATTAATCTTCAATGGTTTGTTGCTGCAAAGTTGTTACAATGTTCAACGATGAAATAACACAGTTGTATTTTGCACCTAATAACTGCACAATGTGCATCTCAACTTGGCACCATAGATCTTTCATCTAGCCCAAGCTCTACTCATTGTAAAAAGATTTGTGAATAAATAAAAGAACTACCTTACTAACACTTGACAGTTTAAGCACAGTGTAAGTGTATAAAAAACAAGCTAACGATTGAACCAACCAATTATGAACAAGTCTAGTACTCTAGTAATTGGCAAATTCCAAGCTTATCCAATCCAACAGATTCTACAAAAACAGAATTAATCCAAACACAGCAAGATGAAATCTACTCCATCCAATCCCATCAAAACAAACCTAACTAGTCGTGGGGTACACAGTACCCGGGCGCCCATGGCAATGCTTTGGGCCGTGCGGCATGGGATGGGCCAAGTACCCTAGGCCCATCCGGCTTACTTGTAAACTAGTAAGAAAGATATAGGGGATAAGGCAGCTAATCCTATCCCATGTAAATAGATGGTAGGTGCCCGAATTATGAGGGTTAACTTACCATATCTAGCCATAAGGGGTTGATCAATCTTCCTTGATACGTGCCTACAAGCTATTCCAACGCCGTGCTGCGCACACCTACACAGATCCAATCTACATACAACTGGACTAAGGTATTACCTTATATTGAGAGCCTGAACCAGTATAAAGATCTGTCACCATCTCTCCTTGATCTTGTGCACCCTATAAGTTTTATTGCTGATCATAAGAACCAACGCTAGTACTTTGAGCACAAGTCCAAGAAACTTCGACCTTATTTTCTGGCTTTGTTTAGGATGTCCGCAAAACATCCATGTGGTTGAACTATCTATCTAAGAAGTTTATTACCAGTTGGGAAAATGACTTATTGGAACCTTAAACAAATCCCAAAAAAGAGTGCGGCCAACCCAACCTCCACCCAAGTGCAAAATATCGTACTCCTGTTGATTTTTTTAGGAGAACTCATATTGTTTATTTTTTAAGAGAGTTCAAATATAATCTTAAACTAGGGAAGGTAGCGTCAGGAAATAAATGTCATAGGCCAATGGGCAGCTAAGAGGGTAGATTGAATATTTTGAGTAAATAATACCAGAAACCATCGTGGCTTTGGCAACGTTTGTGAGTGTTCTTGAGGAATCCATCTAGGGTTCATCTTTGATTTTGTAACAGATGTAGGCACATGATAACTGGACAATCCCTATTTCACCTTTGTGTATTGAGTATTTGCAGGGTAAAAAAGAATTTGTTATCTAGGTTTTTGGCAGGTGAGTCAAAGGAGGCAAGCTATGCCGACAAATAAAGAGGTTTCTGGATTCAAATTACCTTGAAAGATCAGGCCTATCTTCATAATGTACAATTCGGATTGTGGAGATGACTAAATGAGTATGGACTATGAAGCTCACCACAAACCTTAAGAGTTATGGGATTGATTGATGCGTATATGGTAGTCATAGTATCCTATAGCTATTGTTTGTACCTATTGTCATCAGAGAGTTCTACACCTACATGATTACGTTATCAAACAAGCTAAATCATAAACCAATCTGCTAGTATGATTTGCTTTTTGTCCAAATGCAATGAGAAGTTGAGAACATGATATGAAGCGCTTCATAAATGAGGCAGACTACAAAAATATGTTTTATTCCATCCGTAAATGATCATTCATGCAGAGTATGCATTACAAGCTCAAGTGATGGTAATTCAAGTTTAGTGCAGAAAACAAAATTCATGCGTCAAGTCAACAAGTATCCAGCATCCAAGTAGTAAAAACAGTATATCACATACTACCTCCCGAGCGAACAGCCTTGAACTTGAGAAGCCCATTTCCTTGAGGCGCCGAAACAGGGAAAGTGCAGGAGACGGAATGCCTCGCATGATTCACGGCGATGGAAGCGCTGTACCAGGGACCCCGCACGATGGGCGCGCCGATCGCATTCACTATCTGCTGGTTCTGTGAGGCCTTCTCTATCGCCTGGCTGCAACAAGAGCACCACCAGTAGTTAGCCCCCAAACCATCTCTCTCTCTCTCTCCAACTCGATGCAAAACAATTGCGAAGCAAAACATCATCATCACAAGTTGCGAGTGCTAGCTCTCATACTCCCCAGGATGCACAGATTCATCGGTCATGCGTTTCAAATCAAATTGCTGTTGATAGGTGTTAGCTGATCCGAATCCCCCCCACCATCCTAATCGTCAGTTCGAACAGGCGAATCACGCGCTCAATACAATACTCCAATGGAGATTGGGCAAGGGATTCTAGGGTTTTGACCTGGAGCAGGAGAGGAAAACGGAGAGGTCGCTGACGGCGCTGGCGGCGACGGCGCCGGTGAGCCCCAGAAGCGAGAGCGCCCCCGCGCGACGGACCCACTCCCCCGCGCCCGCGTCGGCCTCCGCCGCCGCCGCCGTGGGCTGTGGCTGGGAGGAGAGGAGGCGGCGGCGGGATTAAGCTCAGCCACACACTCGACACGTTGCCACGAGAAAAACGACGGGATAGTTACAATGTGGCATACATTTTGGGGGTCAAGTGGCAGGTATATAATGATAGGATTTCGCGAAGAAAGGTCAGCTGGTTCAATAGAATACGTCAATAATGTTCATATGCATGGCTGCTGCGAAACACATACTACGGGGAGTACTGCTCTTCCCGGCACGCGTTTCATTGAACATTAATATTCATCTCGCACACTTGGAATCTTTGGATCAACTGGAGATAGCACTTGTCATTAATCCCATCAATTATTTTACAATGTTAGATGTGTGTTGCTTTTGCTCAATATATATACTTCACTGAACTCTCCATGCTGTTGTTACAACCAGAGATTGTTTGGAAGAAAAGGAAAAGGTACGAATTGATTCCCTCGTATATAGATCGGATTTGATTTATATCTCTCAACTGTAAAACCGGGTATAACGACAAATCATATTTGATTCGCCATGCTTGCTACTAGTAGTGCGCCACAATGGTGGGGGCGACAAACATGGGCTTGTCAGTAACGACGGGGATGGTGCCGAGCGCAGCCTCCACTAGGAAGTTAGCCCTATACGCTAGCTATGTCTGACTCCCAGATGAGATCGTCGGGGTAGTAGATGGAGTGGGCGGTGGGCGTCGAAGTTGACGCGAGCGGCGAAGGTGAGGAAGAAGGTGGCCTCAAAGGAGGTCGGATAGTGGGAGTTGTTGAGCGATATGGTCCATCGGCGACCTCCCCCTTCCCACCGCTGGTTCATCACTGCCTTTTCTCCCCTCTCCCCCACGCTATGCTGGTGGTCTAGGAGGATGCGCAGGGAATAGGAAGATGGCTAGCATAGGGAGAAGAGGATCCGGCTAGCGCCGTCCCTACCTTGCCGCCGGCGCCATTGGAGAAGATGAAGGCTAGCACTGAGTCAGAGAGTCGAGAAATTCTTGTTGGGTTACCTCAACTAGCGACAAGAAAGAGGCATGTGTCCAATCAACCCCAAGCACCTTTCGCTTCTTGTCAGGGCAACCACCTTCTGTTGTCTGCGCCCTTGCCTCTGATGGCTCTAGCGCCCCAATATCGAGAGAGAAGAGGGGAGGAACCACCAATGCCCTCCCTAGCATAAGCTCCGCGGCATCACCGCCTACCCCGGTCTCTCTAGTCACTACTCCTACTGGAAGTGTGAGAGGAGAAAGAGGGAAGAGATGAAAAAGAGAGTGGAGAGGCAATGAAGATGAGGTAGGTGCATCCCATTGTTTTTTTATTACTATAATGCTATGTAGATGCCACGTAGGATAAACATTAGGTTAACATGTGCTGCGTAGGACAAAGCCGCTGTCCAAACCACATGGAGAGGCAAATTGAACTTATATATCTATAGTTGAGGAAGTTATTATTCTCGGTTTTGCTTATATTTTAAGGGACTTATATTGGATGCTCTATGGAAGAAAAATATCGGCAACCTACGAAAGGAAAAAGTCCGATTACCCCTTGAACTATTGTGGTACGAATTACCCCCTCAATTCAAAACCAAACATCCATCATCCTCAACTTTTCATATTGGATGAATTACCCCCTGCCCCACTCCAGAGCATTTTTGTCCGACGTAACACGCACATGGTAGTCCAGTCAGCATAAAAAAAGGTAGGGCCTACTATTATGCCTCTTGATCTCTTTGTCACCATGTGGGTCCTACCCTTATTTATATTTTTTTAATACTGACTTGACTGCCACGTGTGCAACACGTAGGACCAAAACCGCTCCGGAGTCTATCGGGGGTAATTCCTTCGGTATAGAAAGTTAAAGGTGCAGAATGTTTGGTTTTTCAATTGAGGGGGTAATTTGTACTACTACAATAGTTTAAGGAGGATAAATCGGACTTTTCCCCTGCGAGCGAAAAGGATAGCCAAAGCCCAAAGGGATCTATGGCCGAAATTTTCCAGCCCATGGGAGACCATCTTCTTCTTTTCCTTGAGAGCCCGTAGGGATACACAGGGAGATGGAAATTACGGCCCATACCACTCAGTAACATAACAGTACGTATGCACGACAACGGCTTTAATTAAGCTCAGCCACACACTCGACACGTTGCCACGAGAAAAACGACGGGATAGTTACAATGTGGCATACATTTTGGGGGTCAAGTGGCAGGTATATAATGATAGGATTTCGCGAAGAAAGGTCAGCTGGTTCAATAGAATACGTCAATAATGTTCATATGCATGCCTGCTGCGAAACATACAACGGGAAGTACTGCTCTTCGGAGAATTTACTATTTGCCACTCTCTCAATATGAATGCCAGTGCTGAAATACCACTCTCCCAAATTTTCATTCTTAAATACCACCCGCGCCCATATGTCAAATGCTACTCTTCCAAATTTTTATTCCCAAATACCATCCGGGCCCACATGTCAGTCTCACTTTGACATGTGGGCCCGGTGGTATTTGGGAATGAAAATTTGGGAGAGTGGTATTTGAGCACTGGCATTTCGAGAGAGTGGCAAATAGTAAATTCTCCCCGGCGTTTCATTGGACATTATTCATCTCGCACACTTGGAATCTTCGGAAGCAATATTCAACTGGAGATAATCTGAACTAGCACTTGTCATTAATCCCATCAATTATTTTACAATGTTAGATGTGTGTTGCTTTTGCTCAATAAATATACTTCACTGAACTCTCCATGCTCTTGATTGTCTGGATGAAAAGGAAAAGGTACAAATTGATACCCTCGCATATAGGTTGGATTTGATTTATATCTCTCAACTATAAAACTGGGTATAACAACACGTCAGATTCGATTCGCCATGCTTGCTACTAGTAGTGCACAACAATGGTGGGAGCGACAAACATGAGCTTGTTAGTGGCGATGAGGATGGTGCCGAGCGCAACCTCTGCTAAGAAGTTAGCCCTATACGCTATGTATGACTCCCAGACGAGGTCGTGAGGGTAGTAGATGGAGTGGGCGGTGGGAGCGCCGAAGTTGACGCGGGCGGCAAAGGTGAGGAAGAAGGTGGCCTCAAAGGGGGTTGGACAGTGGGAGTTGTTGAGCGATATGGTTCTGAGCTCGTCAGCTGATTGAGATGCCATGGCCCATGGACTTCAAAGTTTGAACGCACTAGACTATTTCAGATGATAAGGTTATTCAAGAGTCTGTCGTTGCACATGATATCAGTCGTGCCCTGTCTATTACTCCCTCCACCTTATATATAAGTTCATTTTTGACTTATCCCATTTATCCCAAAATAAATATATTTTTGAGTAATCATTATACTGTAAATAGATAAAGTGAGGAATAGTTGTATTGGGACATTGAGAGTAGATAAAGTGGGGAATATTTGTATTGAGATTAAATAAAGAAGAGGTGTTTTAGTTTTTTGGTGTTTGTATTGGTAGGTATAGGATGGATGAAAAATGAAGTACCTACTCTCTATCCACCTCTTGAACTGTCTGAGCTCCAAAGTCATCTGAATTCTCAACAAACACCAGTCACATGTTACTCAGTACTATGAATTAGGTAATCATAATAGCTCAAAGATAGATTGTTAGATCATGGCAGTAATGAGAATTAACAAGACTGCCAAACCACGTGCATCTTACAGTAGTGAGTTATGGTGACATTTGCAAGTTTCAGAAATCATTAGCATTTTACTGTTGTTATATGTACGCGAGAGAAAAAAAACATTGTTGAATTAATCAGCGTTGTTTTTTCTTGGGCATGGTGCAGAAGGTGAGGGACCCGTCGCTGCGGAGTATGCTGCTGGACGAGGCGTCGCTGACGGAGGGGAAGATCGAGCGGATGGCGTCGCGGTTCCTGGCGGAGGTGAAGGACGGGACGTGGTCGGCGCCGGGGCGCGGGTGGCCGGCGGTGTGGACGGACTACGCGGTGTCCAAGCTCGCGCTCAACGCCTACTCGCGCGTCCTCGCCGCGCGCCTCGCCCGCGGCGGCGACCGCGTCGCCGTCAACTGCTTCTGCCCCGGGTTCACGCGCACCGACATGACCCGCGGCTGGGGCACCCGCACCGCCGAGGAGGCCGGCCGCGTCGCCGCCGGCCTCGCGCTGCTCCCGCCCGCCGAGCTCCCCACCGGCAAGTTCTTCAAGTGGTGCACGCCCCAGCTCTACTCCAAGCTGTGAAACTGTCAGCGACATGTTAGGCTCCTGAGATTCTCATGGTAATGAGTGAAAAGTACTACGGCAAATTTAGAGAGGAAGATTAAGCATGAGTTGCTTAAGCATCAACCCTGTCAGTTGAGAGTGAAAATATATAGTACTAGTGTACTACTATATAGCAGTATGCATCTTTGGTGTTTAGTTCCTCAGTAACATAACAGTACGTATGCACGACAACGGCTTTAATTAAGCTCAGCCACACACTCGACACGTTGCCACGAGAAAAACGACGGGATAGTTACAATGTGGCATACATTTTGGGGGTCAAGTGGCAGGTATATAATGATAGGATTTCGCGAAGAAAGGTCAGCTGGTTCAATAGAATACGTCAATAATGTTCATATGCATGCCTGCTGCGAAACATACAACGGGAAGTACTGCTCTTCGGAGAATTTACTATTTGCCACTCTCTCAATATGAATGCCAGTGCTGAAATACCACTCTCCCAAATTTTCATTCTTAAATACCACCCGCGCCCATATGTCAAATGCTACTCTTCCAAATTTTTATTCCCAAATACCATCCGGGCCCACATGTCAGTCTCACTTTGACATGTGGGCCCGGTGGTATTTGGGAATGAAAATTTGGGAGAGTGGTATTTCAGCACTGGCATTCATATTGAGAGAGTGGCAAATAGTAAATTCTCCCCGGCGTTTCATTGGACATTATTCATCTCGCACACTTGGAATCTTTGGATCAACTGGAGATAGCACTTGTCATTAATCCCATCAATTATTTTACAATGTTAGATGTGTGTTGCTTTTGCTCAATAAATATACTTCACTGAACTCTCCATGCTCTTGATTGTCTGGATGAAAAGGAAAAGGTACAAATTGATACCCTCGCATATAGGTTGGATTTGATTTATATCTCTCAACTATAAAACTGGGTATAACAACACGTCAGATTCGATTCGCCATGCTTGCTACTAGTAGTGCACAACAATGGTGGGAGCGACAAACATGAGCTTGTTAGTGGCGATGAGGATGGTGCCGAGCGCAACCTCTGCTAAGAAGTTAGCCCTATACGCTATGTATGACTCCCAGACGAGGTCGTGAGGGTAGTAGATGGAGTGGGCGGTGGGAGCGCCGAAGTTGACGCGGGCGGCAAAGGTGAGGAAGAAGGTGGCCTCAAAGGGGGTTGGACAGTGGGAGTTGTTGAGCGATATGGTCCATCGGAGACCTCCCCCAATACCGGGAGATAAGAGGGGAGGAACCGCCAATGCCCTCCCCAGCAAAAGCTCCGCGCTGTCACTGCCTACCTCCGGTCTCTCTAGTCTCTACTCCTACCGTAAGTGTGAGAGGAGAAAGAGGGAAGAGATGAAAAAGAGAGTGGAGAGGTAATGAAGAAGATGACGTAGGTGCATCCCATTGGTTTTTTTTATTACTATAATGCTACGTAGATGCCACGTAGGACAAACATTAAGTCAACATGCGCTGCATAGGACCACATGGAGAGGCAAATTGAACTTATATATTTATAGTTGAGGAAGTTATTATTCTCGGTTTTGCTTATATTTTAAGGGACTTATATTGGACGTTCTATGGCGACCTACGATATGAAAAAGTCTGATTACCCCTTGAACTTTTGTGGTACGAATTACCCCCCTAAATTCAAAACCAAACATTTATCATCCTCAACTTTTCATATTGGATGAATTACCCCCTGCCCGACTCCAGAGCATTTTTGGTCCTACGTAACGCGCACATGACAGTCCAGTCAGCATAAAAAAGTAGGGCCTACTTATTAATTCTGCCTCTTCTCCTGGTCACCACGTGGGTCCTACCCTTATTTATATATTTTTTAATACTGACTTGACTGTCACGTGTGCACCATGTAGGACCAAAACTGCTCCGGAGTCTATCAGGGGTAATTCCTTCGGTATAGAAAGTTAAATGTTAAGAATGTTTGGTTTTTCAATTGAGGGGGTAATTTGTACTACTCCATCATGCTTAGCCTAAGCTCATCCACCGCTGTCTCCCATGGCTGTACCTCCTCCAGGACTGGATCCTCCACTCGGGGCCCTCTAGGCATGGTTGCAAACACAGATCTGGGAATTTTACAGGGGAACGACTAGTTAGTCCCCAAACCCTCACTGCTCTGCCGAAATTCGTGCTCCCCCGACCTGATTCCTCGGCCTCGCTTAGGAATTTTACCAGGAAAATGAATTTCCCAACCCTCACTAGCCTGGACTATCAGATCCGGAGTGCTCCCATCAGATCTGAGCTCTGATACCTTTTGTCAGGAACCAAACGATTTTGGTTCAGACAAATTTGGGGAAAAATTCAAATATGGCTAGTAGCTAACTAATGGGAATCCTAACACAGCAGAAACGAAAATGGAATGCTGAAATTTACTAGAATTGAAAGAGATATTTGTGTGCGCCGCAAGAACAAGAGGGGAAATTATATTAGGGTTCAAGTTCGATAAAAAGTTACAGCCAAAAGCTCGGGCTTATATTGAGTACGCCCATAGCTAAACGACAACGACGATGACGTCCACAGTACGGCAATTCTTCCCCTCTGTAGCTCGTCGCGGCGAATCTGGGCCACACGATCTTCATAACCTTCTCGCGAATCGGTATCTCGCAATCTCGACCGTTGAATCTATTCCAGCTATCTCTTAACTCTGAACTTTAAGTCTGAATCTTCTTCAGGTCTCACAATTCTCCCCCCTTAAGATCCATGTCCTCATGGAGTGAAAGAAGGAAATACTTTGGTAATAAACGCAGCATCCTCCCAGGTTGCAGCTGATTCTGGTAGGTTAGCCCAATGAATTTTCCACTGCACCACTGGTTCATTGTTTCTAGGTATAAGGCGACGATCGAGCACTGCCAATGGGGTAGAGAGAATCCTGCCCTCAGCATCAATCAAAGGGAGGCCTTGTTCAGGGACAGCACGAGAGCCCAGATGTTTCTTTAACTGGCTGACATGGAAGACAGGATGTATTTGGCTAGTAGCAGGTAGCAAAAGCTTGTAAGCAACTGAACCAATGCGCTCCAGAACTCTGAATGGCCCATAGTACCTGGAGTGAAGTTTCAAGGAAGAATGAAGACCCAGTGAATTATGTCGATATGGTTGCATTTTAAGGTAGACCATATCGCCAACTTCAAGTGTGCGTTCTTGGCGATGTTGATCGGCAAAGTATTTCATACGGGCTTGAGCCTTGACAAGATGAGATTTTATTGTCTCCAACAGAGCAGCTTTGGCTTCCCGTTTGTTACGTTCACCTTCCAATAAGGAACCAGGCAGGAGTAATTCAGCCAACAGGGGTGGTTTAATGCCATGTAGGGCCTGATATGGTGACATGCCCAGAGATGTATGGAAGGTTGTATTGTACCACCATTCAGCATGAGGTAGAAGAGCTTTCCATTTCCTGGGTTTGGACGATGTCATGCAGCGAAGATAATTTTCCAAGCATTGATTAACTCGCTCCGATTGACCATCAGTTTGCGGGTGATAAGCGCTGCTGAAGTGGAGTTTGACACCAGCCTTTTCAAAAACTTCTTTCCAGGTGGAACTAGTGAAGATGCGATCTCTGTCACTCACAATCACTGTCGGCAAGCCATGTAATTTGTAAAAGTGCTCCAAGAATTGAGTAAGAATTTGGTCGGCAGTGAAAGGATGGCTAAGAGGAATGAAGTGTGCATATTTGGTGAACCTATCAACAATAACCCAGATCACATCCTTGCCTTCAGACTTGGGTAAGCCTTCGACAAAATCCATTGTAATGTGAGACCAAGCCATTTCAGGAAGAGGGAGAGGTTGAAGTAACCTAACTGGCATGTTATGTTCAGTCTTGTTCTTTTGGCACACAGGGCAAGCTTTGACAAATTGAGTGACAGCAAGTTTCATACCAGGCCAATAGAACAGTTGTTTCATCCTCTGATAAGTTGCTCTTTCACCAGAATGACCTCCTAGAGCTGAGTCATGAAAAGAAACTAATAATTGCTCTCGTAGTGTGTTGCCGGCCCCAACTACAATACGATCTTTGTATCTGAGAATGCCTCCTTTCAAAGTATAAGGAGGGTGAGATTGCGGTGCAATGCGTAGGTGAGATTCCAATTCTTGGCATTTTGGGTCAGTACTGTAACTAGCAACCACTTCAGTTATCCACTGGGGAACAATGACAGTAGTAGTTAAAGCATTAAGCTGCTGCATTCTGGACAGCGCATCTGCAGCTTTGTTCTCTTGGCCCTTTTTGTATTCAATTTTATAGTCATAGCTTAACAACTTGATAAGTAATTTGTGCTGGACACCTTCAGTGATTCGCTGCTCATTAATGTATTTCAAGCTGGCTTGATCTGTTCTGATAATGAGAGAAGTGCCTAAAAAGTAATGTTTCCATTTCTTTAGAGCTTCCAAGATAGCTAGGGCTTCTTTATCATAGGTGGAGAGGGCAGCAGCTTTGGGTCCTATTGCTTTGCTGAGATAAGCAAGTGGTCGACCATTTTGCATTAAAACTGCTCTGATCCCATGTCCACTAGCATCTGCTTCCAAAATAAATGGAAGGGAGAAATCTGGCATGGCCAAGACAGGTG
Organism: Oryza longistaminata; assembly: GCA_009805545.1. NCBI lineage: Eukaryota > Viridiplantae > Streptophyta > Magnoliopsida > Poales > Poaceae > Oryza > Oryza longistaminata. The sequence continues at coordinate 26,896,736 of CM020179.1, read as the reverse complement.
CTTGAGCTAACTGAAGCTTAATGGCATCGAAGGCTTGTTGCTGAGCTTCTTGCCAATGGAAGTTGTTATTTTTCAGAGCATCAAACATAGGCCGGCAGATAATACCAAAGTGTTTAATGAATCTTCTGTAGTAGCCAGCTAAACCTAGAAAACCCCTTAGTTCAGTGATAGAAGTAGGAGTAGGCCAATTTTGAACTGCTTGCACCTTAGCAGGGTCAGTAGCAACTCCTGAGGAGCTAATAATATACCCCAAATATTCCACTTGATCTTGCCCAAAGACACATTTACTTGGTTTGGCGAATAGCTGGTGATGTCTCAGTAACTGTAGGACTAGGCTCAAATGCTGCGCATGTTCGGTGGCTGACTTGCTATATATGAGAATATCATCAAAGAAAACTAACACGAATTTGCGGAGATAGGGTGCTAATATCTTGTTCATGAGTGCTTGAAATGTGGCTGGCGCATTAGTTAATCCAAAAGGCATCACCAAGTATTCAAAATGGCCCAAATGAGTGCTAAAAGCTGTTTTATGAACATCAGCTGCATGCATGCGAATTTGGTGGTACCCAGACCTGAGATCGATTTTGGAAAAAATTTGAGCTCCCTGCAACTCGTCCAAGAGATCCTCAATGACAGGAATGGGGTATTTGTTCTTAATTGTGGAAGCATTAAGTTGTCTATAGTCAACACACAAACGCCATGTGCCATCTTTCTTTTTAACCAATATAGCTGGAGAAGAATATGGACTCATGCTGGGCTGAATGGTTTGGGAAGTAAGCAACTGCTGAACCAACTCCTCAAGAGCATTTTTCTTCTGATATGGCAGTCTATAAGGTCGGACATTTACTGGTTTAGCTCCTGGTATCAAGGGAATTGTGTGATCACAGTCACGTTGAGGAGGAAGTGCCACTGGTTCTGCAAAAACATCAGCAAACTGTGCTAAAACTGGAGCCAACAGAGGAGGGGTGGGTATCTCAGTCAAGGCAGAGCAATGAATGGAGTGACAGTACAAGACAGCTCCCACCACATCTTGAGTTAGGAGCTTCTCCATTGTAGGGGCAGTAATCATAAAATTAGATGGTGACACACTGATGTCAGGTAATGTCAATTCCAGCAGTCCATCTTTATGAATGGTTAATTCCCTGGTCTTCAGGTTGAGTGTCAATGGACTATGGTGATAAATCCAATCGCACCCAAGGACGATATCATAGCCTTTCAGATTAAGAAGTCTGAATGTAGATATGAATTGGCGCTGCTGAATCATATAAGGTACATCAACACACCTAGCCCCAGTATATAAAGTGCCTCCATTTGCCACCTTAACAGGAATAGGGTCATTGTTAACAATCTCCAAGCCAGCCTTCCTGACAAATTTGGGAGAAATGAAAGTTGAGGTGCTGCCACTATCAATCAAAGCAGTAGCAGACATCTTCCCAATGCACACATGGATAGTAAAAGTTGTAGCAGCAGAATTGGTTCCCTCGAGAGCATGCAAAGACAAGTCTGTATGGGTAGTCGCCTCATGAGCAGGACTACCTGGTGGTGTAGTAAACTGGGCCTCAGCATTATCAGGCATTTCTTCTCCATCATCATCCAAGGTTACCAAATAAATTTGTTTAGTGGCCTTACAAACTCGACCATGTCCAGGTACCCAAGGCTCTTGGCACTTGAAGCATCTGCCGAACGACTTTGGTGCTGTAAAAGGTGGTGGCTTGTCATCCTTCAATGCCGGTTTAACCGGTAATTTAGGCATCTCCTTACTCTGAGATACTGCCACAGTGGGACTGCTTCGAGGGGGCACATCATAATTTCTTGCATGTTCATAAGCATCAACCAAGGACTGAATGTGTAAAGATTTCAGTGGTCTTTTGATGTGATCCTTAAGGCCAGAGATAAAGTAATCCAAAAAGTACTGCTCAGTTAGGTTGGGCCTATTTCGTTTCACTAGAGCCATAACTTCTTCAAATTTGTCGATATAAACATCAACAGAACCGTACTGTTTCAGATTCCGAAAAGTATCAGTGACTTCAATGTTGGACTTAGCAGCAAAGCGTTGGCAAATCATGGACTTAAATTCAGGCCAAGTTAGTTGTTCAGTGGGAACATCATAACTCGAGATCCACTGATCAGCACGACCTGTGATATAGATTTCAACCACTAGGACTTTTTCTTCTTCAGGAGTTTGATTCAAAGCAAAATACTTTTCAGCCTTCCTTATCCAAGATTCAGGGCATTCACCATCGAAAATGGGGAAATCAACATGCTTTGATCGTCTATGTGCATTCTCAGCATACTGGGTTCTTTCTCGGCCATTAGGATCGTGGTAGGGCCCAAATCGACGATCCCAATTTTGGGGAAGAAACGGTTGGTTAGGTGGTGTATGGGGTGGTGGTGGGTAGTTGTACTGTGGAAGGTTCCAAGGTGTGTTATAGGGAGGGTAGGGAGGGTAATAGAATGGTGTATACTGGTAGTTCATATTGTAAGGATTGTAATTTTGGTTTTGGGGTAAATTGTTTTGGTTAGGTGGAGGTGGTGGTACTGGTGGAATTGGTGGTGGAACTGTTGGTGTAGTGAAGTAAACCGAGGTATTCCATTCAGATGGAGGGGTGGAGACAGGTTTGGGAGTAAAAACAGTTGGTGGTAGGTCTGTGGTTTCTATGGCTTGGGTGGTAATTGGGCAACTAAGGTTTCTAGAATCGAAAAGAGGATGTCTGCTGGTACTTGCTGCATTAGTGTCCACTGCTTTTCCCCCTCCTACAACAGATTGTGCAAAGCCAGGTGTTTTCGGTGTGCCCTTGATTTCCTGCCCCATGCAACTAGTTGTCCCCCCTAACATCTGTTGAATTGACAACAAGTTTTGCATAACCTCATCCTTGTGTACCTGAGCCTGAACCGCCTGGTTCTGAAGCTGCTCCTGGACCAGCTTGTGGTCTTCTTCCACCTTCCTTTGTAAATCCATCATGCTTAGCCTAAGCTCATCCACCGCTGTCTCCCATGGCTGTACCTCCTCCAGGACTGGATCCTCCACTCGGGGCCCTCTAGGCATGGTTGCAAACACAGATCTGGGAATTTTACAGGGGAACGACTAGTTAGTCCCCAAACCCTCACTGCTCTGCCGAAATTCGTGCTCCCCCGACCTGATTCCTCGGCCTCGCTTAGGAATTTTACCAGGAAAATGAATTTCCCAACCCTCACTAGCCTGGACTATCAGATCCGGAGTGCTCCCATCAGATCTGAGCTCTGATACCTTTTGTCAGGAACCAAACGATTTTGGTTCAGACAAATTTGGGGAAAAATTCAAATATGGCTAGTAGCTAACTAATGGGAATCCTAACACAGCAGAAACGAAAATGGAATGCTGAAATTTACTAGAATTGAAAGAGATATTTGTGTGCGCCGCAAGAACAAGAGGGGAAATTATATTAGGGTTCAAGTTCGATAAAAAGTTACAGCCAAAAGCTCGGGCTTATATTGAGTACGCCCATAGCTAAACGACAACGACGATGACGTCCACAGTACGGCAATTCTTCCCCTCTGTAGCTCGTCGCGGCGAATCTGGGCCACACGATCTTCATAACCTTCTCGCGAATCGGTATCTCGCAATCTCGACCGTTGAATCTATTCCAGCTATCTCTTAACTCTGAACTTTAAGTCTGAATCTTCTTCAGGTCTCACAATTCTCCCCCCTTAAGATCCATGTCCTCATGGAGTGAAAGAAGGAAATACTTTGGTAATAAACGCAGCATCCTCCCAGGTTGCAGCTGATTCTGGTAGGTTAGCCCAATGAATTTTCCACTGCACCACTGGTTCATTGTTTCTAGGTATAAGGCGACGATCGAGCACTGCCAATGGGGTAGAGAGAATCCTGCCCTCAGCATCAATCAAAGGGAGGCCTTGTTCAGGGACAGCACGAGAGCCCAGATGTTTCTTTAACTGGCTGACATGGAAGACAGGATGTATTTGGCTAGTAGCAGGTAGCAAAAGCTTGTAAGCAACTGAACCAATGCGCTCCAGAACTCTGAATGGCCCATAGTACCTGGAGTGAAGTTTCAAGGAAGAATGAAGACGTGCTCCTCGACCGTCGGATCAGGAGCAAGCAAGCCACGTAGAGCCGATCCAACGGATGAGATGTGGCCAGGTAGAAGAAAACAGCATCTTTGCAATGCATGCAGTGCAGGGCTCTGCGCACCCACGCTTTTTGCTTCGCAAGAGCAGCGGAATTGCGGAGAGGTGAGGTGAGGACTTGATTTTGATCTCTCTCCCATTCTCTCCTCCTCCTCCTCTGCTTTCCTCTGCTCCAAGAAACGCGTGAGATTCCTTCACTTCTTCCATGGCCGGTGTGTTTGTGTTGGTGGTGGTGCTGTTGCTAGCCGCGCTGTTCTTCTTCTCGTTCTGTATCGTTCGTTTTTTTGTTGTGATTCTGTGAAGTTACTTGATCGAGTAGTGGGTGAAGGAGTGATCGAACAGTGGGTGTTTGTGTTGATGTTGTTGCTGTTGCTTTTGATGTTGGGTGGTAGTTTTCTTCGAGGAGGGTGACGAGCACCGAGAGCCATGGTGATCTCTGCCCCCCTCTTTTCTTCTGTCTTGCTTGCGCTTGTTGTTGCTGTTCCTGCTGATTTCGACGTTGGTGGCAGATTGCTTGGAGGTGACGAGCACCAAGACCTATGGTGATCTATGTTGTCTCCTTTGCTTGGAGATTGCTTTAGTTGTTTGTTTCTGTTTCAGTTGGTCTGTGCTCTGTTCGAGGAGATCCTAACGAGCACTACGACCCCCATGGTGATCTGTATTTGCGCCCCTTGTTGCAACTGGATAGTGTTCATCAGTTCGTGAGTTCATCATCCCGTTTCTATCAATGTCTTTTTCGGTGCTGCTTTTCATGGCGTTATTGATGTACACATGGCAGCTCGATGATGTGATATCTCTGCTCGTCTCGTGTATCTCTGCTTACTTCTTTTGGTATGTTGCTGTTCCAGATTCTTTCTGCATGTGGGTGTTCTTCCCTTTTTTCCACAACTGTGGGTTTTGATTGCTCTTGTTCTCGTTAATTTTTGTGATGCTGTGCATGCGGAAAATTCTTGACGATGCTGCTGCGCACGGGGGAAACCCATTGATCTCTCACTCAATGGCGCTACCTGTACGTCCGTTTTCTTGCTGTTGGGTGTAACATTTATTGATGTTTCACTTCCCCTGTGAATGGTGTGAAACCCCGTAGCAGATATTATTGAAATTTGAGAGGGGGATCTTAGCCTGTGAATTTAATATTTCTCCCCTTCTAATGATCATGTGCACTGCATGCTGCTGCATTTGTTCTTGACACAAACTTTTAGATGTGTTTTGGGTTCTCAAATGTTGAGAAGCTTGCCATTTTGATGATCCATTCTTTTCAAGACGTAGTGATCGACCTGGATCAGTATTGAACAATGTTTGGTTAAACATATGTACACTGTTGTTCACAATACTCTTTGGTCTTTGCTAGGAAAGCAAGTTCTGTCATGGGTGCATCGACCAGTACCAAACGTCCATTAACATCGAAGGTTACTAATGAAGGAGAGAATGACAGAGTTAAGTATGCCTCATCAGCTATGCAAGGATTGCGTATGAGCATGCAAGATGCTGTGAGTAATCAAACACTCCTTTCATTAATTTTATTGCGCTCATAGCCCTACAGAAAAAAAAGGTGTCATTGCAAGTGATTGTGGTCAAACACTAGCTTGATTTGTACCTTTCTTATTATCTAGCTTGCAGTTGAACTAGATCTAGATGCGTTAAAGAGCACATCGTTCTTTGGTGTGTACGATGGCCATGGAGGTTTGATCTTCATTCTCATCTTTTCTAACAAATGTCAAACAATTCATCTGTTAGCATAACATACCTTCATGCATTGGTTAAAATATCATAGAATTCACAATCCTCTAAATGTAAAGATAGTGTGCATTTGTGTACACAATAGCAATATGTCGACTGATATCTATAAGGTCTGTTTCCTATTAAAGATTTTAGGACCACAGGATTTTATTTTATTTATGCTTCACTCTCTATCTTATAAGATGACCAAACTGAGTTTTTTTTTACCTTTTCTATTCAGGAGCTGAAGTAGCAATGTACTGTGCAAAACGATTTCATGTTATGCTTTGCGAGGAAGAAAGCTTTCTCAACAATCTGCCCTATGCAATTACATCTGTGTGATCCAGGTTTTTTTTATAGATATTTGTTCCATGTACTCTGCATATTGCGCTACATAAGTTCACTCCCTTTTCCTTTGTGGAAAAAAGAGTGGGACATCGTTGTACCCATTGTCTTCATAGTTGCAATGTCTTGAAAAATCTAGTTTCGTTTGTTTTTTTTTTAGAGAAGGGTATTTTTTACCTGGCCTCTACATCCAACCGGATATATACGGCCATTGAAATAGGGAACTTAGCCCCGCGAACAACCCAATCTAAAATTCGCTCCATAGGAGATTTGAACTCAGGACCATGGGGTACTACTCAGGTCACTATAACCACTAGGCTACATGCCCTTTCGTTAGTTTCGTTTGTTGGACAAGCAAACAATGAATTATGTAATCAGTGTTCCTTCTTAACTGCAGACTTGATGATGAATTGGAAGCACCAAATGTATGGAGGGCGTCACTTTATCCGCATCGTAGTAGTGAGTCGAGTAGCGAGTCTAGTGACTGTTTCCAGTTCCTCAGTACTGGCAGCTGTGCTAACGTGTGGCGTTCCTCAGAGGTGATATATCAACTTATGATTGTTCTTTACACATCCTACTGCACAGAAGTTAATCAAAGATTTATTTCTAGTCATATAGTGTGCGTATGAAGTCTGTATTTATCTGTTTCAAGATACCCAGTCATTATGTCAAGTGCCTGTTTTACAGAGTCAGAATCCAAAAGCTTGTTAAGTTATTGCTGCACTGTGGTTGTTATCCACTTATACTACTACCCGAATTATGTTTTTTTTATATGTCACTATACTGGGCTCATCATGTCTTTTGTACGTTCCTTCTTTTATGAATGTCATTTTTTTCGCTAGAGTCATTTCACAGCTTGTTATAGTCTTTTTATTTCAAGGATCTGTTGAATTCTTTGTATTACACTTCAGTTGGTATTTTTGTCCCCCCCAGGCAGTTTCTTACAAGCTACCGTCATATGAAGAAAGCACAGCATGTGTGGTAATCATTAGAGGAAATCAGATCACTGTTGGAAATGTTGGTGATTCCCGTTGCGTGCTTTCAAAGAATGGTCAGGTGTAGTAACTTTTTCCTTGTCAAATGTCTCATTGCTTCATTCTGTGACCTAATGCATTAAATATGTGCCTAATTATTCTGTTTTCTGTATTTTTCATTGCATTAAAAGGCACAAACCAAACGTTCCACTTGAACGTCAGAGAATTCTAAGAGTAGGAGGACAAGTATGGAGGGAAAAATTTCCTGCAAAAGACTCAGGAGGGGAAATCAGGGAACAGTGGGGTCCATATTGTGTTGAAGGAAAGCTATCCACGTCCAGAGCACTTGGTATAATTTAATCTTATTTCCTTTTGATAGTTTTTACTAAAATCTATTGTATTGTAGCTGGCATTTTCCTCACTACCATTTCAGGTGATTTTTCATATAAGAACATAGTTTATCGTCCTCAATATCAAATGGTGACACATTTTCCTGATATTCGTGTTGTAAGTGTAAACCAAGTTCTTTTAGAGGACTATAAATTTGTTTTGCTGGGTCTGATCTGATGGGATTTTTTGTTAGGCGAAAATAACTGGTGATACTGAATTTCTTGTCATAGCAAGTGATGGCATCTGGTAGGTCCTCCTGCAGAGTATATCCAGTCAGTGACAGTTGACTTACTAGCTTGCTTCTTTCTTCTAGGACATTATTATTTTTTTCACAAGAGTTTGCACATTTTGGTTTAATTTAAGTTGGATGTAGCCTGGACTGGTATCTAATCTATTTCACCACCATGTGTAGTTACGTATGTTTTTTCGTGGCCAAGAATATTGCGTTCTTTTTCTGAGTTAAATGCTATCCCTTGAGAGATTGAATCTACTGAAAAGAGGAAGGCCTGCTGATCCCTACACTAGCTGTGTTTCATAGTATTCAGATAGTTATTTTACTTGATGGTTCCGTGTCTGATAGGCTTAGTATGTTGGAAATGGCTACCGGTCCCCTTATTTATACTTCCAGAGCATTCTTCAAGAACCATCTCACTTCATGGAACATTTACGCTGGTAGGAATTCTACTAAGTTGCAGGATATATCTTGTATCAGTGCTAGTACTATTGATAAAGGATTGCAATCTGCCACATATTTTCACGATCTGATGCACATTTCTCATTGGCAAATTTATTCTCTCCTGTTATTTTTTTACAGTTCCATTCAAATTCTCATAGTAGACTTAAACACATTTTTTCCTTTCAGGGATCACATGTCAAGTCAGGATGTGGTTGATTTCGTACATGAGAAATTAAACTCGGTGAGTCCTCATTTTCTCTACCTGTTATGACAGCTATGCATTTTTTTTCTCGCGAATCGGTATCTCGCAATCTCGACCGTTGAATCTATTCCAGCTATCTCTTAACTCTGAACTTTAAGTCTGAATCTTCTTCAGGTCTCACAAGGAGGGGAGAGGAGGGCGTGGCAGCGGAGAGACGGCGAGCCGCCATCATTTTCGGAGGCGGAAACGAAAAGCCCTACCACAGCGCTTTGCTGCGCTGGGCTGCTGGCTGCCTTTCCTTCTACGAGTCCAAAACCTATCTCCTCTTTTTTTTTTTTCTTAAAAAAGAAAATAAGCGCGCATCCAGGTGGACTGCTTCTATCAGACAGAACTAACCAGTTGAGCTACGCTCACTTTACTAATTTTCTATTCCTTTGCAACTACGAAATATAAACTCGTGCCTTTGCAACGGAAAAAGAGATAAGGAAAACTGATACTTTCAAGAGAAAGCGTATCTGATTTGGGAGTTGATGATACCAAGGAAAAAAAGATGAAGTATATGAGTCTCACTATTACTATCATTGGTTTCTTTTAAAGTACTACATAGTACATATTACTATTTAATTTTTTATGTGAAATTTCACATATTTTATTTCTCCATTTTTCTTTTCACTAGTTTATATGCTGTAGAAAATACTTTTTTTAAGGTTCTTTACAAGAAGATGTTAATAGAACCATTTGTTTAAATTGTTTTCCGCATAGTTTTGGTTTTGTGTAGCTCTATCGGTTTGAGTTAAGAGCTTACGGCTTAATTATTAGATTAAATTTCACAAAATCACATGTCATGAGGCATGGTTTTAATTTTGTGCATGGGTTTTCCTTGGTCTTTTTGCACCTAAAGTTCTTAGGGAGAAACCCTACTCAAATTATTTTTCATATATAAGTGGTGTATTCAGCTCATAAGCAATAATATTTTTTTTAAAAAAAAACCTCCCTGTACAAAATATTTGCTTTTCACCTTGTTTTCTCAATATCAAAACATCATTAGTTTCGCCCTCGCGGAACTAAACAAAGCAACGAGACACCGTCACTTCATTCATGGGTCAGTAACTCTTGCACGAGTAGTTGGTTTTACTGAGTTTATCTTAGCAAATTTCATTTGAATTTAAATGCGACTACAGTTCGTAACAACGTAAACCATGATGAGACTAACCAGTAGCCACATCCAGAATCAAAACAGGGTATCAGAAAATGAATGACACGAACAGACATCCGAAGAACACCAGTTAAATGGGAGCCCTCCCCCCATTACATGCAGCTAGATCATCAGTCAAAAATGAGTTTTACACGACAAACTTTGGAGAACTAAAAATACCAGGAGACCGACACGGCACAAACTAGAAATCTGAACAATAATAAAAACAAAAATGGAAAAAAAAAAACGTACAGCACATTTCCAAGAACACCAAGTTGTATACCTTACCAATGGTCACTGTTGCCCTAATTATTCTCATACAACATCTGTATTTTCACTCACGAGGAAAATAATCACAGGGACGAATATTAACAATAAAACTTTTGCTTGCCAGCGTGCTGCTGCTAAGGGGAAGACATTCTGGACATCTGACTTGCGAATTAGTTCCAACTGTTTCGAGAGATTAGGAACTGGCAGCGGCTGAATCTGCAGCAGTTTACACTAAGCCAAAAATTCGGAACGGCGATTCCCTTGAGGGCTCCGACGAAGTCGCCGGTGGCGCCGCCGTGGCTGAACAGCATCAGCACAACCCAGAGGGCGGTGGCGAGCAGCAACTCGACCTCGATGACGCGCTTGACGGAGAAGCACTGGCGCTGCTGTTTGGCCAGCCTTAGCTAGTTCGTGCAAAGAATCTTTAGCTAGTTGCACAGGGTTTTTGATCGAGAATAGAACAGGATTAGTTCCTAGACCTTAGTTAGTCCTCGTGCTGCCTCTTGACCACGTCACATTTTTCTTTTTGGCCTGAGAGCCACTTGGATTCGCTTCACGCACGTCTGTTACTGTTCTGCTCTGTATTCATTCCTGAAGATTTTGATCGAATTAACGGTGCCTAATTCGTAAATGATCACTGCCTTTCATGACTTCTCTAGCCATCTGCATGCATGTCTTGAAGATTAGCTGTGAGCCTGTGATGACTGTAATCTTTTTCAGGTTCTCTGTCTAAGTGTTTCTGGAAGTGTTTTGATGCTGTGTGGCTAGGAGGTGAAAGTGGAATGTCCTAGGGTCCCGATGTTTCTTCAGATATTGGAAACCCCAGCAGTTTGTGTCTAGTGCGTCCTGGTAGAATCTGTTACTCGCTCCTTCTACTTTTGATAATCATATTTTCAAATCTGAAAATTTTATTTTTATAGGCATATTTCAATCCAACAACTTATCATCTTAATGACTTTCTTGGATTTAATGCATGACTCTTTATTCTTCCACACATGATTGGCTACATGGGTATTGAGAAATGTAAATATTAATGAATCGCTTGTTTACGAGGAATGACTAGTAGCATATTTAAATGGATGATAAGTAGAATTACTTATCCTTGGTCTGTGTGCCAAGATGAAATATAACTATCAAAAGTAGATGGAGGGAGTACCTTTTATTTTTCGTTGTTTGATTCTGAACTGCTGTAAGCCTGTAAATGTCTTTGGCTTTCTTGTAAAAGCCGGATCAATATGATCAACTAGCTAGCTAGCTATAGCTACGTGATATATGTGCTGTTAGTGGTAACTTCTTCCTAAGCAATTTTCATCAAAGATAAATGTTTCAACTCTAATAACCCATAGCCCCTTAATCACAATTTCGTTGCATAAACAGTTGTCAATGAACCAACTTCCCAACAGTAATAAACCATAGTGCGTGACTGTCAACTTGTTTAAACTGATTAAAGCATACTTAAACATGAATGACTGATTCATTAAACTGCTAATGACATATGTTTTACTCCCTTTTTATTTCATTAAACTCCATAATAAAAGCTTTGCTTCTATGGGCCAGAAATTTCTGGTCCATTCACATGGGTAATTTTCTACAGCCCACGTGAGAGCCCATTTCCTTCGCCCATTACAACCGCCGCTGCTCCACCTCCCAATTTCCCATAGCGAGTGTGCCGCCGCCATGGCCGCGGCTCGGCTTCCTTCTCCGTCGCCGGTGGTTCATCCTCCTGCTCCCCGCGCGCCCCCTATAGCTCCGCATCTCTACGCCGCCCTGCCGCGCACTCCCTATCCGGCATGGCAGTGCTCGGGCGGCAAGCCCGGTGAGGAGGGAGGCTGTGGTCGGGGGGGCAGCCGTAGCAGAGGACGAAGGAGTGGAGCTCGCTGACGAGGGGCGGCGGCGCGCCGTGGACCTCAGCGTAGCGCCTCGGAGCTCCTCCGATCGGGGAGGAGCAGCATCACTCGGAAGTCCATGGGGTCCTCTCGAGCGGGACGGCGGCGCGAGGACCAATGCGGCGGCTACGGCGAAGAGAAACCGCTCGGGAGCGGCGGCGACGGCGGCGGCGGAGCGGAGGAATCCCTCACCGGCCTACGCCCGCGTGTGCTCCGCATCGGACCGCACACGTGGACACCATCGGACGGCCAAGGCGTTGCGAAGAGGGGCCCAGGGGGCACGAGCAGCACGGACGTGTTGCTCCTGGACCGTCGGATCAGGCGCCGCAGCCACGTAGATCCGATCCAACGGAGGTGATGCGTCCACGCAGCCTGCCTGTGCGAAGTTGGTGCAGGCTTTGCATTTGCGCTTTTGCTTCGCGAATCGCAACAACTCGCTGCAAGAGCAGCGGAATTGCGGAGAGGTGAGGACTTGATCTCTCTCACATTCTCCCCTCCTCCTCGTCGTCCTCCTCCTCCTCTGCTTTCCTCTGCTCCAAGACAACGCGTAAGATTCCTCCACCTTCTCCCATGGCCATGTGATTGTGTGACTGTGTTGGTGGCGCTGTTGCTAGCCGCTCTTCTCGTTCTTGTTGTTTCGTTGCTAAGGAGTACTCCTGATCGAGATTCAAGCAGTGTGACGATTTTTTGGGGGTTCTACTTTGCTCTCCAATGTTATCTCGTGTTCTTGCATCGGATTGTGTTGTTGTTTTGCTGCTGCTTTTGAAGTTGTTGGTGTGATCTTCTTCGAGGAGGGAGGGTGACGAGCACCGAGAGCCATGGTGATCTCTGTCCCCGTCTTCTCTTCGTTCTCGCCTGCTCTTTTTTCCATCTGTTTTTCTTGCTTTTGCTGCTGCTGCTGCTGCTTTTGAAATTGGTTGCAGTTTTCTTGAAGTGGTAGAGGAGGGGTGACGAGCACCGAAACCTATGGTGATCGACGTTGCCCTCTTCATTTCAATGTTACTCGTCCATTTCTACATTGTTTTCTTGGTGCTCTTCAGCAGTTGCTTTCGCTATTGGCGTGGGATCCCATGGTATCATGGTAATCTGTTGGATTGGAGGAGGGGCTAACGAGCACCCGCAACCCCATGGTGATCTCTGTTTTGTCTCCCTCTCGGTACGGAATGGTGTTGTTCTTCTTGAGTTCATCTTCCGTTGATATTCCTGGGCCTATATTGATGTGTGCATGGCAACTCTATGTGTTCTTCATCTTCTCATCTCTCGCTTTATTCTGCTTAGCTCTTATGGTATGTTGTTGTTCCAGATTCTTTCTGCATGTGGTGATTTGGGTGTTTTCACCTTCTTTCACAAATGTGGGTTTTGACGTTTTGTTGATTCCTCTTGTTCTTGTTGATTCTTGATGATGTTGTGCGTGCGGAAAACTCGGTGATCGTTATCTGATCAGCGCTTATTGCTGTTGAGTGCAAACAAACGGTGCAAGAGTAAATGAGTAATTATCAGTGTTTTTTATTTCTTCATGAAAGTACTTCTGATTCTTTTGATATCAATAGATATTTCCATTTATAGATGTAACTTGTAAGTTGTAGGTCCCCCTAAGTAGTTTTTACTTTTTACCGACCAAGCAATCTAGTTGTTTCAAGGTTCGATGGTGCCTTATTATTGTTTTTTTAATTTCCCCATTATGGTATCAAGCGTTATTTCTGTAAAGTAGCTTAATATCAGCAGCAGGTGTTATTGAAATTTCAGAGGGAAATCTTAGCCTGTGAATAGTTCTCCCCTTTGTAATGATCATGTGCCCTGCTGGCTACCGTGTTTAGTTTCGAGACACTTTTTGGATGTTCTTTTGGGTTCTGAAATGTGGAAGAGCTTGTCATTTTGGACTCTCTCTTCTTTTTAAGACGTAGTGACTTGCATCAGTATTGAACAATATTTGGTTAAACAGATTTGTACAACGTTGTGTTCACTTTAGTCTTTTTCAGGAAAGCAAGTCTTGCGATGGGTGCATCTGCCAGCAGTTCAGTAACGTCGAAGCTTACTAACGATGGAGAGAATCAGAGAGTTAAGTATGCCTCATCAACTATGCAAGGATACTGTCCGACAATGCAAGATGCTGTGAGTAATCTTGCACTGCCTTTATCAATTTTGTTGGGATCATAATCCTACAGATGAAGTGTTTACTTGCCGGTAATTGTGGCCAAACACTGAGCTTGATTTTTTCCTTTCTTATTGATCTAGCTTGCAGTTGAACTAGATCTAGATGCATTAAGGAACACATCATTCTTTGGTGTTTATGATGGCGATGGAGGTTTGATCTTCACTCTCATCTTTTTCCAACAAATGTCCAACTATTCATCTGTTAGCATAACAGACCTTCGTGTGTTAGTTAAAATATTGTACAATTCATAATCCCCTAAAAGGAAAGAGAGTGTCCATTTGTGTACATAATGGAAATATGTCAACTGCCATATATAGGCTCTGTTTCCTATCAAAGATTCTAGTAATACAGGATTGCAGTTGACTCATCATCCATTCTCTATTTTATAAAATATCCATACTGAGTTTTTTTTTAATCTTTTCTCTTCAGGAGCTGAAGTAGCAATGTACTGTGCAAAACGATTTCATGCTATGCTTTGCGATGACGAAAACTATCTCAACAATCTGCCCAATGCAATTACATCTGTGTGCTCCAGGTTATTTTGTCGATAATTGTTTCATGTACTCTGCATATGGTGCTACATAAGTCCACTCCTATTTTTCGATGGTGGAAAAAAGGGGACATTGTTGCACCCATTTTATTCATAGAATCATAGTTGCAATGTCTTGGAAAAACGAATTATGTAATCAGTGTTCCTTCTTAATCGCAGACTTGATGATGATTTGCAACGATCAAATGAATGGAAGGAGTCACTTTATCCCCGTGGTAATGGTGAATGTTTCCAGTTCCTTAAGACTGGCGTTTGTGCTAACCTCTGGCATTCCGAAGAGGTGATATATCAATTTATGATTGTTCTTTACACATCCAACTGCACAGAAGTTGACCAAAGTTTTATTTCTAGTCATATTCGTATAGAGTGCATATTATTATCTTGAAGAAAATCAGGAGTATGCATGATATGAAGCCCATATTTTTCTTTCCCAAGATATGATCTGGAGTTCCAGGTGGTACATCATTACATTTCACACCTGATGCAGTTATTATGTCACGTTCTTGTTTTACAGAATTGGAGCCATAAGCTCATTAAGTTCTTGCACTTTGTCCTTTTTCCTTTTTATAAAAAGTAGGGAGTTGGTGGTGGGGGTGGTTGACATGTGGACCATCTGGTCCCACTTGTCCTTTTACTTTTCCAAATAGTAGGGAGTTAATGATGAGAGTGGTGATAGATTCACCACTCACCACCATCACTACTCTGTTTTATAGGAGTATAGAGTATAGATGTCACTTTAAAAGACTCATAATGTCTTTTTTACATTTGTTTCTTTATTTTTTGTACGCTGTTTTTCTCCAGTGCCATTTCACACATTTTTATACCCTTTTTCTTTCATGGAACTATTGAATTGTTTGTTTTACACTTCAGTTGGGATTTTTGCTCCCTCAGCAGGCTTACAGAGCGCCGTTATACGAAGGAAGCACAGCATGTGTGGTAATCATTAGAGGAAATCAGATCACTGTTGGAAATGTTGGCGATTCTCG
Source organism: Oryza longistaminata (assembly GCA_009805545.1). Lineage (NCBI taxonomy): Eukaryota > Viridiplantae > Streptophyta > Magnoliopsida > Poales > Poaceae > Oryza > Oryza longistaminata. The sequence goes on along the minus strand of CM020179.1, from coordinate 26,881,263 downwards.
TTGCGTAGTTTCACATAATGGCCAGGTATAGTGACTTTTTTCTTGTCAAATGTCTCATTGCTTGGATAGCTAATGCATTAATTCGATGCCTATTTTTTCTATTTATGTTGCATCCAAAGGCAATTGATTTGTCCATTGATCACAAACCAACCGTTGGAAGTGAACGTGAGAGAATTGTAAGAGCAGGAGGACGAGTATTGGCAAAAAGAATTCCTGCCATGGGCTCAGATGGAAGACTCATGCGAGGATGGGGTGTGTCTCGTGTTCAAGGACTATTACATGTGTCCAGAGCGATTGGTATACTATTAATCTTATTTCTTTCTGGTTGTTTGTACATCATATATTGCATCAATTGTAATCGGCGTTCTTCTTACTTACATTTCAGGTTATTTTGAATTAAAGAAAAACCAAAATATTCCTCCTTCACAGCAGATGGTGACATGTGATCCTGAGTTTACCATTGTAAGTATATCTAAGTTCTTTTAGAGGACTAAAAATTTTGCTGGGTCTGATCTGATAGCTTTCCTTTTCTGTTAGGTGGACATAACTGCTAATACTGAATTTCTTGTCATAGCAACTGACGGCATCTGGTAGGCTATCAACTATACAAATAATAGATGTGATTTCTTTTCGTTATGCTTGCTCCCGATTTAAAAAAAATATCATGCAGAGTATGCCCACTCCAGATTTTTAGATATATGCATAGCAGTATAGCATATGTATGTAGGCTTATTTAGTGTTGACACAGGAGGTTCATATACCCATGTATGCACATTGGTTCAGCTAAAGTTAACTTGCTTGCTTCTTCTAAGACTTGGTTTAATTTAAATTAGATGTGTAGTTCTCTATGTTTTCTCATGGTGAAGGATTTGAATTATTTTTCTGAAAAGAGGAACATCTGCCAATCCCTGTGGGCCTGCACTAGGTATTTTTTCATAGAATTCAGATGATTATTTAACTTGTTGGCTTGGTATCTGATATGCTTACTAAGCTGGAAATGGCCAGCGTGCCCCTTATATATCTGACTTCTACTGTAAGGACATGCTTCGAGAACCATGGCACTCCCTGAAACATTTACACTGGTAGGAATTATGCTAAATTACAGGATATAACTTGTCACTACTAATATTGATAAAGGATTGCAATCTGCCATATATTTTCAGTCTGATATGCAGTCCCCATCTTTGACAATTTCATTCATATTCTCATAGTAAAGTTAAACTCATTTTTTTCCCTTTCAGGGGTCACATGTCAAGTCAGGACGTGGTTGATTTCATACGCAAGGAATTACACTCGGTGAGTCCATCTTCCTCATTTTTCTCTGATTGTCATGACAGTAATGCATAGAAGAGTATCCTTTCGAATGAATAAAGTTCAAGAACCTACCTTCATAGTTCATACATGCGCTCTTGAATCAAGTAGCAACTTTTTACTCCATTTCTAAACACATGTGTGGGTCTGCTTGGCTGGCTGGTTGGTATTTAGGCAATTGAAATCTAAAGTCTTCATGCCTGTAACCATTCATCCATTTGTTGCTAGAATTGTGTTTCTCCCCGTTGCCTTGACATATGCTTGCAACGAACACAGGGGGAGGAAAATCTGCGCGCCATTTGTGAGAAGCTTCTTGATCATTGCTTGATCTCGAGGGACAACGTGACGGTCATACTGGTTCGGTTCAAGCCCGGCGCCGCGGTTATCCCTATCCTGTCCGACATCGATGAGGAGCCTGTCCTCTCTGACGTTGAGGAGGAGCCCCATGAACCTCAACACAATCCCGGGGACGGCGGCGGCTGCGCCGGCGGCGCCGGCGGCCAGCAAGACATCGGTGGCGAATCAGAGGAGCTCCCATTGGCCCATTTTCCTCAGGAATAGTTCGTGCTAGGATCTTAGCTAGCTGCAGAGAGTTGTAATTAAATCCAGAAGAAATAAAGTTTCTACTCGCTCGTATTTTGTGTGCTCTGCAGCTTTGTGTTTATTTGCTTGTGTACTGATTATTATTAGAATAGACTAGTTTCTTAAAAAAATTATTAGAATAGACTAGTTTCTTAAAAAAATAACATTTATTATAATTTAAAATTAACCTAAGAAGAGCTTTTTTTTGTGTGTGTCAATGATTGAGCTACGTTAGCTCCAGAACCTACATTGACAATGCATTTGAATTTTTATGATGGTTTAATTTTTTATTTTATTTAAAATATAATCAAAATTATCAAACGTAATGCGGATTCAGATTTATGGATTCAGCTTAAAAGATTTTGGATATGGAGCTATGTCAAATATAACATGGGAGGAGTGATTTAATTCAATTTTAAATCCACGAAAGGAGAACTTGGTGTTAATTGCTTTCAACGGTATTTTAAATCCATTGAAGAATGATCCGGGGTCCATGATTACGAAGAAGGATTTATCAGGATTTTAAATCAATTGAAGATGAACTTGGTGTTGATGAACAAGAATATATAGGCTCCCGTTGTTTCGTGGAATAAGCGAAACAACATATTTACAAATGAAAAGTAATTTATGAATAAAACTTTTATGTACATATTCTTAACAATCTAAAAGCAAATTCTATAAAATAAACTTTGATGAAAAAACCTTAAAATCAGCTTCAAAATTAAAGTTGAAATTTTAAAATTTGGCTGATAAGTATAAACATGAACGAAATGATGAGGTCCTATGCCTTCTTTATATAGTTGAACCCATCAGCTCCAAAAGCTCAGTATACAAATACAACACGTCATAAACCCGCTATAAATTATTACTTTGAAATATCTTAAATCTTACTCCGTATGAAACCATAATGCATCATACACAATATTATAATTTACAAGCACATAAACCCATTATGCCCACATCATTTCTGCCACATTTTAGCATATATCTATCCATCATCTATATCTATACTAATATAAAAAGGAGGAGTTCACCCCTAGCAATCCTACAGGTGAAATCACCCGGATCAATCCCTACCGTCCATCCGGCATCTGATGTAATCTCATCCGTGCGCTATCCTCCTCACTGTGCGCAGCGATTACTCACGCGATGACTACGCCGCACAAACACTGCCGCAATAACTCCGCCCCGCGAATCCGCGCGGCCTCCTCCGCTCCTCGCTCCACCCCGCTGCGATAACTCCGCCCTACGAATCCATGCCGCCCTACGAATCCCCGCCGCCTCCTCGCTCCGCTTCCTCCCTCCTCCTCGCGATGGGGCAGCGACGCCGCACCACCGGACCAGCGCACCACCGAAGGTAAGCTGTTGCCTACCTTCGGCCCGCTGCCTACCTTCGGACCAGCGCTCGAACCTCCGCAGCCTCCTCGCGACGGACCTGCAACGACGCACCACCGCACTGCCAGACTAGCGCGCCGCTGCTGCAACTCCTCGACGCACGCATCCCCCTTCCGCCGGAGCCCCGCCTGGGACTTTCCCCGACGGCGCCGCCGATGTCGTCCCGCCGCTGCCGTCACTTCATGCATCCTCCTCCTGCGGGCGCCGCGCTGGTCCGTCCTTCAGCCGACGGGGCTTCTTCACCTCCGTTGCCACCGCAGTCACTGGGGCACCCCGGTGTTCCATCCTTTTCGTCGGCTTGTCGCCTCTTCGTCGTGCCTCCAGTGTTGCCGCCACCATCTTCTCTCTTTCTGGTGAGACCTGATTCAGCCCGATGTGACAATTCTAATTCCCCATTGGTTCTCTATTTGGATTTTGTAGTTCAGCTGAATGGTTCCATGTTGAGAGCTGGTTCTGCTCGATGTTGCCTCGACGAATTTGTGGGCCCTCAGTCTCCATGCCACAGCCAGGCTGCCTAGAGGTTGGAATCCCCCTCTCCAATTCATGTAGTTTGAAAGTTGAATTGTAGATTTCATGTCTGAATTCAAAATCTGATGTCTGTATGTTAGGGATGATAGTAAAACTAATGAGCATCATTTTTTTTCTTTAGTGCACTTATTTTTTTATTCATGTGCTTTCAATTGATCCTCTGAAAATAACAGGGAGATATTCTGATTTCTGACAATATGATAGTGTAATGCTAATCATATTTTCGTATATTGTGTGAAATATTTTCTTGTATAAATTAATGTATGAATTCTGGAGCAATATGCTCTAGAAATAGATGGTTATGATGCTACCTTCAACGTGGCCTGATCTTCCCTTGATGATGAACAACAGGATACATTGGACTATGGGAGGATGGCTCTACAAGTTAGCATTGTCGACAAGGACAGGTAATTCAGATTTACTACGTTGCAGCTTCAATCCAAAAATATTATATTGCACACTCAATTCACACATGTACAGTTCCATATGCATAATGATTATCTTAATGTTTCAAAAATGAAAAATCAAACTATTTTTTAGCTATAAACGTTATGGAGGGAATATTTTCTTATTATTTAAATGTAGTTACGGTTATTTCTGCAATCATATAAAATTTCTTATAGATGTTGGCCATCCAATAATCATTCATATTGAAAAAAGCTATCAGGAGGGAGTGGCCCTGTGCTCTCTTCTTTATCCCTCTCATGTTGTGGCCATGACCTAGCTGGCTAGCTCCAAGCATCTCCTCGCTTTGGTCGCTTTGCCACTATGCTGTGCCTTGCTGGTCTCTGTTTGCAGGTTTGAAGCCATGCAAAGATCAAGATTATTCATTATTCTGATGCGGCAACAGTTTGTCGAGTTGCTCGATGAAATGTTCCAATGCTTGATTTTTTATTATTTCCAGCTTGACATATTATGTTGTTTTATAAGCTTTGTGAGCAGCTCTAAGAAATACCATAGTAATCTGCTCGAGCAATATGGCGATATCAAGGTAATAGTGGCTGGTATACAAGGTATATGTCTATATTGGTATTGTTGCATTATTGTCTCTGCATGTTCCTGCAACGTCTAAAAGGCCAAGGAGAGGCGATGGAGAGGGGTTGATGATGTTCAACATTTGGGGGAGATCACGAAAATGTATTCAGCAGTGAACCCTAGATGGTAGTGAAGGTTATATACATATACATGGGCCAAATGGGCTAAGTGGGCCAACTGAACCAAAACAGAAATATATATATGGTGTATACATTAACACCCCCTGTCAAACTCTAGGTGGATCAACAGCCTTGAGTTTGGAAAGAAGAAAATCATGCTGGTCTCGTGTTTGCGGTTTGGTGAAGAAGTCAGCAACTTGAAGTTCAGAGGGCAAGTAATGAAGACAGATTGTCCTGTGTTGATAATGAAATCGGGTAAAAGAAGCATCAGTCCCTATGTGTTTGCTGAGTTCATGTTTGACAGGATTTGAGGCTATTTGGATAGCACTTGTGTTATCACAAAACAATGAAGTTGGTTGTGAGAGGACAACACCAAGATCTGCAAGTAGCCAACGGAGCCATATAACTTCAGCTGTTGTAGTTGCAAGAGCTCGTAATTCAGCCTCAGCGCTTGAACGAGAGATAGCTGTCTGTTTCTTTGACGTCCAAGCAAGAAGAGAAGATCCCAGGAAGATACAATAACCAGTAATAGAGCATCGATCAATAGGGTCACTTGCCCAAGTGGAATCTGAATAAGCTTGAAGCTCTAATGAGCTATCACGGGAGAAAAATATACCACGAGATGGCGTCCCACGTAGATAGCGGAGCACTCGTAATAGGTGAGCATAATGGACAGATGTAGGGGCACTAGTAAATTGACTCAGAACATGAACAGCATGTGAGATATCCGGTCGAGTAACAGCAAGATATACAAGACTTCCAACAATATGTCGGTATCGAGAAGGATCTGAAAGTGGATTCCCATCAGTAGGACGAATCTTGAGATGAAGCTCCATAGGAGTGGCAGCAGTTTTATCATCACTTAGACCAGAGCGAGATAGTAAGTCGAGAGTATATCGATGCTGAGACAAATGAAAACCATTCGGTGTTGAAGCAACCTCAATGCCCAGAAAATACTTTAGTGGTCCAAGATCAGTCATCATGAATTGCTCACTTAGACGTTGCTTCACGAAGGCAACATGAGAAGCGTCATCACCCGTTATGATCATATCATCAACATAGAGTAGGAGGATGGTGCGCCCTCGAGATGAAGTATGAACAAATAGGGCAGGATCATGCTCACTAGCAACAAATCCAGCTTTTAGAACAACTGAGCTAAAGCGCTCAAACCAAGCTCGTGGAGCTTGCTTAAGACCATATAAAGCACGACGTAGGCGCAACACATGACCAGATGGACATGTCAAACCTGGTGGAGGCTGCATGTAGACTTCCTCTTGCAAATCACCATGAAGAAATGCATTCTTCACATCCATCTGTGAGATCTCCCATTGACGAATTGCAGCTACAGCTATAAGGGTACGGACAGTAGTCATGTGAGCAACTGGGGCAAAAGTCTCATCATAATCTCGACCATATTCCTGCTGAAAACCACGAGCAACCAAGCGGGCCTTATACCGTTCAATAGATCCATTAGAGCGAGTTTTCACCTTAAACACCCACTTGCAAGTAATTGGAACAGCATGATGGGGAAGAGGAACAACATCCCATGTACCCGTGCGCTCTAAGGCAGAAAGTTCCTCATTCATAGCCAATTTCCATTCATTAATTGTAACAGCCTCTTGATATGTGCGAGGCTCCTGAACACCATCAGCTATTGCACAACTGTAACGAGGATGTGGCATAATTTTACTGCGATCTCGAAGACCATATCGTGCTGCAGGAGATGGTGATGATGGTATAGGCATATCATCAACAGGTAGCTCATTAGAATCATCAATTGGTAGCTCGCTGGATTTAGTCAAACGAGAGGGCGACTGATCACCTACAGTGATTTGAGGACGACGAGTGTAATGCGAAGGATAAGGTGAGACAGAAATGGGAGGCAAAGATGAAGTGGCAGGAGGAGTACTAGTCACTGGGGAAGAGGGAGTAACAGGAGGAACAATAGTAGTAGATGTAGGAGGAACAGAAGTAGTGGATGGAACAGTAGGATCTATAGGGGTTTGAACATGAGACAACTCAATTGGTGGAAGAAACAGAAAAGACACATCCTCAGTAGGAGAAGAAGAGCGTGTAGAGGAGGGCGAATAATAGAAAGGACGGTTCTCTACAAAAGAAACATCCCTAGAAATACGCATTCTACGATTAGAAGGATCATAACAACGATATCCTTTATGCTCAAGACTATAACCCAGAAAAACACATTCAATTGATTGAGCAGATAATTTGGTGCGTTCATGTTGTGGAAGAAGAACATAGCATGTACAACCAAAGACTCGAAGATGGTCATACCTTGGAGGAGAGGAATAAAGACACTCACCAGCACTGCGGCCTTGAAGGATTGATGAAGGCTGAAGATTAATTAGATAAACAGAGGTGGATACAGCCTCAGCCCAAAAATGTGGTGGAACATGAGACGCAATTAGAAGAGTACGAGCAGTCTCTATGATATGGCGGTGTTTTCGTTCAGCGACGCCATTTTGTGCATGAGCACCAGGACATGAAAGTTGTGGAAGAGTTCCATGGTCACTTAAAAGCTGGCGGAAGGCATTAGACAAGTACTCTCCCCCGGAGTCGGAACGAAAATTTTTTATAGATGTAGAAAACTGTGTATGAACCATGGAAGCAAAGGATTTGTAAACTTGATAGAGCTCACTGCGATGTTTCATGAAATAGATCCAAGTGTATCGAGAGAAATCATCGACGAAAATGACATAATATCGGTGACCTCCTTTAGAATGAAATGGGGCAGGACCCCATACATCTGAATGAACTAATGCAAAAGGAGAGGTAGACCGAGACATGCTAGAACGATAAGGAAGTTGTACTTGTTTACCGAGCTTGCAACCCTTGCACACAAAATCAGTCTCAATAGAGACATTTCCTAGGACACCCTGTTGAACAAGAGTAGACAAGCGAGAACCACATAAATGACCAAGTCTATGATGCCACTGAGGAAAAGAGGCTGACAAAGAGGAATAAACAGAGGAATTGGAAGTTATAGAGGTGGCAGAAGCAGAGTTTCCAGGAAAACAAGAGGAAGTAGAAGTGGGAAGATGCAAATGATCAAGCACATAAAGTCCCCTAGGACCATTGAGTCGATGACCAGCTCCAACAAGATTGCCTGTAGCACGATCCAGTACATAACAAGCAGCCTCATCAAAAACCACATGGCACTTCATATCGGTAAGCTGACCAACAGATATAAGTTTCATAGATAGATTGGGCACATAAAAGACATCTGGAATTGTGTACCCTTTAGTTTGGAGAGTGCCTTGAAGAGAAACCGGTAGAATGGTGCCATCAGCTGTCTGAACACTTGATGCTTTTGTCAAAGAAGAGCATGACTGGAGCTGTGAAATGTCTGGTGTCATGTGAAAGGATGCCCCCGAGTCCAATATCCAACAAGAGTCTGTAACATTTGCTGAAAGTGAACAGCCCGTAATATCCATACTAACATCAGCAATACATGAGGATGGATCTGTTTTCAAAGGGGTGTGTGCAAGCTGGTTCAAGAATGTGGCAAATTCAGACTTAGCATCCTTATCATGAATATGTGGTTTATTTGACTGAAGATGACAACGATACTGATTGCAATTCCTTTGAATATGACCCCAGTTCAAACAGGAATGACATTGTTTCAGCCAAGTAGGTGGAGAAATAGAGCTCACTGGGGGTAAAGGAAGAATCCCTACTGAAGAAATCATAATGGACAGAAGTGACAAATCCACAATAATACTTCAGTACTAGCAGCCTCTGTAACACACATGAACCAAGCTACAGACCAAATCAAACACCATGTAGCAGCGGTAACCAGCAGCAGCCGTGGGTGAGAGACAAGGGAAACCTATTGCTTCCTAGCAGATTCGGTAGGCAGCAGCAAAGAAGATTGAGGACAGGGGAAACTTGCCGGCGGAGGAGAAGAGATTATTAGCAGCAGAGCAGATCGCTGATGCGACGTCCAGGACGCAGCTCCGGCGAATCCCAGGCAAGCTCTGATACCATGTTCAACATTTGGGGGAGATCACGAAAATGTATTCAGCAGTGAACCCTAGATGGTAGTGAAGGTTATATACATATACATGGGCCAAATGGGCTACGATCTTCCTGGCGAGGCTGCACGTGCTGGGGCATGAGCCATGGAGCCAGGATCTCGCGGAGCTGACAGGGTACAAGGCCATCGACTTGATGGGCTGCGTGTGCGACATGTACAGTCAAATTGCATGTCCTCGATTTGCTCTGTTCGAAGAGTACTTCTTCCAGGATCTATAGCCAATGTATAGGAAGAACAAGAGTATGTAAAAGCACAAGCATGCAAAGCATGATGGCTTCAATTTTGCACTGTTGTCTATACATCGATTTGTAAATCCAATTTTGTGGATTTTTGGTTGAAATACATCTGATTCATCAATTCAAAATTTACTATATTTTGGTACTCTGTTCTAGTGTTTTGTGATCCCTGTAAAACTATCTATCTGCGTCGTTCTGTTTCTTTTTACTGGATTTGCATTCGCGAAGTAGCGATGTCTCGTGCGACGTCATCATGGATGCTAGTACCTGTTGCGTTAGGACGATGCAAGTACAGAACGGCGAATAACCACTTACAACAAATTGCTCGGATTAGTATTATCTCCATTTTAAATATATGTTGTTAACTTTAAGATATAAAGTTTGATCATTAGGCTCAATAAAGAATATATAAATATTATTCATTTTATTTGTTGTGACTTGTTTTATCATTAATGGTAATTGTAGTTTAGCATATTTACACTAAACTTTTTCAATAAAATGAATGGTGAAATGTTATGTTCAAAAGTACACAATTATATTTAAAAAGCAACATGTATTTAAAAACAAAGGGAGTACTTAATCAAGTTGGCACTATTAATGGCTGATCATTAATCAATAGCAAAATTTTCTATAGGACATAATAAATTTATCGCCTTTAACGCAAAACACTCTAAAAAGAAAGGCTTTATTTACTGTAGGACACTTCGGTTTTCTGGTAATTAGCTAAAACACTGTATGACCATTATTTTTTTAACCATTTTTTGTTAAATTGGAGAAAGATAATTTTGGAAATGATGCTTTTACCCTATGACAAATTGCACACTCAACCTTGTTATATTTTCATCCATGCAAAATTTTAAAAATGAACATTTTGGAGACAATCAATAGAACGTAAATTTACAAAATTTCAAAAAAAAAATATTCGAACAAAAAGTTGTAGTTTGAAAAAAAAGGATAGTGACACCTCAATCCTCGCCAACTTGGACAATCGGGCCGACTTAGACTGGAAGGTCACCATGCATCTATGAATCTATGATAGTAGTACCAGACTGAGGATATATATATAAGCTGGTACACACAAAAAACAGCAGTTGATCAGAGTAGATAACTTCATTACATCACTAGTATATTTCTTACAAAGATAGTTGTCATGGCTTGACCCTACATGTACAAAACTTCAATACAAAATATAGCGGTGAAAATAAACAAATCATAGCAAAAGCTAACAGCGGAAAGCGTCTAAGCATCTAAGCACTCTAAGCATCCAAGCAAGCACTCTAAGCATCCAAGCAACTAACTTATTCCAGAGGTATGGCTTTGGAATTCAGCACTAAAAGTCTTCATGTTTCGTTGGTGAACTCCTCGACGATTGGGTCAACGTCTTCTCCTTCTTCAAAACCTAATGTATTTATATAGAGAGCAAGGGTGAGTATTTTTGTACTTCACAAGTCAGGGGAAAATGACATATTTATCTTAGCCAAGGAGGCTAGGGCTTAGGGTTGAAAGCAACCTTTTAAAAGAGTTGATTCGCAAAAACACTAGTGTGTCAAGTATTACTTATTGAAAAGGGGCTCACACATAAGCAAGGAGCAGTCCTTCTTACTCCTAGCAACACGGGAAATATAGAAAGAGAGAAACCAAAGAGTCTTTCAGCAAACCCGACTCTTAACAACGACGCTCATTGCAAAAAATAAGAAGGAAGAAAGAACTTAGGCTCTGGTGGGAGAAGAAAGACTAGCGGAGACATTGCCAAAGTCAATCGCCTATGTGTATCTCGTTTTCCTTTATACCTGTAAATATTGTTTTTTCCTACTATATTCGATGGAATTGGCACGGCTCGGTGCTGATAGGTTAAAAAAAAAGAATCACATTGCTAATCATTCATATGTGCTCATCTGTAACGCTCCGCTTTTCGTGAGACGTTAAAAACTAATTCTGCAAAATCCTAATTGCGAAAATTTCGTTCTTTGTGTGCGAGTCTAAGTCATGCCATGAATCTCAATTCAATCTCTCGTTGTTCCCTCTCGTCGCCATCAAAATCGCCCACCTCAAGATTCCAATTCCAATTCAAGTCTCCGAAATTCAATCGCCTCCTTTTGAATCCCCGCCAAATACCTGTCCCCATTTCCGAAAAATATCAAATTCCCATCTCGAATCCTTTCCTTGAGTCTCCCTTGATTCCTCCCTAAACCCCCGAGATCGAATCTCAAATTTGAAATTTAAACCCAAGCCCCAAATCCCTCCAACTCAAATTCCCTATAAAAGTCTATTTTTCCTCCCTCTGTTTTGTGGGCTGAATTCCTTTCCCTCGGCCCATCCCTCCTCTCAGCCTGTTTCCCCCTCCCCTTCGCACGTGCTGAGCACGAGCGTCGTGCCCGAGCCGAGAGAGAGCGCCGCCCTCTCTCTCTCGCTCTCTCTGCTTCCTCTCTCCCCGTCACCGATTCCCGCCGCCGCCTTTGAATTCCGCCGCGCCCATTGCTCCGCTCGCGCGCTCCCGCGCGGTGGCCGACAGCCCTGGCGTCGCCAGCGTCGTGCGCTGCCGCTCTGCCGCTCCCCGCCGCTAGCTTCCAAAGCCGAGAGAGGCAGCCCCTCTCTCACTCCCTCTCCCTCTTCCAACTTTTCCCGAAACAGCAAGGAGCAGAGCTCCCTTTCTCCTCCTCCTTTTTCGTTTTGCCCGACCACCGCCAGCGTCACAGCCTGCCACCACCTTGACCGCGCCGAGCTGCCCCTCCCGCGCTCGCGAATCAATTTCCACCGCCCGATCCACCGCCTTCGCCGCTCCTTGCATCCTCGGCGTCCGCCGCTCTTGCATCGCCCGTGACCGCCAGCCGAGCGCTCGACCGCTCTATGTCGGTTCCCCCTCCCAAACCGCCTCTTCTCCATCCATAAAACCGAAGCCGAGCTCCCCTTCCCATCTCAATCCCTCCCGCTTCACACTCCTACTCCACTGCGCCATTGTCGCCCTTCCTCTGCTCTCGCCGTCGCCGTCCGCCGCCAAGCACCGGGGAGACCGGTGCGTGCGAGGACGCGTGACGCGGGACTCCGGACGCCCGTCTTCCTCCCCTTCCCCGGCCCGAGGCCGGAGAGCTCGCTCCCGCGCCGTCGGCCGCTCGTCACAGCGCCCGTCTCGGCTCGGTAGTGCCTCCCTCCGTTCTCCCTTCTCGCTTGCCCTCTCCCCCCTCTAGCTTGCGTGGTAGCTCGGTAGCCCTCCCGAACGCGCATAGACGCCGCCCCAATGCCCGCCGCCGCCCAGCACGGCCTCGCCGCCATTGCCGCTCGCTCCCGGAGGTCGCCGCTCGTCGCGAGCCCTCCTCGGTGCCTCCCCTCCCCATCTGGCGCCGGAAACGGATTCCTTGAACCCCGGATATGCTCCCACCCCTTTTAATCGAACCCCCGTTGCTCCGGTGAAGTTTCCCCCTTTTCGCGCCGCCGGCGTGCGCCGCCACGATTCGTCGTCGCCGGCCTCCCTCCGGCGAATCCGATCCGGTGGCTCGCTTCCTCTCGTCCCTTCCCTTGCCCCGGTGTGTTTCCTTTTTCCGTTGAGGTCGCGCCTTGCTCCGGTGAAGCGCGCCGCCGTCCGCCGTTCATTCGCAGCCGGCGCCTTCTTCTTCCTCCAGCCGGCCCGCGTGGCTGCCACGAAGGCGCCACGTCGGCGCCACCTCGGCCAAGACCGGGTCAAGGCTGACCCCGGTCCGCCGCTCCCCTCCGTCCCGCTCGCGCGCGCGGTCCACCGCGAGCCGTGAGGCTGTGTGTGGGCCCGCTGCATCCGCATCCACCGCGGGCCGCGCGCGTGCACCGCGCCCCGCTCCAAACCCTAGAGCCGCGTCAAGTGCTCCCTCCGCACGGTGAGCCGAGCCGCTGACAAGCGGGTCCCACTCGGGACCACGCGAGAAGGACCCGGCCCACCGGCTCCCTCTCTCCTCCCCTCCCGCGCGTGCCTTGGGCCGCCTTCTCGGGCCGGCCGGCCCAATTAGCTCGGCCGAGCCGCCCCTTTTCTCTCGGGCCGCGCCCTAGCCGCCCGAGGGAAGTCTATTCTCCCTCCCTCTTTCTTTTCTTTTCCAAAAGGGTTTAATTAAATCCTTTTCCTTTAGACCAAAAATCCAATAATCTTAGAAATTCAATATCTTCTCAACCATGTGACCGTTTGACTCCGTTCAACTCCCAAAATTCCTCAAATCTCGAGATCTACCTAATGGCACGCTTAGAGGTCAATAATAGGGCTTTATTTTCGCCGTTTGTTGAGTCGTCTCGTTCGCGTGTAGCTTCGGAGCCCGAAGACCCGCGGTGCGAGGATTACGAGGATCAAGCTCAAGATCTCGAGCAAGGCAAGTCACCTTTGATCATCTTGCACCTATAATTTAAATCTAAGTATTTCTTTTCCGCAAATATTGCATGAATAGGATTTACACAAGTAATTCGGCCGCGGCTTGCGAGATAGCCTGCCGGCCCCCAACCCTAATTGCTGCAATTACCCTCCTTGAGAATTATTGAACACTTAAACCTCCTTTGCGACTGTTGTGCTTCGATGCACGGGCCTTCGGCACGGCATCGGAACACCCTCCCCTCAAATTTAAAATATCCAACGATGGGTAAAACTTGGGGTTTTACAAAAGACTTGGAAAACCCGACCTGGTCGGTGCTTGCGAACTAATTGAATTTCCAAAATCGCAGACGGGGGACGTACCGGGAAGTAAGGTTTCCCGCTCTGCATAAGACCGTTTCCTTGGATATTCTCATTGCGCGAACCATAAGACAAGTGCGAC
>CM020179.1:26836094-26859279 GCA_009805545.1 Oryza longistaminata | reverse complement strand
AGCAGGAGCTGAAGTTAGCAATGTACGTGCAAAACGATTTCATGCCTATGCTTTAGCGAGACAAAACTGTCTCAACAATCTGCCCAAGTGCAATTACATCTGTGTGCTCCAGGTTATTTTGTCGATAATTGTTTCATGTTCTCTGCCAATATGGTGCTAACATCAAGTTCCACTCTATTTTTTGATGGTGGAAAAAAGGGGAAACATTGTTGCACCCATATTATTCATAGAATCATGAGTTGCATGTCTGGAAAAAACGAATTATGTAATCAGTGTCCTTCTTAATCGCAACTTGGATGATTGATTGCAACGATCAAAATGAATGGAAAGGAGTCACTTATCCCCGTGGTAAGGTGAATGTTCCAGTTCCTTAAAGGACTGGCAGTTGTGCATAACCTCCTTGGCATGTCCGAAGAGGTGATTATATCAACTTATGATTGTTCTTTACACATCCAACTGCACAGAAGTTGAACCCCCCCCAAAGATTATTTCTAGCTCATATTCGTATTAGAGTGCATATATTATCTTGAAGAAAATCAGGAGAGCAGATATGAAGCCATATTTTTCTTTCCCAAGATATGACTCTGGAGTCCAGGTTGGTGTACATCATTAATTTCACACACTGATGCAAGTTATTATGTCACGGTTCTTGTTTTACAGAATTGGAGCCTAAGCTCAATTAAGTCTTGCAACTTTGTCCTTCTTTCCCTTTTTATAAAAAGTAGGGAGTTGGTGGTGGGGGTGGTTGACATGGCGACCAATCTGGTCCCACTTGTCTCATACTTTTCCATAATCATATGGAGTTAATCCATTGAGAGTGGTGATAATTCACCACTCAGCCACCATCACTACTCTGTTTTATAGGAGATTATAGAGTATAGATGTCACTTTAAAAGACTCATTAATGTCTTTTTTTAACATTTGTTTCTTTATTTTTTGCTGACGCTGTTTTTCTCCAGTGCCATTTTCACACATTTTTATACCCTTTTCTTCATGGAAACTATTTTGAATGTTGTTTTACACTCAGTTGGGATTTTTGCTCCTCAGCAGGCTTACAGAGCGCCGTTATACGGAAGGAAAGCACAGCATGTGTGGTAATCATTAGAAGGAAATCAGATCACTGTGGAAAATGTTGGCGATTCTCGTTGCGTAGTTTCACATAATGGCCAGTTTAGTGACTTTTTTTCTTGTCAAATGTCTCAACTGCTTGGATACGGCTGAATGCATTAAAATTTTTGATGCCTATTTTTTTCTATTTATGTTGCATGCCAAAAGGCAATTGATTTGTCCATTGATCACAAACCAACCGTTGAAGTGAACGTGAGAGAATTGTAAGAGCAGGAGGACGAGTATTTGCAAAAAGAATCCTGTCATGGGCTCAGATGGAAGACTCATGCTGAGGATGGGGTGTGTCTCGTGTGTCAAGAGACTATTACATGTGTCCAGAGCGATTGGTATACTATTAATCTTATTTCTTTCGTTGTTTGTACATCATATATTGCATCAATTGTAATCGGCGGTTCTTCTTACTTACATTTCAGGTTATTTGAATTAAAGAAGAACCAAAATATTCCTCCTTCACAGCAGATGGGACATGTGATCCTGAGTTTACCATTGTAAGTATATCAAGTTCTTTTAAGAGGACTAAAAATTTTGCTGGGTCTGATCTGATAGCTTTCCTTTCTGTTAGGTGGACATAACTGCTAATACTGAATTTCTTGTCATAGCAACTGACGGCATCTGGTAGGCTATCAACTATACAAATAATAGATGTGATTTCTTTTCGTTATGCTTGCTCCCCATTAAAAAAAAATATCATGCAGAGTTGCCCACTCCAGATTTTTAGATATAGCATAGCAGTATAGCATATGTATGTAGGCTTATTTAGTGTGACACAGGAGGTTCATATACCCATGTATGCACATTGGTTCAGCTAAAGTTAACTTGCTTGCTTCTTCTAAGACTTGGTTTAATTTAAATTAGATGTGTTAGTTCTCTATGTTTTCTCATGTGTGAAGGATTTGAATTATTTTTTCTGAAAAGAGAACATCTGCCAATCCCGTTGGGGCCAGCACTAGGTATTTTTTCATAGAATTCAGATGATTATTTTAACTTGTTGCTTGGTATCTGATATGCTTACTAAGCTGAAATGGCCAGCGTGCCCCTTATATATCTGACTTCTACTAAGGACAGCTTCGAGAACCATGGCACTCCCTGAAACATTTACACTGGTAGGAATTATGCTAAATTACAGGATATAACTTGTTACTGCTAATATTGATAAAAGGATTTTGCAATCTGCATATATTTTCAGTCTGATATGCAAGCCCCCATCTTGACAATTTCATTCATATTCTCATAGTAAAGTAAACTCATTTTTTCCCTTTCAGGGGTCACATGTCAAGTCAGGACGTGGTTGATTTTATACGCAAGGAATTACACCGGTGAGTCCATCTTCTCATTTTTCTCTGATTGTCTTGACAGTAAATGCATAGAAGAGTATCCTTTCGAATGAATAAAGTTCAAGAACCTACCTTCATAGTTCATACATGCGCTCTTGAATCAAAGTAGCAACTTTTTACTCCATTTCTATACACATGTGTGGGTCTGCTTGGCTGGCTGGTTGGTATTTAGGCATTGAAATCTAAAAGTCTACATGCCTGTAACCGTTCATCCATCTGTTGCTAGAATTGTTATTGTCCCCGTTGCCTTGACATTATGCCTGCAACCAACCACAGGGGGAGGAAAATCTTGCGCGCTATTTTGTGAGAAGCTTCTTGATCATTGCTTGACCTCGAGGGACAACGTGACGGTCATACTGGTTCGGTTCAAGCCCGCGCCCGTTATCCCTATCCTGTCCGACATCGATGGAGGAGCCTGTCCTCTCCGACGTTGAGGAGGAGCCCATGAACCTCAACACCAATCCCGGCGGCGCGGCGTGGCGCGCCGGCGGGCCAGCAAGACATCGTGGCGAATCAGAGGAGCTCCCATTGGCCCATTTTCCTCAGGAATAGTTCGTGCTAGGATCTTAGCTAGCTGCAGAGAGTTCTGATGTTACAGTGCTATCTCCCTCTTTGTCCAAGCAAAGTGATGGGGATGCAACTAGGAGTAGTAGTTCCATTACCATAGGAGTGTTCCAACTTCGTCAGCACTACTACGCTTTACATTTTGCCTGATATTACCTGAATTCGCTTCACGAACTTTTATTGCTATTGTTCTGCTCTGGAACCCTGAAGATTTTGATCGAATGTTAACAGTGTTTTAATTCGTAAATGCTCACTGCCTTTTGCAACTTCTCTAGCAAATGTGCATGAATTTGAAGAATTTGAGTGCTAGTGAACTAAATATTTTGCTTGACGGGTGTTCATCAGATCAGTGTATGTAATATCCTATGACCGGTTAATTAAGCTAGACAATTAATTTCACCATGACAGAGATCGAGTCGGAGATGCAAAGAAAGGAAAAGAAAACACAGATGGGAGAAGCCTAGTTACGGTTTTACGCGCTTTACTTCTAAAATTATAATCAACATCATCAATTCGAATCCTGATTCGGACATTTGGATGGATTCCTTCACACGTGCGCAGCCTGATCAAGATACGGACACACCCACTAGGATTAATAGAAGACCAGAGTGCGACACCATCCTTCCTCGCGCCACCAGTCCACCACGAGCGTCAACTTTCTCCCGCCCACCGCCTCCTGCCTCCTCTCTCTCTCCATCGATCTCACTTCCGCTGCCGGCGAGACCATGGGGATTTGATCTTGGATCCCTACATGGAGGACGCGATCATGGATCATCCCTGCCTCGCCGAACTTCTTGCTGATCAAACAGCGCCCAATGTTCGATCCCTTCTCCGGCGGCGCCACTCCGCGATTGATACCGACACCTTCCTCCGCGCCATGCGGCGCCACTGCCTCCGCTTTGCACCGCCACCGGCAGCTCCGCTCGCACCGGCGCCACCGGACTCGCCCCGTACCCCTCACACTACGGCAGCCTCCTCCTCGTCTACGGTGATCTTCCACCGCTCACCGGCGCCGTCGTCCAGGAGCCCTTGCCGCTGCCAGAAGGCGGCGATCACCCGAGCCACCCAAGAAGAAATCAAGGTCGCACCGCTGCCCCAGAGCGCGCCGATCAGCCGGTGGTCACCAGCAACTCAGCGACGACGACACGGCCGCAGCTGTGTGCGCCCTACGACGACGAAATCGAGGCACCCTACGTGCCATGGAGACGAACCCGCCCGCAGCGGCCCTCCCCGTACTTCTTGGAGACGACACAGGGTGGGCGGATGACCGCACTGGTGCGCGCCTCGATGATCGCCCTTCATGGACGAGTTCAGCCGGTTCCACGAGCTCGCCGACGGCCACGCGCTCCAGCGCGCCGCCTACTTCCTGGACCGCTACCTGTCGGTGACGCCCGAGTCGGACGACGCGCTGCAGCTCGCCTCGTCGCGAGCCACGCCACGGCCGTGTTCCTCGCCGCCAAGTACGAGGACCAGTACACCCTGAGGAAGATCAACGCCAGCATGGTCGCCGCCCGCTGCGGCTACACTAGCGAGATCAGGCACAAGATGGTGTCGTGCATAGAGACCGAGATCCTCGCCGCGCTCGACTACAACCTAAGCGGCCCGACGGCGTACACGTTCGTGGAGCACTTCACGAGGTACTACGGCGACGGAAAAAAAGAGAAGCTGTTGAAGGAGGCGGCGCATTGGTTCGCGGACGGGTCGCTGCTGACGTATGGATTCCACCGCTACCTGCCTTCCGTGGTGGCGGCGTCGTCGATCTTCCTGGCGAGGCTGCACGTGCTGGGGCATGAGCCGTGGAGCAGGGATCTCGCGGAGCTGACAGGGTACAAGGCCATCGACTTGATGGGCTGCGTGTGCGACATGTACAGTCAAATCGCATGTCCTCGCTTTGCTCTCTTTCAAGAGTACTTCTTCGAGGATCTATAGCCAATGTATAGGAAGAACAAGAGTCTGTAAAAGCACAAGCATGCAATGCATGATGGCTTGATGGCTTCAATTTTGCACTGTTGTCTGTAAATCTAAATTTGTGGATTTTTGGTTGAAATACATCTGATTCATCAATTCAAAATTTATTATTATTTAGTACTCTGTTATAGTGTTCTGTGATGTGATCTCTGTACATGCCATTCCGTTTCTTTTAACCGGGTTTGCATTCGCGAACTAACGATGTCTCGTGCGACGTCATCCTGGATGCGTATCTGTTGCATTTGGATGCAAATACAGAACGGTGAATAACCGCTTACATCAAATTGCTCGGATTAGTACTACCTATATTTTAAATATAAGATGCTGTTGAGTTTAATCATTCCTCTCAATAAAGAATATATAAATATTACTTATTTTATTTTGTTGTGACTTGTTTTATCATTTTATCATTAATGGTAATTGTAGTTTAGCATATTTACACTAAAATTTTTATAAATGATGAAATGTTATGTTCAAAAGTACATAATATATATTAAAAAAACAACGTATATTTAAAAACATATGGAGTACCTAATCATGGCACATCATTAATCAATAGCGAAATTTTCTGTAGGATATTATAGACTTATCGCATTTATCACAGAACACTTAAAAAGAAGGTTTTGTTCTAGGACACTTTAGTTTCGTGGTAATTCGCTAAAACACTCTATGACCATTTTTTTTTACCATGTTTGCTTCAATTGGAGAAAGACAATCTTGGAAATGATGCTTTTATCCTATGACAAATTGCACATTCAACCTTGTTATATATCCTAAAGTGAGGCCTATATCAAATGACCCTGGTGTAAAGTGAATCTACGTGCTTAACTTGGTGCAAACTGAAACATTGTGTATTTTATCCGGTGACAGTACAAAGTGCAATTTACTGCTATAGTGTTATACGATGCACAATCCTCTGAATAAGTAACATCTTACTAAAACCAAAACCAATGTTTCTGGCAGCCAAAGCTAAACTTGTAAAATACAAAACTAAATAATTATAAAACCAAAACCTGCATGTTTGCACCAGCCTTTTGTCCTCCTCAGAATTACTTCAAGGGTTTTAGAACCAACCAATCACTAATGATTTTGATCTAAAATTTTTGAAACCAATTTGCAGAAACATTTTTTTGGGGGGCAATTTGCAGAAACTTTTGAACCACACCCTTCTCAGTCAATCAATGTTCCAATGCTCCCTCTTGTTAGTTGTTACATTTGAATCCTTTTGCAGCCACACGGTAGCTGCATTGGTTAATTCAATTCGTAAATGCTCAGTGCTGGGGCATGAGCCATGGAGCCAGGATCTCGCGGAGCTGACAGGGTACAAGGACATCGACTTGATGGGCTGCGTGTGCGACATGTACAGTCAAATCGCATGTCCTCGCTTTGCTCTCTTCCAAGAGTACTTCTTCGAGAATCCATAGCCAATGTATCCATAGGAAGAACAAGAGTCTGTAAAAGCACATGCATGCAAAGCATGATGGCTTCAATTTTGCACTGTTGTCTGTACATCAATCTGTAAATCCAATTTTGTGGATTTTTGGTTGAAATATATCTGATCCATCAATTCAAAATTTACTATTTTTTGGTACTCTGTTCTAGTGTTCTGGGATCCATGTACAACTTAATCTACCTGTGTCGTTCCGTTTCTTTTTACTGGGTTTGCATTCGCGAAGAAGCGATGTCTTGTGCGACGTCATCATGGATGCTAGTACCTGTTGCGTTAGGATGCACGTACAGAACGGCGAATAACCGCTTACATCAAATTGCTCCGATTAGTATTATCTCCATATTAAATATATGATGTTGTTAACTTTTAGATATAAGTTTGATCATTAGGCTCAATAAAGAATATATAAATATTATTCATTTTATTTTGTTGTGACTTGTTTTATCATTAATGGTAATTGTAGTTTAGCATATTTACACTAAACTTTTTCAATAAAATGAATGATGAAATGTTATGTTCAAAAGTACACAATTATATTTTAAAACCAACATGTATTTAAAAACAAAGGGAGTACTTAATAAAGTTGGCACTATTAATGGCTGATTATTAATCAATAGCAAAATTTTCTATAGGACATTATAGATTTATCACCTTTAACGCAGAACACTCTTAAAAAAAGGCTTTGCTGTAGGACACTTTGGTTTTCTAGTAATTAGCTAAAACACTGTATGACCATTATTTTTTTTAACCATTTTTTGTTCAATTGGAGAAAGACAATTTTGGATTGATGCTTTTACCCTATGACAAATTGCACACTCAACCTTGTTATATCTTCATCCATGCAAAATTTTAAAAAAGAACATTTTGGAGACAATCAATAAAATGGAAATTTACAAAATTTCAAAAAAAATATATATTCGAACAAAAAGTTGTATTTGGAAAAAAAAAGGATAGTGACACCTCGATTCTCGCCAACTTGGACAATCAGGCCGACTTAGACTGGAAGGTCACCGTGCATCTATGAATCTATGATAGTAGTACCAGGCGGAGGATATATAAGCTAGTACACACACAACAACAGTTGATCAGAGTAGATAACTTCATTACATCACTAGAATAGTTCTTACAAAGATAGCCATCATGGCTTGACCCTAAATGTACAAAACTTCAGTACAAAATATAGCGGTGAAAAGGTATGGCTTTGGAATTCAACACTAAAAGTCTTCATGTTCCGCTGGTGAACTCCTCCACGATTGGGTCAACGTATTCTCCTTCTTAAAAACCTAATATATTTATATAGAGAGCAAGGGTGAGTATTTTTGTACTCCACAAGCCAGGAGAAAGATGGCATATTTAGCTTAGTCAATGAAGCTAGGGCTTGGGGTCGAAAGCAACCTTTTAAAAGAGTTGATTCGCAAAAACACTAGTGTGTCAAGTTTTACTTGTTGAAAAGGGGCTCACGCATAATCAAGGAGTGGTCCTTTTTACTCCTAGCAACATGGAAAATATAGAAAGAGAGAAACCAAATAGTCTTTCAGCAAACCCGACTCTTAACGACGACGCTCGTTGCAAAAAAATAAGAAGGGAGGAAGAACTTAGGCTTTGGTGGGAGAAAAAAGACTAGTGGAGACATTGCCAAAGTCAATCGCCTATGTGTAGCTCTTTTTTCCTTTATACCTGTAAATATTGTTTTTTCCTACTATATTAGATGGAATTGGCACGCCTTGGTGCTGATTTGTTCAAAAAAAAAAAAAGAATCACATGGCTAATCATTCATATGTGCTCATCCAATTTAGGGTATATCAACTGCTTTTAGCTCATAAATTAGTGTTCCCAGCTCTTCTATAGGAGTGCATGAAATCAATACCCTAGCGGAACTCGAGCCAAAGCTAGATCAACCAAAACGCAATAAAAATGGTTAACAATTTTGGGGGAAAAAGGAGAGGGAACCCATGATTCGAATTTTTCGAAATATTGGGATGAAATAATTTGTATTCTAAACAAGTTTTTGGCCAAATTTGAATATTCTTTTGCTAAATTTCTCAACATTTTGTATGCAATTTTTGAACAAAATAGTTTTTGAGTGTGTGGAAATTTCCTTTAGAAACAGAATTACAAACCCACTCTAATCTGAACATGCAGAATCCGGATAAATTATATATTACACCGGATAAAGTGTATCTTGTATTCTTGTTCACTTTGCACCGAGTCTAGTACATATTTTCACTTTATACTAGGTTATATTTTCACTTTATACTAGGTTATGTTAAGGTAAGTTTCATTGGTACACTAGGTTGCACCATATGGTTGAAGAAAAATCTTGTAAAATATTGGTATAACTTGTGAAACCTTTTGAATTTAGACCATGCTTTACGGGATTTTGTTAAAAAATATTAAATTTTAAAAAATTTCTATAGATTTGATCATATATCCTAGAGTTAAGTGAGACCAATATCAAATTAAATGACCCTGGTGTAAAGTGAAACTACGTGCTCAACTTGGTGTATTTTATCCAGTGATAGTACAAAGTGCAATTTACTGTTATAGTGTCATGTGATGCACAATCCTCTGAAATTCTGAATAACAACATCTTACTAAAACCAAAGCCCGCATATGTTGAGTTGTGGTCCAAATTCATTTGCACAAAATAAAGGCCAGCTTACGGATCGTTATCCTTTTAGAGTTTCACCTTCATATATACCACTTGTAAGCCGCCGTTCGTCGTTGTAACCTCACCCCGATATAGTGAAGATATTTTTGCTGGCTGGCGCTCGTAGTTTTTTTCTCTCATGCTTTGGGAGGGTTTTCCACGTTAAATCTCGTGACTTCTATGATTAATCTATTGTTCTTTATCGTTTGTTTGCCTATCATTTCCTAACAGCATATGCTAATGTTTCTGGCAGCCAAAGCTGAACATGCAAAATACAAAACTAAATAATTATAAAACCAAAACCTGCATGTCTGCATGCACCAGCCTTTTGTCGTCCTCAGAATTACTTCAACAGTGCTAGAACCAACTAATCACTAACGATTTTGATCTCAAAATTTTCAAACCAATTTGCTGAACTTTTTTTTTTTTGGGAGGGGGGGTGATATCCCGGCCCAGGACTTAACAGGATTAATAGAATAATAGAATACTCATATCAACAAGTTGTAACTTCTTTTCCAGAAGCTGATCTCCAAATAACTCTGAGGTTAAGCGTGCTTGGTCTGTAGGAATTGACTTGGGTTGGTCTGTGAGGAAAGTCTATGATCTATGAAAGTTGCCTGATGTGGTTCTCGATCATCCGTCAAAGTTTCAATCCTCCCTCTTGTTAGTTGTTACATTTGAATCCTTTTCTGCAATACCACTCGATCGAGAGCTAGGAGTGGTTCATTACCATAGAAGTAGTCCCAACTCCTGAGCACGTACTATGTTTACCTTTTGCCTGAGATTTACCTGAATTCGCGCCTTTCTATTTTTCTGCTCTGAAAACTGAAGATTTTGATCGCGTGTTACTAGTGGTTAATTCGTAAACGCTCAGTGTCTTCCGTAACTTATCTAGCAATGTGCATGAATGGATAATATCATAATTCGAGACTACAGTGGATTTTAAGAATTTGAGTACTGCTACTAGACTATTTTCTGTGTAACGGTGTGTATCGGTGACTCGGTGTATGTAATATCCTATGATCGGTGAATTAAGCTAGACATTAATTAATTTATTCATGACAGAGATCGAGTCAGGGTGCAAAAAGGAAAAAGAAAAAAAAAGGAAAGAAACACAGATGAGAGAACTGAGAGAAGCCTCGTTACAGTTTTACTCCTATATACGCGCGTATGGCGCAAGCTAGATTAACGACTCCAAACACGCGCTTTACTTCTAATCAACATCGTTAATTCGATCCTGATTCGGAAAACCGCGCGCGCACTACATTTTGATGAATTCCTTCACGCGTGCGCAGCCTGATCAGAGTCGGATCGTGTCAGGCAAGAGGTTAAAAGGCGAGAGCGCGACACCATCCTTCTTCCTTCCTCCCGCCACCACCACGAGCGACAAACTTTCTTTCATCCCGCCACCGCCTGTTGCCTCCTCTTGCTCTCCCTCACTTCCGGCGACCATGGGGGATTTGATCTTGGATCCCTACATGGAGGACGCGATCATGGATCATCCCTGCCTCGCCGAACTTCTTGCTGATCAAACAGCGCTCCCAATGTTCGATCCTTTCTCCGGCGGCGGCACTCCGCAGATGGTGGATACCGACACCTTCCTCCGTGCCATCGGCGCGCTGCCTCCGCTTGCACCGCCACCAGCAGCTCCGCTCGCACCGGCGCCACCGGACTCGCCCCGTACCCCTCACACCTACGGCAGCCTCCTCCCCGTCTACGGTGATCTTCCACCGCTCACCGGCGCCGTCGTCCAGGAGCCCTTGCCGCTGCCAGAAGGCGGCGATCACCCTGTGCCTCCCGCCACGGCCGTGTTCCTCGCCGCCAAGTACGAGGACCAGTACACCCTGAGGAAGATCAACGCCAGCATGGTCGCCGCCCGCTGCGGCTACACCAGCGAGACGAGGCACAAGATGGTGTCGTGCATGGAGACCGAGATCCTCGCCGCGCTCAACTACAACCTAAGCGGCCCGACGGCGTACACGTTCGTGGAGCACTTCACGAGGTACTACGGCGACGGAAAAAAAGAGAAGCTGTTGAAGGAGGCGGCGCATTGGTTCGCGGACGGGTCGCTGCTGACGTATGGATTCCACCGCTACCTGCCTTCCGTGGTGGCGGCGTCGTCGATCTTCCTGGCGAGGCTGGACGTGC
Source organism: Oryza longistaminata (assembly GCA_009805545.1). Classification (NCBI taxonomy): domain Eukaryota; kingdom Viridiplantae; phylum Streptophyta; class Magnoliopsida; order Poales; family Poaceae; genus Oryza; species Oryza longistaminata. The sequence continues at coordinate 26,848,037 of CM020179.1, read as the reverse complement.
TGGGGCATGAGCCATGGAGCGAGGATCTCGCGGAGCTGACAGGGTACAAGGCCATCGACTTGATGGGCTGCGTGTGCGACATGTACGGTCAAATCGCATGTCCTCGCTTTGCTTTCTTCCAAGAGTACTTCTTCCAGGATTGATAGCCAATGTATCCATAGGAAGAACAAGAGTCTGTAAAAGCTTATGTCAAAAAAAAAAGTCTGTAAAAGCATAACCATGCAATGATGCAATGCATGATGGCTTCAATTTTGTAGAGTTCGTATGTACATCGATCTATAAGTCCAAATTTGTGAGTTTTGGTTGAAATATATATGATTCATCAATTCAAAAATTACTAAATTTGTGAGTTTTGGTTGAAATATATATGATTCATCAATTCAAAAATTACTAAATTTGTGAGTTTTGGTTGAAATATATATGATTCATCAATTCAAAAATTACTAAATTTGTGAGTTTTGGTTGAAATATATATGATTCATCAATTCAAAAATTACTAAATTTGTGAGTTTTGGTTGAAATATATATGATTCATCAATTCAAAAATTACTAAATTTGTGAGTTTTGGTTGAAATATATATGATTCATCAATTCAAAAATTACTAAATTTGTGAGTTTTGGTTGAAATATATATGATTCATCAATTCAAAAATTACTAAATTTGTGAGTTTTGGTTGAAATATATATGATTCATCAATTCAAAAATTACTAAATTTGTGAGTTTTGGTTGAAATATATATGATTCATCAATTCAAAAATTACTAACTTTTCGTACTCTGGTTTCTGTACATCTTGATCGATCTGTACCGTTTCTCTTCTTCCTACTGGCCTACTGCATGTACACCCATTCGCGAACTCGCAACTTCTCGTGCCACCTGCCACGTGATATGCTGGTAGTATCTGTTGCGCTAGGACGCACGTACACAACGGCTGAACCACATAGTCAAGCTTCCTTTTTTTTTTAACGAATCAGCATTCAGGTGCGCCAATTTCATTGAATATACTGGAGGAAAAAACTGTATAGGAACAAGAGATTTACAAAGGGAAAAGGAAGGGGAAATTATTTTCTAAAAAAACTAAGGATTGATATGGGCAAGGCATTTTTGTTACTGCTAGAGCCCAAATTTTGGTCTCCTCTATTTTCGTAGTAATGGATATTGTCGAGAGCTCTATGTTTTCAAACACTCTATTGTTTCTCTCCTTTTATATCTCTCATGTCGTTAGTAGTAGCAGCCTGCAAACACGTTTCCTGTACACCAGGTATGGACTGTAGTAGGAATCTAGCTGGTCGGATTCATGTGTTCTTGCACATCCAGTTTGCGAGCATGTTCCATATTCTTCTCGTATATCTACGGTCCAAGAGGAGGTGGAAGGTTGCCTCCAATGTGTGTCTGCAGCAGGCATTAGGTGTTTTTTTGGACATCCTCGAATCACTAATTTGTCTAACGTCCAGTCCCTATTATGGATCACAAGCCAAGCGAGCAACTTACATTTGTTTGATGCCCACGCATAGTTTGTGCTAGTAGATCCAAGGAACTGCTCTTTTAGGTGGAACCAGGTACTCTTCATGATTTGTGAGCTTCCAAATGATTTCATTTGCAACACCTGGGGTGAGCTGCACGCTTTGAACTGTTGTCCACAGGATCACTAGTTGCTCCAGAAGCTCAGTTGTCATGGCTACAGTGATTGAGAGGTTTAGGTCTTGTGACCAGGTATTATCTGCGATGACATTTCTCAAGGTTCTATTCTTCGTTTTGGAGATTGCGTATACGTACACTTGTGGCATGACTTCCTTCGGGTGGCGACCGTGCATCCAGGCCGAGTCCCAAAAACGTGATGTTGCTCCGTCCCCAACGGTTATCATCATAATCACGAAGAGTATTTTATTGGTTTCATCACATGGGGTATCCAACCCAACCCATGCCTTGTCTGAGGATTCCTATTTATACCATAGCCATCTGACATGTAGTGCTAGTGCGAAGCTTTCTAGATTTAGCGCGCCCAGGCCGCCATATATAGGCAGTTGGTGAGCATGATCTTTTTCAGTTTACTTTGCATTTCCCGCCCATTATGTTTTCCTGACCCGCTCATAGGAAGCTCTTTCGTTGTTTGTCAAGAACTTTTATAGATTCTTTGGTAAATTTAAACATTGTTAGGACATAGACTGGCTGCGGGGAAAGCACTGACTTGACCAAGGTGGTGCGCTAGCTAGCCCCATGTTTCTTTCCCGCCAAGCGGCCATCGTTCCTGCTGATTTATCGAAGAGTGGTTGCAGGTCTGCCTTGCATGCGCAATCTCCCAACGGTGAAAGGTAGTCCCAGGTATTTCATTGGCAGTAACGCCCGCGTCGTTGGTATGTTCTTTGGTACATCGTCGAGATCTATGTTCTCACACCTGATGAGTGCCGTCTGCGATTTTTGGATGTTTGTACAAAGTCGAGCTTTCGGAGCCAAATTTTTTATACGGATTGAACAAAGTTTCGGAGCCAGGCTTTCTGATATTGCTTACTCCCAATAATACATATAATCCACGGCGTTATTAGATAGACAAAACAAACTATGTATTTTCTCCAACTTGATTTTTATTTTAGATTTATACCAATATTTAGTTTGATAATGATCGAATTCACATTCAGAACAAATTTCTCTATATGCTCTAATCAAATCCAGTAAAAATCTGCAGGGGTGCACGCACGTTCATCAAATTGCTCTGATCAGACGAAAGCTTAGCCTGCGTTCGTTTGCAGGGCTTCCCAACTTCCCCATCTCGTTTGGCACAATTCAGGACTAATTAATCAATTAATCGTTCTTAAGTAATTTTGTTAGTAGTGTCTCTACCGTGTTCCTTAGAGAAATAGATGTATTTTAAGAATTTAAGAACAGTAGACTTTTTTTTGGTGTGTTCCGGTGTATATGGAATGGAGTTATTATCCTACCCAAAATAGTATTGATCGGTGAATTAATTTACAGCGCTAGAAATTAATTCCATTGCAGGACAGAGATCCAGTCGGAGTGAAGAAAAGGAAATAAACACGTATGTGAGAAACCTAGTTGCCGTTTTTACGCGCATCTTTGATGGATTTTTCTTGCGCTCGTGTTTGAGTTTTGATGACTCCAGAACGATTTGAAAACATTAACCTGATACCCAATTTTCTTGTACCCAAATTCACACTGACGCCAAAAGGAAAAAGAAGAAAGAAACGCTCTCGTAAGTCGTAAGTCGATATACTAATTCAGGACTATAAACAATCAACTAATCATCATTAAGAAATTACAGCTATCAGTTAATCCCATCAGGAATTCGGGACAGAGTCGGAGACCAAAATAGGAAAGGAACACAACCTAATTCCAGGTTTTTTTTACAGCCTAGTACGGGTTCACACCGATTCGCTTGGTTCAAATCAAATCGATCAACACGATCCCGATTCGGAATTGCGCGCGAAGCCTGGAATGAATCGGATCGAACACCCATGGTGGCAGCCAGGATAAAAGGCGAGGAGCGCCGCGCGACACCATCACCATCGCCTCGCCACCAGCGCGCAAGTTTCTTCTTCCACCACTAGCCTCCGCTCTCCCACACTGCTCCAGCGAGCGAGCGAGAGCGACCATGGATTCGATCATGGAGCCCTACGTCGCCGACCTTCTCGCTGACGACATAACGACCTCGATGGTCGAGCTCTTGTCCGGCTACGGCGGCGCGGCGCAGATGGATGTCGGGGTTCTTGACGCGTACCTCCGCGCCATCGGCGCGCTCCCGGCGCCGACCTGGCCGCCGCCGCCGAGGTGGAGTCCATGGCATCGAATGATGACACCAACGGCGTACTCTACGACTGGCACACGAAACTGGATGTCAAGGTGCCCTGTGCTCTTCTTCCGCCGCCGCCGGGCTTCCCTCCGCTTCCCGTTCCAGGGCTGGCCGACGAGCCCGTGTACGCCGCGCCTGCTCGCCATCTTCCGCCGCCGCCGGGCTTTCCTCCGCTTCCCGTTCCAGGGCTGGCCGACGAGCCCGTGTACGCCGCGCCCGCTCGCCATCTTCCTCCGCCGCCGGGCTTCCCTCCGCTTCCCGTTCCAGGGCTGGCCGACGAGCCCGTGTACGCCGCGCCTGCTCGCCATCTTCCGCCGCCGCCGGGCTTTCCTCCGCTTCCCGTTCCAGGGCTGGCCGACGAGCCCGTGTACGCCGCGCCCGCTCGCCATCTTCCTCCGCCGCCGGGCTTCCCTCCGCTTCCCGTTCCAGGGCTGGCCGACGAGCCCGTGTACGCCGCGCCTGCTCGCCATCTTCCGCCGCCGCCGGGCTTTCCTCCGCTTCCCGTTCCAGGGCTGGCCGACGAGCCCGTGTACGCCGCGCCCGCTCGCCATCTTCCTCCGCCGCCGGGCTTCCCTCCGCTTCCCGTTCCAGGGCTGGCCGACGAGCCAGTGACCTCGACACGGTGCACGGCGGTAAGATCAGCGCGGCGGCGCGCGTTTCCCTCGTCGCCTGGATGGGGAGGCTCACCCACCGCTACGAGCTCGCCGCCGGCACGCTCCACCGCGCCGTGTCCTACTTCGACCGGTTCCTGTCCGCGAGAGCCCTGCCAAGCTACACCACGCACCAGCTCAGCCTCGTCGGCGCCACGGCCGTGTACACGGCGGCCAAGTACGAGGACCAGGGGACGGTCTTCAAGCTGGACGCCAGGGAGATCGCCAGCTACGGCGAGTTCGCGTCGGCGCAGGAGGTGCTCGCGATGGAGAGGGAGATGATGGCGGCGCTGGGCTACCGGCTGGGCGGACCGAACGTGGAGACGTTCGTGGAGCACTTCACACGGTACAGCAAGGGGAAGGAAGAGCTGCGCGTGCAGCGGCTGGCGCGCCACGTCGCCGACCGGTCGCTGGAGAGCTACGGCTGCCTGGGCTACCTGCCGTCCGTGGTGGCAGCGGCGGCGATCTCCATCGCGAGGTGGACGCTGAACCCGCCGGGCGCGCTGCCGTGGAGCTCGGAGCTGCACGAGCTGACGGGGTATAGCTCTCAGGATATCTCCAGCTGCGTCCTCACCGTGCTCAACACGCAGTGATCAGCCGGTGATTGATGGATAATAGTTACAAGAATCTGGCAAGAAATGTAATTTTGTAATTTGTGAACACATTGGCAAAAAATGTTACATTGTGTTGTTCACAATCATTGTCTCAGAAAGATTGCTTCTAGATTTATCAACCTGGATTCATATGGATGTACAACAAATGTAACCGTGCAATGTTTCAATTTAATTAATTCATATTAATCTATATTGTCAATTTTTTATAACTATTTAGCGGTAACATGTAAACAACGAGGGGATATTCTCTGGAGGGATGAAAATCCATATCCCTTCTTCGAGGATCCATAGCCAATGTATAGAAAGAACAAGAGAGTCTGTAAAAGCACGAGCATGCAATGCATGAATATGATGGCTTAAATTTGATGAATGCATTGATCTGTAAACCCAAAACTGTGTGTGTTATTTGGTTGAAATATAGGAGTATGTGATTCATCAATTCAAATTTACTAGCTTTTGGTAGTCTTATCTCTATATATTGTATACACTTTCGTTTCTTTCTCCTACTGGGCATGCATTGGCGAACCCGCAATGTCTAATGCGCACGTTTGGAATTTCGGTTCGAAATTCAAACCCTCCCCTGGCACGAAACTATGTCCGACTTTTGTGTGTGCGTGTGATTTAGCAACTTTTATTTAAATTCTATCAACATTGGAAATTTGAGCAATATTTATCAAATTTGAATAAATTTTGCTAACTTCACAATAGTTTGTTTTGTTTGAAATTTATGGGTGGGAGATTGCAAGGTACGGCGGGTTCACGTCGGCGCAGGACGTGACCCTCACGGAGAATAACGCCCGTGGTCGCGGCGCTCGACTACCGGCTGATCTGCCAGCGCGCCCAACCGCGGACGCATGCATTCGAGACTTCACCCGGTGCAGCCGGGGAGAGGAAGAACGGCGGGGGCAGCTCAGCTGGCGCGCGACGTCGCCGACCTGTCGCTGATCAACTACGGCTGCCTGGCTCTACCAGCTGCCGTCCGTGGTGGCGGCGGCGGCGGTGGCGATCTTCATCGGGAGGTGTGTTCGCTGAACGGAGCTGCATGCATGCAGGAGCTGACGGGGTACAGCTGCATATCTCCTCGCCATGTAGAACGCGGTGATCGATCGGTTGATCGAGGACGAGATTGGTAGGACTGTAGGAGCAGATATCCCTTGTAATAAACATGTTATGTTAATTCGTTCATCATGGTTGCCATGCAATGCAACTTGAGTTTTTTTTTTCTTTTTGCCCCCTCAGCATGATCCTACAATCTTTATTAACACGGCCCAGATGTTGTGTCCATCCATATTTGAGGAATGGATTTTAAACTTGGACTCTCTAAGGAATATTTCTTCGTTATTTGCATGTTATCTAAATAGTTATGAAAGATATTATTCCATAAATATATAAGTCAAAATTCAACTTCTACAAGTAAAAGAAAAAAATTAAACTATAGCCTAGTTAACGGATAACCACCATTAATTTTGTTTTTTTTTTCAACTTGTATAAATTGAATTTGATCTTGCATATACGTTTGTGGAATGATCTATATTGATCAATTTTGTTTGTATTTTCATATTCGAATGACATGTAAATAATAGAAGGTGTCCTCTAATGAGTTTAGAATTGTTTCCCCATATTTGTAACTTGTGGTTTTTTGCCCTTCTGAATGTGTACAACAAATGTTACACATCCTTTGTAACATATGCATTGTTTCAATTTACTGTAGTTCGTTTTCGTTGGTAAGTGGCAACATATATACACCATTATTTAGGATCGGGAGGTGTTCGCTGAACGGAGCTGCATGCAGGAGCTGACGGGGTACAGCTGCATATCCTCTCCATGTAGAACGCGGTGATCGATCGGTTGATCGAGGACGAGATTGGTAGGACTGTAGAGTGTCTGTAGGAGCAGATATCCCTTGTAATAAACAATGTTATGTTAATTCGTTCATCGTGGTTGCCATGCAATGCATCTTGAGTTTTTTTTTTCTTTTTGCCCCCTCAGCAAGATCCTACAATCTTTATATATAAGTCAAAACTCAACTTCTATAAGTTCAAAAAAATAAATTAAACTATAGCCTAGTTAACGGATAACCACCATTAATTTTGTTTTTTTTCAACTTGTATAAATTGAATTTGATCTTGTATGTATGTTTGTGGAATGATCTATATTGATCTGTTTTGTTTATAAATTCATATTCGAATGACATGTAAATAACTAGAAGGTGTCCTCTAGTGAGTTTAGAATTGTTTCCTCCATATTTGTAACTTGGGGGTTTTTTGCCCTTCTGAATGTGTACCACAAATGTTACACATCCTTTGTAACATATGCATTGTTTCAATTTACTGTAGTTCGTTTTCGTTGGTAAGTGGCAACATATATACACCATTATTTAGTCGTTGCATTTCATTGAGGGGATTATATTCAAACTTTTGTCATGGCAGGAGCGAGATAATGTTGTACTAATCCGGTAATCCCTGTACAGTTTTTTCTCTGTTTTTCTCTTGGAGGTTTATCTGAGCTCCACATTTCCTGTAACATCTTAACTGGGAAAATTAGCGCATCATGTGCAACGAAACTTTATTGTTAGTGTAGGATAAGAGTGAATTAGTATAGTTCATTAATCACAATTTGGTTGCATAATAATTGGCATTGAACCAGCACTCCAGCAGTAATAAACCATACTGCGTAACTCATAACTTGTTTAAGTACATGAATAATATAAATCATGTGTTCTTTTCCCCTTTTTCCAACTCCGTGCTTGCGCTTCTTAAACTGTTAAATAATGTTTTTAGAGTAAATTGTATTGGCGGTACACGAACTTGTCAGGTGGGTGTAATCTAGTGTATGAACTTGTAAAATACTCGTTTTGGTACATGAACTTATCTTGCGCATGCGAACTAAGGTCAAAAGGACATTACATGACTAATTTTGTTGATTTAGGTGCTAATTAGAATACTACGTATACATATATATGATAAGGTTGCTACTTAGACATACACTTGTTCAATAAAAAGATAGAATGAGATATAGTGATTGTAGATAAAGATATAAAATATCGAGCAATGATACATGGGTTAGAAACATATGAAATTCAAGATAAAGTAAAGAACAAATTTATAAATATAGCATGTTTTATGCATACTCCCTATACGTATGGACGCCATTATGCCACATCCTAATCAACATCAGCTAGGTAAAATTAACCTTGCCAGACCATTTTGAATCTAGTTTGCCCGGATTATATAAGTTTGTGTACCAAAACGAGCATTTTACAAGTTTATGTGCTAAATTACACCCACATAACAAGTTTATGCACCACCAATGCAATACACTCATGTTTTTAAAAAGAAGTTTTATAGAAATTTTGCTTTAGAAACTATATTAATCTAATTAAAATTTAACTAATATTTGATTAATCATGTGCTAATTCGTAGTCCTGTTTTACGTCTGTTTGTAGAGAAAGCTAGATTTCAGTCCTACTCTCTCCGTCCCATAAAAACCAACCTAGTACCGAATGTGACACATCCTAGTATATGTGTCTAGATTCGTTGTATTAGAATATGTCACATCCAGTTTTAGATTTATTTTTGTTTTTGGAAGTTTAAAGGAAAAAGTGCACCGCAGGTCCCTCAACTTGTCATCGGGATAAAAAAACGTCCTCGAACCGCAAAACCAGATATACGAGGTCCCATAACTATACAAAACCGGTCACAATAGGTCCCTCGGCGGTTTTATCCCGGTTTTGTTCTACGTGGCTGCTGAGTCAGCGTGGGACCCACGTGGGCCCCACATGTCAGCCTCCCCTTTCTTTCCCCCTTCTCACCCTTCCTCTTCTCTCTCCAACCACAACAATTTTCACAAGTCACAAGCGCAGCGGAATCGCGGAGAGGTGAGGGCTTGATTTGATCTCTCTCCCACTCTCTCCTCCTCCTCCTCCTCCTCCTCTGCTTTCCTCTGCTCCAAGACAACCGTGAGATTTCTTCTCTTCTTCAATGTCCATGTGTTGGTGATGCTGTTGCTAGTAGCCGCTGCTCTTCTAGTTCTTGCTGTTTCGTTTCGTTCGCCGTGATCCTGTGGAGTACTTGATCGAGACCATTGGGTGTTCTCTTGTCTTCGATCTTAATACGATTCTGTGAGAGTTTTACTCTTGGTCTAATGGTCTGTAATGCTGCGGCCTGTGTTCTTGCGTTGGTGTGTGTTGATGTTGTTGCGGTTGGTTTTGAAGTTGGTCTGTGTTCTTGCATTTGTGTGTGTTGATGTTGTTGCGGTTGGTTTTGAAGTTGGTGGTGGTTTTCTTTGAGGAGGGAGGGTGACGAGCACCGAGGGCCATGGTGATCTCTTTCCCCTCTTTTTTTTCTTCGTTTTCTTGCTTGCTCTTGTTGTCGCTGTTCCTGCTGCTTTCGAAGATGGCGGCAGTTTTCTTGGAGGAGATGGAGGTGACGAGCACCAACCTATGGTGATCTTCGTTGTCTCCTTTTATTTCGATCTTACTTATCATCCTTCTCCAACTTGTTCCTGTTGTTGCGTCTGCTGCTGCTTCCGTGTCGCTGTTGTTGCGGTTCGCATGGTCTCTGTTGGAGGTGGTGGTAATCTGTAATCCTGTATCTGTCCGTCTTCTTGCAACTGGATAGTGTTCATCAGTTCATGAGTTCATCCTTCATCGTAGCACCCGTTTCTACCTACGCATTTTCTTGATGTTTCTTTTCCTGGCGTTATCGATGTAAACATGGCCGCTCGATGATCTATATCTGCTCGTCTCTATCGTTTACTTATTTTGGTATGTTTTTCCAGATTCTTTCTGCGTGTAGGTGTGCTTTCCTCTCTTTTTTTTCCCACACTGGGTTTTGACGTTCTGTTGATTCCTCTTATTCTTGTTGATTCTTGATGATGCTGTGCACGCGGAAACTCGGTGATCTTGATTTATAACCTGTCCGTTCTTGCTGTTGAGTGCCAGCGAGCAGTGTTACTCTGTTTTTCATGAAAGTACTTTTCATTCAGTAGATGTTTACATCCATAGATGTATGAGTCTCTTAGACCTTAGTTCTTACTTACTACTCCCTACGTTTCACAATATAAGTCATTCTAGCATTTCCCACATTCATATTGATGCTAATGAATCTAGACATATATATTTATTTAAATTCATTAGCATCAATATGAATGTGGAAAATGCTAGAATGACTTACATTGTGAAACGGAGGAAGTATCAAGCAATCAAGTTCAAGCCATCTTTATTTGCAGCTCACATTAAATGGTCTAACACTTGATGATGTTTCACTTCCCCAGTATGGTGTGAAGTGCGATTCTGTTAAGTAGTTTGTTACCCGGCACCAGGTGTTACTGAAATTTGAGTGGGAAATCTTAGCCTGTGATTATTTGTCCCCTTTCATATCGTGTGCACTGCAGGCTGCTGCATTTGTTCTTGGCACAAACTTTGGAGTTTTTATTTTTGTTCTGAAATGCTGAAGCCATTTTTCATGGTCTTCTTAAGTCTTAGTGACCCTGATCAGTATTGAACAATGTTTGGTTCCACAGATAGTACAATAGTGTGTTCACATTAGTCCTTACAGGAAAGAGGCTTCTGCCATGGGTGCATCTCCCAGCCGTCCACTAGAACAATCACCATCATCTAGTGAAGGAGAGAATCACAGAGTTAAGTATGCCTCATATACTACGCAAGGATTTCGCCCGCACATGGAAGATGCAGTGAGTAATCTTGCACTCTTTTAACCAATTTTATGGCCATAAGGTGTTTACCTGTAAGTAAATGTGATCAAACAACAAGCTTGATTTGTACCTTTCGTATTATCTAGCTTGCAGTTGAACTAGATCTAGATGCGACCACGTCATTCTTTGGTGTTTATGATGGCCATGGAGGTTTGATCTTCATTCTCATCTTTTCTAACAAATGTCAAACAATTCATCTGTTAGACCACTTCACGCGTTGGTTAAAATATCATAGAAGTCACAATCCTCTATAAAGAAAGGACGGCGTTTCCTATTAGGAACATAATAACAGTTGATTCATCCTTCAATCCTTCGTTCTCTATCTGTACAGTCATGCTGAGTTTTTTACCTTTTTCTATTCAGGAGCTGAAGTAGCAAAGTACTGTGCAAAACGATTTCATAATATGCTTCTTGAGGATGTAGACTATATCAACAATCTGCCCAATGCAATTACGTCTGTATGCTTCAGGTTATTTTCTACATAATTATTTCATGTACTCTACATATTTTGTGCACTCATGTTTCTCAATAGTGGAAAACGGAAGGACAAGTGTTCATAATTGCAATCATTTTCTTGAAAATATAGTACCATTTGCTGGATTAGCAAACATGAAAATATGTAATCACCTGCCTTCTTAATTACAGACTTGATGATGATTTGCAACGATCAAATGAATGGAGGGAGTCACTTAATCCCTGTGCTAATCGCAATTGTCTCACTAACATTTGTGCTAATCTCCACCATTTCACAGAGGTGATATATAAACTTTGTGGTTGTTCTTTACACATCCAACTGCATTAAAGTTAATCATGATCTTATTTCTAGTTATCTAGTGCACATATTCTTATCTGCAAGAAGTATCTTGAAGGAATGTGTGATATGGATTCCATATTTTTCTCTCAAGATATGATGTGGAGTTCCGAGTGATATATTTCTCATACACACTCATCATATCAAGCACTTGTTTAATGTTTATGGAGTCAGAATCCAAAAGCTTGTTAAGTTCTTGTTGTACTTTAGTTGTTATCCTACTGCCCAAACTATGGTATTGTTTGATATGTCACTTTGTTGGACTCATCATGTCTTTCTTATATTTGTTCCCTTCTTTTATGGAGTATGGACATCATTTTTTCTCTGGTGGCATTGCACACCTTTTTAG
>CM020179.1:26699177-26836059 GCA_009805545.1 Oryza longistaminata | reverse complement strand
GTTTTACACTTCAGCTGGATTGTTGCCCCTCAGGATTACGTTCCGCCGTCATATGAAGGTAGCACAGCATGTGTGGTAATCATTAGAGGAAATCAGATCATTGTTGGGAATGTTGGTGATTCTCGTTGCGTGCTTTCAAAGAATGGTCAGGTGTGTGACTTGTTTCTTGTCAAATGTCTTATTGCCTGGATCTTCTCTCTTGCCAAATGCAACAAATTGGTGCCTAATTATTATCTTTTTGTTTTTCTGTTGTGTCCATAGGCAATTAGTTTATCCTTTGATCACAAACCACACCATGAAGCTGAACGTGAAAGAATTCAAAGAGCAGGAGGACATGTATTTTTGCGAAGAATTCTAGGAATGTTAGCCACGTCCAGAGCGATTGGTATAATTTTATCTTATTTTCTTTTGGCTGTTTGTACAAAATCTGTTGCATTGTAATTGACATTTTCGTTACTACCATTGCAGGTGATTTTGCATATAAGCAGAACAGAAATATGCCTCCTTCACAGCAAATGGTGACATGTGTTCCTGACATTCGCGTCGTAAGTGTAACTATGTCATTTTAGATGACTATATATTTGTTTTCTTGGTCTGATCAGATGTCCTTATTTTTGTTAGGAAAACATAACTGATGATACTGAATTTCTTGTCATAGCAAGTGATGGTGTCTGGTAGGTCCTCTGCTATAAAATTAGTAAAGGTTATTTGTTGTTTTATGCTAGCTCCTGATTAAATAAATCTCTTGCAGAATATATCCACTCCAATGACAATTAACTTGCTTCTAAGACAGTATTGTTTTTTCCACAAGGGTTTGTACATTTACTTTAATTAAAATTGGATGTGACCTGGACTGGTATATTATCTAGTTCACCACCATGTGTAGTTATGAATGTTTTTACGTGGTGAAGATTTTTGAATTCTTATTTTGAGTTAAATGTTATGTCCTTGGAGAGGCTGAATCTACTGAAAAGAGAGACATCTGTCATTCCCTGCACTAGCTGGGGTTTTATAGTATTCAGACAATTATTTAATTTGATGGTTTGGTATCTGACAGGCTTAATAAGTTGGAAATGACTCCAACGACCACTGGTCCCCTTATATATCTGACTTATACTGCAAGATCATTCTTCAAGAACCATCTCACTAAATGAAACATTTACACCTGTAGGAATTGTGCTAAGATGTATCAGTGTTAATATTGATAAATGACAGCAATCTACCATATATTATCACAATCTGATATACGTTTCCCATTGGCAATGCTATTTCTCTTCCTTTTGTTTCTTCTACAGTTTTATTCATATTCACATAGTAAACTTAAATACATTTTTTTTCTCTTTCAGGGATGGCATGGGAAATAACAATGTTGTTCAGTTTGTGCGTCAGGAATTACGTCCGGTGAGTCCTTCCTATTTTTCTCTGCATGTCATGAAGTAATGCATTAAAAAAACACATCATTTTGTTGCGTTATATGGCTTTTGCTTTGAAACTATGTTAGCAGGCTGGTTCTGTGATGAGAACACGAAGTGTAGTAGTTATATGCTTATTTAGTTGGTTGTAAGAACCTTGTTATCTTGGACTCCACCAAAAGCCGGGTTGATATGATCCATTTGTCTAAAAAACGCATCCTCTCTAGAAGTTCCTTTCATGCATGCACTCTTAACCCTAAATTAAATCAATGAAAGTTTACTCCAGTTCTGAACACATGTGCATGGATCTGCTTCGTTTTGTTATCAAGAGATTGAAATCTAAAGTCTACATATGAAGATCGTAGGATGTTTTTCGCTGTTCATTCATTTGTTGCTAGAATTGTTATTATGCCCTTTGGCCTGTGCCTTGACGTATGCATGTTAACCAACACAGGGGGAGGAAAATCTACGCGAGACTTGTGAGAAGCTTGTTGGTCATTGCTTGCACTCAAGTGACAACGCGACTGCCATACTGGTTAAGTTCAAGCCCATTGAGGAGGACCCCGATGAAGTTGCCAGTGCCAGGGATGAACATCAACACAACCCCGAGGGCGGTGATGAGCAACTTGACATCAACAATGACAATGACTAATCACTGGCCCTCCAATTTAGTGCACCTTAGTTCTTGCAAGGATCTTAGCTAGCTGCAGGGAGTTTTGGGGTTAGATCAGGAAAAGAAGGTCCAGAGAGTCCTATTTTTTGTCCAAGGCGACGTTGATGGGATGCCACTAAGTACGTAGGATGATGCCATCAGTCCATTAGCATAGGAGACAGTCCGTTACATTTTTGCCTGAGAGTCACTTGGATTCGTTTAACGCACCTTTATCATTGTACTCTGGATTACTGAAGATTTTGGTCGATGTAGTAATACTCATTTCACAAATGCTCACCACCTTTTATAACTTCTCTAACTATGTGCATGACTGCATGCTATGCTAGCTACTCTCTCCGTTTCACAATGTAAGTCATTCTAACATTTCCCACATTCATACTGGTGTTAATGAATATTTCACAATGTAAGTCATTCTAGCATTTCCTACATTCATACTGGGAAATGCTAGAATGACTTACATTGTGAAATATTCATTAACACCAGTATGAATGTGGGAAATGTTAGAATGACTTACATTGTGAAACGGAGAGAGTAGCTAGCATAGCATGCAGTCATGCACATAGTTAGAGAAGTTATAAAAGGTGGTGAGCATTTGTGAAATGAGTATTACTACATCGACCAAAATCTTCAGTAATCCAGAGTACAATGATAAAGGTGCGTTAAACGAATCCAAGTGACTCTCAGGCAAAAATGTAACGGACTGTCTCCTATGCTAATGGACTGATGGCATCATCCTACGTACTTAGTGGCATCCCATCAACGTCGCCTTGGACAAAAAATAGGACTCTCTGGACCTTCTTTTCCTGATCTAACCCCAAAACTCCCTGCAGCTAGCTAAGATCCTTGCAAGAACTAAGGTGCACTAAATTGGAGGGCCAGTGATTAGTCATTGTCATTGTTGATGTCAAGTTGCTCATCACCGCCCTCGGGGTTGTGTTGATGTTCATCCCTGGCACTGGCAACTTCATCGGGGTCCTCCTCAATGGGCTTGAACTTAACCAGTATGGCAGTCGCGTTGTCACTTGAGTGCAAGCAATGACCAACAAGCTTCTCACAAGTCTCGCGTAGATTTTCCTCCCCCTGTGTTGGTTAACATGCATACGTCAAGGCACAGGCCAAAGGGCATAATAACAATTCTAGCAACAAATGAATGAACAGCGAAAAACATCCTACGATCTTCATATGTAGACTTTAGATTTCAATCTCTTGATAACAAAACGAAGCAGATCCATGCACATGTGTTCAGAACTGGAGTAAACTTTCATTGATTTAATTTAAGAGTGCATGCATGAAAGGAACTTCTAGAGAGGATGCGTTTTTTAGACAAATGGATCATATCAACCCGGCTTTTGGTGGAGTCCAAGATAACAAGGTTCTTACAACCAACTAAATAAGCATATAACTACTACACTTCGTGTTCTCATCACAGAACCAGCCTGCTAACATAGTTTCAAAGCAAAAGCCATATAACGCAACAAAATGATGTGTTTTTTTAATGCATTACTTCATGACATGCAGAGAAAAATAGGAAGGACTCACCGGACGTAATTCCTGACGCACAAACTGAACAACATTGTTATTTCCCATGCCAGTGCATCTGTGGTTTATTAAACCCTTGTGAGGTTGACAACAAGATGATATCTTTAGTTCTTTACCCTGTTGAATATACCCGACAATCACATTAAGGTCAAGTCTGCAAAGGAATGGAAGAAGTGTTCTCATGATTGGTGAGACACGGTTTTGTAAGGAACTCTATATAGCATGGAAAGTATCCTATGCCTGATAGTCCAGAGAATAAAAACTAATAGATATCTTGTGGCAAAGAGTGCCCAACATGCTACAGATGTAAGAGAAAAAGTTTCATTCAACCATACAGCCTCGTTAATTGGTTTTCAGTGATCCAATACCTGAGGATGAGCCAAGGTTCCTTGCATACTCCTGGCTACTTCAACTGGGAGGTTATACGTAGCACAACCCTCTGAATAAATGACAACATCTTCCAGCGGAGGCACTCGGCCAATGTTCCTGGCAGCCAAAGCTGAACTTGCAAAATCCAAAACACAAAAGTCTGTGCATATTCCTAAAACCAATACCTGCATCAAGCCAAATCACGGTTCATACACAACCACACTATTTTTCTTCTGAAGTACTCGAAGAGTAGCAGAACCAAATCACTCACGGTTTTGATCTGAAACTTCGCAACCCAATCTGAAAAAACATTTGAGCCATCTTTCTCAAATGCGCCAAGATAACCATCAATACAATCCTTCCTCCTGATCGTTACATTTGGATCCTTTTCCAGCCACTCCAGAGCTGCAAATGGTAGAGATTAAATTTTGTCAGGCACCAAAAGAGGACCATAACGTGTTGCCATTCTCATGTCAGCGTTGGCAAAACCATCAATTGATCACTTCAGCCCATATCGAAAGAAGCTAAACATATCCTGTTAGGAACTTTAAGTTGAGGCAACAAATTGAAGCGTGAACAACCTGGGACAAAATTTTCCTCGCCAGAACCAATTATGCAGTGTGGCGGGAAAGGCGGCTCAGGCTTATCAGGGTAGTGGGTGTCAAGAAACGCAAAGACCGGCCAGTTCCTCTCGCAGAACACCTTGGCGAGCCTAGCGGCCTCATCCACCATCTTCTCTATCTGTTTGTTTGGCGTGACAGGTGCCTGAAAATGCCAAGAACAAGAACCAGTAAATACTCACTAATACCAGTTCTAAAAACAACAATTATCAACACTAATTTAACAAGCCAACCAGTCACTAATAACATAAGCAAACAAATACTGGAGTAGTACTAGGCTACCAGCATGGTGAATGAGCCCAAAAAACAAAAAAACAAAACGAGTAAACTAATGCAGATTGAGCATATGTCTTGGGAGATTCCAGCAGCGTGCTGATAAACGTGAGATGGCGATTCACATGACGAGCAAGACCAAGACTTATATGGCCATATGGGTATATATCCTCGTATCCAACATGAGCAGCTTTGCAGCACGCAGGAACACTACGCTTGGTGGTTGCAAGAAGAGAGTAGGACAACAAGTTAAGATCAAAACAAACAGGGAGTTGAAAACAAGGCAGGAAGCAAGCATGAAAGCCAGGAGGAGGATATTCCTCCCAGTAATCCAGAGTGGTCTATTCACTCGTGTCCCAATCCCCAGCACACAAGCAATTTTGGCCACGACGCCAAGCAGCGGCGCAGCCCAACCACCATGCGTGCCACCATCAATCCGCGTCGCGCGCGCGGTAAGGCACGGGCGAAGGAGAAGAGAGGGAGAGGGAGAGGCGTTGGGGAGGGGGGAGGTAGCTCACGAGGTTCCCGGCGCCGACGGTGCAGAACCCGTTGGAGACGTCGACGAGGACGAGCCCCACCACCTGCCCCCGCTCGCCGCCGCCGCCGCCGGTAGCCAGGACGAGGTCGGCGTCCGGCTGCAGGGGCACCGCCGCCCGGAGCACTCCCATCGCGTCGGCGGCGGCGGCGGCGGCGCTGCTGGCGTCGGAACCCATTGCGCGGCGCGTGCGTGGCTCTCGGGTTGACCGTTGACCTCGAGCTCTCGAGCTATGGCCGCCGGTGTCTCGCCCCGTCGCGGTTGCGAGTTGCGACCGATCAATACATAAATAATCCTAGGCCTTGGTGAGTCGTCACGATCCAACATTTTTTTATTTTTTATTTTTTTTGGTCTTTCCTCCCACCTTCCCCTGGGTGGATGACATGTGGGCCCGGGAGAACCAGCCGCAGAGGAGGGAATGCTCGTCGTCACGATCCAATTTGAACAGCGAACGTCAAATTTTGAACAGGGGAACGGCAAATTCATCCAATCCGAACTGGGAATCGATGCAAGGTGGTCAAGTGGATGCTGCGTTCAGATGAACCTAACATTGTATTGACCAAGCTGAAACTCTGAACAAAATATAACCAGGAAATCAACACACATATGCACGCATTCATAATAGAGGAAGTGGCACACGCATATACTTCTGCAGAATCCTAACACTACATTTTACTACTACTACAGTACCATTTACACAATGGCTTAATGGTGGGTATTTCAGCCAAAACACAGAACATAAAGGAAGCTAAAGTTGCTTCCGCTACTTGGGTTCTTCCTAAAGTGTGAATGATTATCACACCAACCACATACAGCAGAACATCTAGGATACTAGTTACTACTACTACTACTACAAATAAACTGCTCCTGAGCAAGTAGAGTTTGCAAAGAGGATAATGATGATAATAGCACTGTTCTGAGGTCTTCTCAAGTGGGGCAGATTAGCATTCTTCAGTTCATTCCAGGCTCCAGGAGTGGTAGCTCATCTCTCAGCTGAAACTCAACGGGATTGTTCTCAAGAAATGGGTAGTAGTAGTCAAGCTCGTCTCCCGCGAAAGGATCTTCGGCCAGCTTCATTTTATCACCTGGAGGGGCAAACATCCATACAGATTATAAGGATGAAATCGAGACGATGTTGTTGATGGAAGCACGGGAAAGCAGAGATGAGAGAACGGCATGAATGTGCACAAGGAAGAAGAAACAGACCTGAACTTGAGCGACGCCTATTGTTTTCTGGAAGAATCTCAGGTTCCAGCTCCATCTCTTTTACTTCTTCAAAAAACGCTGCAACCACCTATACAAATTGAAAAAAAATTAGCATTGCATCTGCGTTGCTTGAGATAATCACATAACATATTGGAGATCAAGAAGAAAAGATACAAGAAAGCAAGAAATGTTATCGACATAGAGCAAGACATAATTTATCCCTAGGAATAACATGTTGCTTCAGAGCATGAATGAATGACCGAGCAGTTCATCAAACAGAACCATGTACAGACAGAAGACCATACCACAATTAATAACCAACAAACATTTTAACTGTTACTGACCCATGACGGTATCATGGATGTTCTGTGTTGTTAGCTACTAAAATACATGTTAAGGTTTTCTCATCCATGAGTTAACTTTTAGGCAAAACCAATGTCATACCGAATCATAAAAGTCCCCTTTCTGGCTTCTTCTGATGCCAGTGAATACTACTATTAAGCATAAATATAAATAGACGGACAGCTTGGAAATAAATAAAGACAAGCACTACTGGTAGCAAAAGGGAATCCATCAATATCCAGATAACAGTTTCATTCAGGGAATAGTATAATTCAGAATAGACTTTTTTGTCTCTTAATATAAGAGAATATTACAGGGAAATAGCCCAATTAAGCTTGTCAAATGACAGATAAAATAACAAGAATAAGCTTGTCAAATGATACCACCACTATTGTTTCACTATGTACCCATTAGTTATCTTCTTGTGTCAAACGATACCACCAGGCATCAGCTACTGTTCACACGAAAGGTATGTAGAGATCAAGCAATACTTGAGGCTCTTCTAGATTCAATAAATTATCTACCAAGCTAGTTAGCCAGGTTAGGTAGTGTATTTGTACATAGAAAAATCAAAAGCTTTCTTCTTCGACCTTGAAATTCAAATCCACAGAAATATTTCAAAAGTAAAAGCAATCCGGAAAAGTCTGAACACTGTGCTCTTTGAAACACATACCTCAGATGGAAAAAGCACATGATCAAATACCGCGTCTGGCCAGTCGTGCAATGCTGACATTATTTTCTCCACCTTCTTCTTGACACCTGTGTAGAATGAACAATAACATAACAAGTTATCTCATTATCTGAGCCTACTGAAAGCAAAAGGGTTCTATGGCATATTGAACTGCAGGAAGTGAACTCTTACGTTTGTCTTGACTGTCCTTTTCCAACTTCTGAGAATCATTCCCAGTGAAGTGGGTGCCCTCCACCCCATCCTTAGCCCATTCATGACATTTTGCGGTCTCATCAGAAAAGATTACAGTCTTCTTCACTGGGTTCTTGGTGGCCTCATGGATTTTTTTGATTTACCGAATTTTATTAAGGTAACAAACTTTTGCCAACTGCCATTGTCAGTTTGTCACTATCAACATTTGGTATTTCAGGAAGTTTACTTGTGTACCTATACAAAAAATTAGAAAGATTGCAAACTAGACACATCTAACTTTGACAAAAAATTATTAACGCGTCTACCCAGATTTTGCACTGTCAAATTTTAAGAAAATTAATTTATCAACAAACGGAACTAAGGCTCAAGTCATGGATAAATTCACTCGCCCTCACGGACCAACATTACGCTCAACTGGCTTGTGGGCCTAAATTACGGCTGTTGGAATTGCTCGAACTGATGGGCCAAAATGAAGACCATTTGTGGGCCTGAATGTTATCTTATCATCCAAGATTTAAATTTTCGACCTTAAATTTAGTGATGATTTTAAAGATTTTTTATCCAAGTTTATGTTTCAATCTTTGCTTTTAGATCATTAAGAATATAAAAATTTTATTCACAAATTACTTCTCGTTTACAAATATGCATTTTTCACAAATTACTTCTCGTTTACAAATATGCCGAGCGAAACGATGGCACCGTATAGCTAGAGACAGTCCCTCGAAAAGAAAAAAAAAATCCTATCTAGGTTACAACCCACTAATTTCTAAAACTTAACATGTATAATGATGTCACATCATCATTCACTAACAAGTTGACACATCATCATCCACTAACAACCAATACATTTGACATCATGCAAACATGCTATATTATCTATAATTTAAAATTTATTATATTTTAGAGCTTTTAAAATGAAAGCATATTAAATCATCCCACATAATTCACATAATATTTCAATATATATCTTCATTATTTTTTTAATATCTTATGTATCTATGTAAGTTCATCTTCACTTGATTAATGCTATTTCTCTCTTCTCTAATTAATCCATATCACATCAATTGATTTTAGTGCTTACGTAAGTTTACGTTGTTTAGCTATCTTACACAGTATTTTTACTTATTATTATCATACTGAATTCCCGCGGCAACGCACGGGGTTTCACTAGTTATAGCTAGAAACGAACATACAAGCTGGACGCATTTCTTCACCACGAAGTTGATTTGATCGATCCACAGCATTTTCAGCGGAATATCGCATGAAAATGGCGTTTATTTTGCTTTGCGTTCTAAACTAACAGATTAGACGGCGCACCTAGAGTCTTCAAGGGACAGAGCCATTTCCAAACTAACAGATTAGACGGTGCACCTAAAATCTTCCAAGGGACCCGAGCCATACGTATTTCATGAAATTAGCAGGAGCAAACAAATCGGGACGCCATTACCCCCCAATAACATGCCAGTTTGCACGAATTGGACCGGAATGTCGCGGATAACCTAGGGCTTGGATTCGGTCACCAACAACCAAGAAACGAGCAAGATAGGGCAAAATTTTCCTCGATGACCGGAAAAAAAAATCAAGACAACGCGTGACCACCAATCCAAGAGAGAGCCCCAGTGCTTACCTACCAGGGAGAAGAAAAACCCCGCTCCGGATCGATCTCCGCCTAAACTCCGGCACAGCGGCGTCGAGGACGAGGAGGAGAAGAGAGCGCGCGCGGCGGCGGCGGGAGAAGGGCGCGGTCGCGGGTCGATTCGGCGGCGGCGCTTCTCGCCTTGGTCGGCGTGGGGTTTTTGCGTTTCTTGGCGTGGAGAGGAAAGGGGAAATTTTTTGCTTTGCGCGTGGGAGAGAGAAGGATCGGGAAGAGGAAGACGATGTAAAAGGCGAGGCGGGCGGTGCAACGGTCGGATTCTGGGTGGGCCGCCGACTTACCGTTGTGACACACGGCCCATCTACATGGGCTCCTCCGGCCCATCTACATGGGCTTCACCGGCCCAAGATGTCTCAGCGAAACCCTAACCAGGCAGCCGCCGCGA
Organism: Oryza longistaminata; assembly: GCA_009805545.1. NCBI lineage: Eukaryota > Viridiplantae > Streptophyta > Magnoliopsida > Poales > Poaceae > Oryza > Oryza longistaminata. The sequence continues at coordinate 26,826,168 of CM020179.1, read as the reverse complement.
CTGGCTATATATATATATATATACTCATACTTGCTCAGGAGTAGACAAGCATCGCCGGCCGCCGCTGCCTTTCAAATCATATCCTTTCTATCTCTATCGTGTTCTTTTTATCATCGTGGTTTGTAGCCGTGTGCGTTTTATTTTCGTGGTTTGTATTGTTGGTTTGATTCGTTGAATTTTCGGGGTGGTTTTGAGTTCGCTCGTTTCTTTCGATCTGGATTTTTTTTGGGTGCGGATTTGCAAGATCAGCTTCTTGTTTGGATCTCGAGCACAAGCACACGGTCCAGGCGATCGGCATATGGTCTGCCATCTTGCGAGATTGAAATCGAGCCAGCTTAAACTCACCTGGATCTGACCCTCGGTGATTTTCTGGGCCCTTTCGGCTGGCACATGCCCCTCGTCTTCGAAATATCCGAGATTTGTTTTTCTTGTTGTTGGTTATGCTTCTCGAAGCAAAGCAAACGCACTCTGTCCCAAGACTCGTCAGTGTTTTGTGGCAATTTCTTCGTTTGCGAGAAGGATGTTCCGAGAATCTCGTACGCCGGTGAGGTTTCCCGTGATCTGGCGGAGGTTTTCTGGATACATTCAACGCGGAAAGCTGCTTTTAATTTTGTTCCAATTTGCCGTCTTTGTTGTAGGTCTGCACCAAATTCCATCTGAATGTCCTTGTGAAGCGTGAAATCAAATTTGGAATAACATGAGTACGGAGTAGTGCAGAACCGAAATCCGCATGAAAGTACTCTGTATCTGTTATCTGATAAACTGAGAATTTCGAATAAACCGGAACATAAGCATTATTATTATATGAAAAACGGAGCATTGAATATTTCGTTATGAAAAACGCAACATTGAAAATTTCGATGATATGCTCGTCTGGTTGACGAGAAGCTTATTTTTCGAAGATATATCTTCCAAATCCCAATTATGTTTGCGCCTAATTCAGACGCTCCCACTCCTTGAGGGCTTGCCGGCTTGTTTACCTTCATTTTTTTGATTTACCGAATTTTATTAAGGTAACAAACTTTTGCCAACTGCCATTGTCAGTTTGTCACTATCAACATTTGGTATTTCAGGAAGTTATACTTGTGTACCTATACAAAAAATTAGAAAGATTGCAAACTAGACACATCTAACTTTGACAAAAAATTATTAACGCGTCTACCCAGATTTTGCACTGTCAAATTTTAAGAAAATTAATTTATCAACAAACGGAACTAAGGCTCAAGTCATGGATAAATTCACTCGCCCTCACGGACCAACATTACGCTCAACTGGCTTGTGGGCCTAAATTACGGCTGTTGGAATTGCTCGAACTGATGGGCCAAAATGAAGACCATTTGTGGGCCTGAATGTTATCTTATCATCCAAGATTTAAATTTTCGACCTTAAATTTAGTGATGATTTTAAAGATTTTTTATCCAAGTTTATGTTTCAATCTTTGCTTTTAGATCATTAAGAATATAAAAATTTTATTCACAAATTACTTCTCGTTTACAAATATGCCGAGCGAAACGATGGCACCGTATAGCTAGAGACAGTCCCTCGAAAAGAAAAAAAAAATCCTATCTAGGTTACAACCCACTAATTTCTAAAACTTAACATGTATAATGATGTCACATCATCATTCACTAACAAGTTGACACATCATCATCCACTAACAACCAATACATTTGACATCATGCAAACATGCTATATTATCTATAATTTAAAATTTATTATATTTTAGAGCTTTTAAAATGAAAGCATATTAAATCATCCCACATAATTCACATAATATTTCAATATATATCTTCATTATTTTTTTAATATCTTATGTATCTATGTAAGTTCATCTTCACTTGATTAATGCTATTTCTCTCTTCTCTAATTAATCCATATCACATCAATTGATTTTAGTGCTTACGTAAGTTTACGTTGTTTAGCTATCTTACACAGTATTTTTACTTATTATTATCATACTGAATTCCCGCGGCAACGCACGGGGTTTCACTAGTTATAGCTAGAAACGAACATACAAGCTGGACGCATTTCTTCACCACGAAGTTGATTTGATCGATCCACAGCATTTTCAGCGGAATATCGCATGAAAATGGCGTTTTTTTTGCAACACAATCTTGAAATGCTCGAAGCCACCATGTCCTCCACCAATCGCTCGGCACCACCCACCAGCTAGCGGCGGCGGGCGCCGGCCGGCGGCGAGGGGATGGCGTGCGACCAGCAGGCGGAGCTCCGGCGGGTGTTCGAGCTGTTCGACCGCGACGGCGACGGCCGGATCACCCGGGAGGAGCTGACGGAGTCGCTGGAGAGGCTCGGGATGCGCGTGCACGGGGAGGAGCTCGCCGCCACCATCGCCCGCATCGACGCCAACGGCGACGGGTGCGTCGACATGGACGAGTTCACCCAGCTGTACGAGACCGTCATGCGCGTCGACGGCGGCGGCGGCGCCGGCGCCGGCGCCGACGTGGATGAGGCAAGCATGCGCGAGGCGTTCGACGTGTTCGACCGGAACGGCGACGGGTTCATCACCGTGGACGAGCTGGGCGCCGTGCTGGCGTCGCTGGGGATCAAGCAGGGCCGGACGGCGGAGGACTGCGGCCGCATGATCGGCCAGGTCGACAGGGACGGCGACGGCCGCGTCGACTTCCTCGAGTTCAAGCAGATGATGCGCGGCGGCGCGTTCGCCACGCTCCGGTGATCGACGGCGATCGGCCGCCGTCGTACGTCATCCACGCGAGCATCGTTGTATCGTCTATATACCCAACGTACGGTCGATTGTTTGTTTTAACATAGCTTGTGCATGACAGTTTGTATGAGTGTACTACGATCCACACACGCGATCGAATTTCGCAGAAAATGTATTGTGATCATAAGCTGATAAGTTTCGGAGGTGGTAAAAGCATAAAGCAGCCGCTATAATTAAGAAATTTAATTTGATTTCCTGATGTGCATTTTCAATTACTGTTTGATCCACGGCAGGCCTGCAAGCTTATTGCGCATAATTTTTCACGTATGACCCAAAATTGAAAAATGATGTTCCTGGCAGAAAACTGATAATCTATTACATGAACAAAAAAAAAAAAGGATGGAAAAAAATTAATGAGATCATCTAAAAAACTACCGCAATTTTTTTTGAGTGAAAAATTTCGAATTTAACGTAGTATAATTAAAGTGCAATTACATTTGTAATTGTATTGTAATTATAACTACGATATAACTTGTACTTCTATTCTACTATGATTTGGTTAGCTAACACCCCCAATTACATGACCTGAATCTCGAGGTGATCTGATGGCCACAGTATCACATGAAAAAAAAATCACGCATTACATTTTTCATCACTGTTTTAAAAATCAACTTAATTATTTTCAAATTTAAGTCTGTTTCTCAAAATCAAAATTAATTATTTCCAAACTCCACGTGTAATCCAATGTTTTGGGCCTGACAAGGCCGTGCAGGGAAGCCTCCTCACCCGGCCCATTAACAATTCACACCCTCGACGGTTTGCCCTCTCCCACCCGCGGGACGCCGGCCGCCACGTTCGTCCACCTCCCCGGCGGCGCCAAAACCCTAGGCAAGGAGGAGAGCAGCGAAGGGAGGGGAGAGCCCACCATGGAGAATCTTGACGAGAGCAAGTTCGAGCAGCGGCTGCAGCTCTGGGCGCTCCGCATCCCCCGCGAGCTCGCCTCCGCCGTCACCCGCCTGCTCCGCTCCGGGTAACTCCTCTCTCGCTGGTCGACGAATCCACTATCCAATCCATCCAAGAAACGGAGAGCATAGCCCTAGGATTGTTTGATGCTATTAGTATAGGAGCGAGGGGTTGCGCTGAGAGCTGAGCTGAGCTTGTCTTCCCCATGTTTCTAGGTACCTACTGGACAAGCCCCGGGTGAAGCCTGTCGTGGAGGACCCCGAGAGCGACAAGAACCGGCTTGTCGTGCTGTCGGAGAAGATCCAGAACCCTGGTATGATTTTCCCTCTGTTCTAAAGTTTGCAGCTGCAGCAAATCGATCGACTTTGCGAAGTAGAGCTTGTCAATTAGACCTGTATGGCCCTGTTTAGTTCCCAAAACAAAAATTTTCACGTTATCACATCGAATGTTTGGATACATGCATGGAGTATTAAATGTAGGAAAAAAACCAATTATACAGATTGCGTGTAAATTGCGAGACAAATCTTTGGAGCCTAATTGCGCCATGATTTGACAATGTGGTGCTACAGTAAACATTTGCTAATGACGGATTTGGTTGCTCATGTCTTGAGTACCATAGTTTACCATGCTTGCTTAGCTTCTTTGTGGCAGAAAGAAAACTTTCTGTTTTAGTGTTTCTCATCTGTTTCGCTTCTGTTGAAAGAATGCTTGCGTTTGGTTTTTGGAATACAGACCTGTCTGATATTGAGGAGAAGGTTTACGATTCACTGAAGCAACTTTGTAATATTGATGTCGTACCTTACAGTTTGACCCTTGGTTATTCTTACTGGAGTGCAGGTCAGTTTACCATCTAATTCTCTAACATCTGATTTCTGTTCTTTTGTTGCAGTGTGTTACTTAGCCACATTCAATCATGTTTTCTTTATGTTATTTCTTGTGCAAAGTAGTAGATGGCAAATTGATCTTCCAAATCAAGGACTTCTTTCCAAAAGTTTCAGTTTTCTAGTTGTGAATGCTACTAATATTCGCTTCATTTGTGTAGGAATGTAGGATTCCATATTGTTAAAGCTATTTTGATGTGTTAATTAATGTGCTGAATTTCATTTGTTGGGTTTTCATCCCTTTTATTTCCTCTAGATCATATTCTGAAGCAGATCTTGCCTGCTGGAGTGGAGGTACCCTCTTCTTTTGAAACAATTGTTAAGTATACTAACTTCGATAGTGCTTCCTTTCTGTTGTCCCTTTCCATTTTTTGGTGGAACCTTGTTACTAATAGTAATTTGTATGGTACATGCAGGCCATGTTGCACATCTGAACATACCTGATGACTTGCTTCCGTACAAAGATGTAATAGCAAAGGTCATCTATGATGTAAGGATATCTTCTCGAGTAACTTGCTCAATTCCTGATTCATCCTTTCTAAGTACACTTAATATGATCAAAGCACATGTTCATGAACATGAAGCATATCTACAATTTGTTTCTGAATGTAAAACAGTAAGTGCGTTCTTTAGCAACTCTCATTATAGAGAGCAACCACAAATTTCCATTTAGCATGTGGTTTCACGCACACAAGAAAGATTCTGCCCATGGTTTTACTCTTGTAATGTTCCTAAATGTCTGTCTTGATTGTCTTGTTTTCATCCTGTGAGCAGAGAACCATTCAACTGTCACATGGAAATAGCTAAAATAGAATTGCAACCCATGATGTGTAAGCAGGAGGCACTGTAAAAAAACAATAGACACATCTAGCTATTCACTGTTTGTTCGCTAAAGCAACAGGATTATTCATAACTGGCAAGAATACTATGTTTGTTCCCATTATTCAGATAAAATATTTTTACATGGTTATATGCAGAAAAATTATCCAAGGATTCAGACTGTGGTAAATAAAGTTGGGAGCATTACAAATGAGTTTCGAGTTCCGCAGTTTGAAATCTTAGCAGGGAAAAACGATATGGTAACTGAAGTAAAACAATATGGCGCTACATTTAAACTTGATTATGGATTAGTCTACTGGAATTCGAGGCTTGAGCATGAACACATCAGATTGGTTTCCCTTTTCAAGAAAGGAGATGTTATATGTGACATGTTTGCTGGTATTGGCCCATTTTCGATCCCAGCTGCACAGAAAGGTTGTATTGTATATGCAAATGATTTAAATCCAGACAGTGTTCGTTATCTAAGAACAAATGCACAGATTAACAAGGTGGACGATTATATATTTACATATAACATGGATGCCAGAGTGTTCATGCAAAATTTATTGGAAGTGCCTTGTTCAGAAAATAAGTCAGACTCTCAAGTTGCTGCTAATTGTTCTAGTGAAGACATTGACCCTGCTAATGAAAGTTCGACTTCAAATGGAAATCATAGTGGTATTTTTCTTGCTCTCCTACATATTGCTTTGTTGCAGATTCGTTCTTCATACACATGATGAAGCTATCCACTTCCTGAACTCATGTAGATGTTCGAGAGAGCTGCCATAAAGATATAAATGACTCATCCGTGATAAGCGCTACGACAAAAAGGCGTCAAGAAAGCTCAAATGGAGGTAATTACGTCATTTATTATGTCTTTAGGAATCTTGCAACTCCTATGTCTGAATCTACTAAGTTGATAACAACTGTGATAAGCATGGAGATTTTACCTATTATGTTACTTGTAGTAGAGTTACACTTTTACCTCTCCGATAGGTGATGCATACTGCCAAGAAGATGCTAGTCATACAAAGAAGAGGAACAACAAAAGAGTAAAAGGCTCAGGACCACCACCTGTCAAGCCATGGGAACACTTTGACCATGTCGTAATGAATTTACCTGCTTCTGCTCTGCAGTTTCTTGGTAATGTTTTTGTACTTTTATCCTCTCCATCAAGCTTTCCTGTTGCATTCCAATGATCACGTTATGTGCTGGGCACTTTGTTGGGTTACATGTTAGTAGTACATTGATAACATTTCTATACTCTAGACAGGAGTGTTGTCCTTTTGTTCTTTTGCTAAAAACACTAGAACTGAATCTTCTTCACATATACATTTTGACTGATCAATGAAGTTCAAAACTTAACCACAGATCCTTCATCTGTTTGCAATAAATTTCTGCAATACTAAAATTATTTAGATTAACCAATGATAGGCAATTGTAGGCACTAGGCAAGTGACAACAGGGCACAAGCATATGGGTTCTGTCATGCACAAATAATTATCTTTGAATTTTAAATTTGTAACAAAAATGACCGTCCTACGAAAAGCCACACAAATAGAGGTGAAATTTTCTTAGAAAGCAGACATTCAACCATGAAGTGGCGGAATACTGTTGAGGCGGGAAGGTTTCTTTTCTTGTGAATTGTGAAGACCATTCAATGTAATAAGTAACTGTAGATAAGTATCATACTTGGATGCATGTATTGCAAGTTGCCAAGTTTGTTCCTAGGATTTCAACAGTCTGCATGGAATGTTAATTTTGTGGCATTTATATGACATTTTGTGGCCTAATTACGTGCAGTATCACTCTCTAGTGCATCCATGAGACCATGACCATATGTTGTTCTCTGACCCTCTGTTGGTTTTGAATTTGTTTATTCATATGATGTGAATGCCATTTCACCAATTTCGGCCCACACTTTTCCACTGAAACCTCTTTCTCCAAATTTTCAAACGACCAATTTGAATTGCAAAATTTTGCATGCATGTATTTGTTTGTCAACATGACATTCACTTTCACCTTCAAGGTCATTGTTCTGTGTCAAAATACATCATTCATTTCAATCCACTGGCAATTCAAGATTTGTCTGCTGATGGGGGAGTTTTCTTTTCTACATAAAGTACCCTTCGTTTGTGTTTTAATTTTTATAAACTCTGCATAAATAGTCACGTGGGCCTGGCTCATTCATAGCCGTAACATGTGTCTGTAAGTACCAAACATGTAGTTGCACTCTTGTATTTGTTTGATGCATTTGATTCTCATGTTATTGAAGTATTGAACTGTTACATTTTCTTGAGTCTTTGTTCTAGTTCATAATTGTAGATTTGTTGTGCAGATTGTTTCAGTGGTCTTGTCCAAAAGAAATACTGGACCGGATCATTACCTTGGATCCACTGTTATTGTTTCATCCGTTCAAGTGAATCTGAAGAATTGATATTATCCGTAAGCCCATACCTCTTTGATTGTTTCTCAACATGAGATAAATCGCTTTTATATGCTCTTATATATTTTGCGAGGCATATCCAGTTTGTTTTAAGGGCCCGTTTCCCCTTTCAGGAAGCACAAAATAAATTGAATGCGAAGATAGCAGAGCCCATATTCCATAGGGTTCGTGATGTTGCACCTAACAAGGTATCATCTGCCTCATATAATAAGACTAAGATTCATGTTAATTGTCTGCAAGATTACATGCACAAATCTCTTTATTTTGTTGATCTTAGGATACAGAGATCTTTTTCGTTTGTTTGAGAGCACAATGTATGGCCCACCGCCCATAATATTTTCCTAGCAGAAACTGTCTCTTGGTGAATGGTCTTTAAGAACTTTGTGGTTAGCCACCAGTAACAGTTTTCTAGTTTTCCTGCATAATCTGGGAAAGTAGCTAAGCAATGGTTTTTTTTTTTATGTTTGTTGCTAGTTCTTGTGACACCTATATATTGTGTTTGATATTTCTTGCAGGCTATGTTCTGTTTAAGTTTTCAGCTACCTAGCGCATGTCTCAAGGATGAAACTGAAGATCACATACAATCAGTTGACTGTTAGCCTCTTCTATACAGTACTCTTGAAGTTGTATTAGTTTTGCCTGCAGTTTTGGAGGTTCTATAAAAGAAATGGCGATCATCCTATGTCTCCTGCCAAGATGGAACCGAGTTGCATCTCATGGTGAAGGGGAATCAATACGATATTTTTGTAGACTTTAAGGTGCTTTGCATGGTTGAAATCAATTCGGAGCCCTATCCGATTCAGAAATCTGCTGCCGTAGGTTTGCATATCTGGTTGCAGGGCTTGTCATTGTCTACGCTGCTTCTGGATTCCAATGCCTTCTCAGTTTCTAGAGTGTGGGTGGAGTTCATGTAAAATGGGGAAGGATAGCGGTACGGAAAATTATACTGTCCATTTATACTCAGAGCTGCTGCTCTACACACCTATCGTCGTTCTCTGTATTTTTAGTTCCAGATTAATCCTATTGTTTACATCAATCTCACGGTCCTTTGCCAGTGTATTTTTGTTCAGCCCATTTTCCTTTGTGCTTGCTAATTACCTCTGTTCCAAAATAAGTTAACCTAGCATGGAATCAGCCCATTTTCCCTTGTGCTTGCTAATTACCTCTTCCAAAATAAGTTAACCTAGCATGGAATCTTATTTGAGGCGGTATACATATACAGGCTGGTGCTTGCCATTCAGTCTTCTTTCTGTACTGTTAATCTCGGAAGATTAAACATAAGAGCAGAGCCTGGAGCTCATTTTCAGAAAAAACTTATATCAGATTGATAACTGATGGCATGGAACGGAAGCAAGAGTGGCTCAAATATGTCACAGTTGAGCAGGACTACCGTTAAATTACACAGCACACAAAAGCTAGCTTTTGTATACAAGCAGAAAACACAAAGACATGGCAAAACCCAAGAGCACAGGAGGAGGATCTTCTCCTCTGGAACGAACTCCTCTTCAAGATTCAACCGAGATCAGGGACGATGAGGTAATCCTCGTCGTCGTCGGGGAGCTCGACGCGGGCCTTCTTGCTCTGGCGGAAGCCGGTGGCCGCGGTGAAGGCGGCGGCGGCGGCGGTCCTGGCCGGCGGCCTGTAGTACGCCACGTCGTTGGCCGCCTGCGAAGCGAAGAGCTCGGGGACCTCCGCCGTCGTCCGGCCGGCGGCGGCGCCGCCCTTGGGCGCCTGGTTGTGGAACAGGTCGATGTCGGCGAACCACTCCAGCTCCTGGAACCCGAGCGGCGGCGACGACCATTGTTAGGTTGTGGACACACGATCCTTCTCCTAATCTCCAACGCTGTAGTATTACTGTATGCACTGTACATGTACACTAGTACAAATTCCCAGTGGATCATTGCTTGGCTAGCTATCACGCATCTGTTCTCTAAGCAGCAACTTGTTAAGATATAAAGCACGCTCGTGACCACGAAAAAAGCCCCCTCTTTTCCTGCCAAAAAGCCCCTCTAATCACATCATCAAGACATCAACCCTGCCGGCCGCCAAGTTGCTTTCAGTAAGTTTCAGCGTTTGTGGCTGTGGATGATCGAGTTCCTTCGGGGAGATAGAGATCGAGATCGAATAATAATCCCTTAGAACTCCTTATCCCTTCAATTAACAACGCCAATATGTTGAACCGGTTGTAGTCCTTCCGTTCTAAAATATAAGAACTTAAAATCGGATAAGACATTTTCTATTACTACCAACTTGGATAGATAGACTATTCAGATTCATAGTACTATAAAATTTTCCATTCACTCTTAGGTCATTATAGTTTGGAGATAGCAGTGTACGGCTCCAGCTACGCCCACCGCCGTTTGGCCTATTCTATTTGTAAATTGCTACATACGACTGGTGTATATGACTTGCATCCGACCATTACTTACCCGCTCCTTGCTCTGGCCCATATGGAGAGTAGCTGGCTCGTATGAAGTAAATTGATTGCAGATATGACAGGTTCGGGTAGGGGTTGAACAATAGGGTCGGATATATAGCAGTACTCATTCTATTTTGCAAATTTCTGCATGTGATGTGAGGCAGGCAGCTCAACTTGGCAGACGACCGTGGTGAAAAATCCGACCAGTGTTTAGACTTGTGTCACTGTACAGTTGGCTTGGATTATTGCAATGCAAAGCCTCGTCTTTTCAAGTATAAATCAGCCATCACGGCATCACCCCAGCTAGCGCCAATAGGATTAGTTTCGGAAAAAAAGAACCCAGCACAGCACCAATAATTCAGAGATCATATCATTAAGGCCGTGTTTAATTCACCCCCAACTTCCAATTTTCCATCACATCACATCATATCCAAAACTATCCTACACATGTAAATTTTCCATCACATCACATCACATCCAAAACTATCCTACACATGTAAACTCTTAAATTTTTTTCCAAACTACTAATTTTCTTTAATTTTTTAACTTTTTTCAGGAACTAAACACAGCCTAAATAAAAAGATGAAAAAAAGATCGAGAGCCAACGCCAGCCACACGTACACTGCCTGGTAGTACAGTGCATGCACCAATTAGCTGACACTGCTCGCTGCTGTGGCAGCAACAGGGAGTAGCGCTAGTGGCAATGGCAAAGGCCGAAACGGGCCGGGGAGACGACACGGTCACGATCGAGCTCTGCATTCAATTTGCCGACGACGACGAGACGCGACCTCTGAGCCGCCGTGAGCCACTAGCTAGCTCGATCCCCTCTCGTGCCTCGCCGCCTCCTCGCCGCCGGCGCCTCCGGGTTTGCCTCTTGGGCGCTGGGCCTGATCGAGCGAGCAGGCAGGTGTATCGTGTATGCACGCCTCCTGTCGCGTCGGGTCGCGACCATATGGCTCGCGCGCGATGCCGCGATCCGCCTGAACCGGCAGGGCATGCAGGCAGGCGGCTCGCTGCTCGTTCGCTCGTGGGCTCGTGGCGGAGGGCGCTCGGCGAGTCCGCTTTCGCTGCGTTTGCAGCGCATTCATGGGCAGAGGTCGACACGGGTTTAGGTTGTGAAGAAGACAATGTCGACATGGCTTGTGGCTTGGGTTTTTCGGCTGCATGGATAACGGGGGCCATGGAAAAAGTGCAGCCCGAATTGGATGGCTTATTTTTTTTACGTGGAATGCGGAGTCCCTTTTCTTCTTCAGTCAGGTCGGGGCCTTCCATCGATCGTTCACTTTTCTCTGTTCCTAGACGGGGTTGCAAGTCAATGTTTCGCTCGGTTGATAAAATTGTGGATGGCATATTTAGGCGCAGTTCAGGTGAACCATCAGGTGTGTAGGCGTGTAGCCTAGCGGGAGTAATCGTCCAAGAAAACGTACGTGGAGAGATGGGCGAGTACCCCATTCACTTTCCAAGAATATTGTTTCTCTAGTGTACGTGTCATCTTGAGACACGGTTCAAAAGCAAGAGCACACATAAGCTATCTATCTGGAGTGTAAGCTATGGTCAAACTATCATCACCCCGAATGTTTCATTAAGTGATCGAAGGATATTAGAGATCGACATTCATATTTGGTTTGAGTGTTATCTTGCCATTGTCCAAACTGTCCAAGTATGTGGACTATGGTAAACCATCCGAAAAGTACCAGTTATAACCAAGTGTGTTACAGGTTATGCACTTATGCAAAATTAGGCAAAAAAAATAGGTTAGGTGAGATTTAGGTTCTCATTGGTTGCTCGTATTCTCTAATAAGTCAACATGGCTAATTAGGAAATAAAAATTAATTTGCAGGTAAAACTTGTATATATGTGTTATTAGTACTTAAAAGTCAATGCTAAAAAAAACTACGTTGAAAATATCTTAAAATCCACTTCAAAATTAAATTTAAAAATTCAAACTTTGATCTATTTTTTTTGGCTTATTAGGGTAACCAATGGGGCTCAAGGAGGCATAATAATTTTAAGGATAAATTTAAGATCTAATTGTTCGAACGCTAACTTTACCACAAGTTAATTTGTTAAAAGTGTGGCAACAAATTATTGTTCACAGGTGTAGCAAAATTTAGCTACAAAATTAGCATATAATATGTGAGCCAACAATTAACTGAATTGTGGCTAGTGTTTATTAGGTAAGTTCAACCAAACGCTAGCCTAACAAAGGGTAGCGCACCTAACATGTGGCGTCGCAAACCGTGACAGTGAACCCAATCTCATTTGAATGAGATGATCCTTAATGGAGTTTCTCAGAAATTACAAAGATTCAAATGAAAATCATGTATAAAATTTTACGCCATACAAATAAGTAGATGTTAAAGTTTGAAGCACCACATTAACGCTGAGTTCGATAAAACTTTTTGGCTAGGCTAATCACCAATGTTCTAAATCTCTGGCTAAGCCTCTTAACGGTTGTGCTCTCCAACAGCTAAGAGCGGCTATAGCGGGCTATAGCTACAACTAAGGTATTTAGCGGTTTTCAAAAATGTTAGGGGAAAAAAAAATAAAAAAACTGATAGAATTTGGGTTAAAATTTGACATATGACTCACTATTTGATTGCACATGTTGCTGCTCGAGGTGCCGCAGGAGCCACCACCGTAGCCGCTTAGGGGCTGGACCGTAGGAGCCGCTGCCGCCGCCGCTTGGGGGCAAGAGAGTAGGAGCCTCCGCTGCCACCGCCGATCACCGCTGCTGGGGGCAGGAGCCACCGTCACCGGGAGAGCACAATTCTGGAGTCGAGACTAAAGAGGAGCCTCGCACGAGTGGGGGGACTAGGGAGTGTGGGGGATTTAGGTTTTGGTTTGAGCTGAATTTCGTGGGCCACGATGCCAAAAGCCCATTTTCGAGGGTCACCGCTAAATGCATCTATTTTCGGTTATTTTAGCGGCTATCTCCAGCTAAGCACAACTATTAGCGCCCGATAAATCTTAGTGTCAAAACTGAAGTCTCCTAGCTGTTCCCCTCCCCATCCGCTATCTCCGGCGGAAAAAGTGCAGCCCGAATTGGATGGCTTAATTTTTTTACGTGGAATGCGGAGTCCCTTTTCTTCTTCAGTCAGGTCGGGGCCTTCCATCGATCGTTCACTTTTCTCTGTTCCTAGATGGGGTTGCAAGTGAATGTTTCGCTCGGTTGATAAAATTGTGGATGGCATATTTAGGCGCAGTTCAGGTGAACCATCAGGTGTAGGCGTGTAGCCTAGCGGGAGTAATCGTCCAAGAAAACGTACGTGGAGAGATGGGCGAGAGTACCCCCCATTCACTTTCCAAGAATATTGTTTCTCTAGTGTACGTGTCATCTTGAGACACGGTTCAAAAGCAAGAGCACACATAGGCTATCTATCTGGACTCTGGAGTATATGTAAGCTATGGTCAAACTATCATCACCCTGAGTTTTTCATTAAGCGATCGAAAGACATTAGAGATCGATATTCATATTTGGTTTGAGTGTTATCCTGCCATTGTCCAAGTACATGGTAAACCATCCGAAGTACCAGTTATAACCAAGTTTTACAGGTTATGCAAAATTAGGCAAAATAAAAAAAAAGGTTAGGTGGGATTTAGGTTCTCATCAGTTGCTCATATTATCTAATAAATCAAAACGGCTTATTAGCAAATAAAATTAATTTACTAGTAAAAATTTTATATATGTGTTATTAGCGACTTAAAAGCCAATGCTAAAAAAAACTACGTTAAAAATATCTTAAAATCCACTTCAAAATTAAATTTGAAAATTCAAACTTTGTTTTTCTTTTCTTTAGCTTATTAGGGTAACCAATGGGACTCAAGGAGGCATAATAATTTTAAGGATAAATTTAAGATATGATTGTTCGAACGCTAACTTTACCACAAGTTAATTTGTCAAAAGTGTGGCAACGAACTATTGATCACAAGGGTAGCAAAATTTAGCTACAAAATTAGCATATAATATGTGAGCCAACTATTAACTGAATTGTGGCTAGTGTTTGTTAGGCAAGTTTAAGTTCAACCAAACACTAGTCTAACAAACACTAACCTAACAAAGTGTAGCGTACCTAACATGTGATGCGGCAAACAATGACAGTGAACCAAATCTCACTTGAACGGGATGATTCTTAATGGATTTTCTCAGAAATTACAAAGATTCAAATGAAAATCATGTATAAAATTTTGCGCTATCCGACTTTTTTTAGATAATGGATTTAAATAAAACCCGGTCTCTGCATGCCAAGAGATGTACACAACAACCACAACAAGTAGACGGTAAAGTTTGAAGCACGGCATTAACGCTGAGTTCGATAAAAACTTTTTGGCCAGGCTATTCAACAGCACACAAAGCGAGATGGATAATTAAGTATTAGCTTATACTATTATAATTTTAATAAATAGGTAAATTTTCCATCACATCACATCACATCCAAAACTATCCTACACATGTAAACTCTTAAATTTTTTTCCAAACTACTAATTTTCTTTAATTTTTTAACTTTTTTCAGGAACTAAACACAGCCTAAATAAAAAGATGAAAAAAAGATCGAGAGCCAACGCCAGCCACACGTACACTGCCTGGTAGTACAGTGCATGCACCAATTAGCTGACACTGCTCGCTGCTGTGGCAGCAACAGGGAGTAGCGCTAGTGGCAATGGCAAAGGCCGAAACGGGCCGGGGAGACGACACGGTCACGATCGAGCTCTGCATTCAATTTGCCGACGACGACGAGACGCGACCTCTGAGCCGCCGTGAGCCACTAGCTAGCTCGATCCCCTCTCGTGCCTCGCCGCCTCCTCGCCGCCGGCGCCTCCGGGTTTGCCTCTTGGGCGCTGGGCCTGATCGAGCGAGCAGGCAGGTGTATCGTGTATGCACGCCTCCTGTCGCGTCGGGTCGCGACCATATGGCTCGCGCGCGATGCCGCGATCCGCCTGAACCGGCAGGGCATGCAGGCAGGCGGCTCGCTGCTCGTTCGCTCGTGGGCTCGTGGCGGAGGGCGCTCGGCGAGTCCGCTTTCGCTGCGTTTGCAGCGCATTCATGGGCAGAGGTCGACACGGGTTTAGGTTGTGAAGAAGACAATGTCGACATGGCTTGTGGCTTGGGTTTTTCGGCTGCATGGATAACGGGGGCCATGGAAAAAGTGCAGCCCGAATTGGATGGCTTATTTTTTTTACGTGGAATGCGGAGTCCCTTTTCTTCTTCAGTCAGGTCGGGGCCTTCCATCGATCGTTCACTTTTCTCTGTTCCTAGACGGGGTTGCAAGTCAATGTTTCGCTCGGTTGATAAAATTGTGGATGGCATATTTAGGCGCAGTTCAGGTGAACCATCAGGTGTGTAGGCGTGTAGCCTAGCGGGAGTAATCGTCCAAGAAAACGTACGTGGAGAGATGGGCGAGTACCCCATTCACTTTCCAAGAATATTGTTTCTCTAGTGTACGTGTCATCTTGAGACACGGTTCAAAAGCAAGAGCACACATAAGCTATCTATCTGGAGTGTAAGCTATGGTCAAACTATCATCACCCCGAATGTTTCATTAAGTGATCGAAGGATATTAGAGATCGACATTCATATTTGGTTTGAGTGTTATCTTGCCATTGTCCAAACTGTCCAAGTATGTGGACTATGGTAAACCATCCGAAAAGTACCAGTTATAACCAAGTGTGTTACAGGTTATGCACTTATGCAAAATTAGGCAAAAAAAATAGGTTAGGTGAGATTTAGGTTCTCATTGGTTGCTCGTATTCTCTAATAAGTCAACATGGCTAATTAGGAAATAAAAATTAATTTGCAGGTAAAACTTGTATATATGTGTTATTAGTACTTAAAAGTCAATGCTAAAAAAAACTACGTTGAAAATATCTTAAAATCCACTTCAAAATTAAATTTAAAAATTCAAACTTTGATCTATTTTTTTTGGCTTATTAGGGTAACCAATGGGGCTCAAGGAGGCATAATAATTTTAAGGATAAATTTAAGATCTAATTGTTCGAACGCTAACTTTACCACAAGTTAATTTGTTAAAAGTGTGGCAACAAATTATTGTTCACAGGTGTAGCAAAATTTAGCTACAAAATTAGCATATAATATGTGAGCCAACAATTAACTGAATTGTGGCTAGTGTTTGTTAGGCAAGTTCAACCAAACGCTAGCCTAACAAAGGGTAGCGCACCTAACATGTGGCGTCGCAAACCGTGACAGTGAACCCAATCTCATTTGAATGAGATGATCCTTAATGGAGTTTCTCAGAAATTACAAAGATTCAAATGAAAATCATGTATAAAATTTTACGCCATACAAATAAGTAGATGTTAAAGTTTGAAGCACCACATTAACGCTGAGTTCGATAAAACTTTTTGGCTAGGCTAATCACCAATGTTCTAAATCTCTGGCTAAGCCTCTTAACGGTTGTGCTCTCCAACAGCTAAGAGCGGCTATAGCGGGCTATAGCTACAACTAAGGTATTTAGCGGTTTTCAAAAATGTTAGGGGAAAAAAAAATAAAAAAACTGATAGAATTTGGGTTAAAATTTGACATATGACTCACTATTTGATTGCACATGTTGCTGCTCGAGGTGCCGCAGGAGCCACCACCGTAGCCGCTTAGGGGCTGGACCGTAGGAGCCGCTGCCGCCGCCGCTTGGGGGCAAGAGAGTAGGAGCCTCCGCTGCCACCGCCGATCACCGCTGCTGGGGGCAGGAGCCACCGTCACCGGGAGAGCACAATTCTGGAGTCGAGACTAAAGAGGAGCCTCGCACGAGTGGGGGGACTAGGGAGTGTGGGGGATTTAGGTTTTGGTTTGAGCTGAATTTCGTGGGCCACGATGCCAAAAGCCCATTTTCGAGGGTCACCGCTAAATGCATCTATTTTCGGTTATTTTAGCGGCTATCTCCAGCTAAGCACAACTATTAGCGACCGATAAATCTTAGCGTCAAAACTGAAGTCTCCTAGCTGTTCCCCTCTCCATCCGCTATCTCCGGCTATAGCGGTATTTAGAACACTGGGACTGAGTGTAAGATCAAAGTAGAACAACACTGACCAGAACAGAAGATAGTTCGGCTGCTAGGAAGCTGTGCGTCATTCCGTCGAACACCTTGTGCGCGTAGCATAATCTCCAGGTCTCCAGACCGATTCCGACATTCCCACTCGACGCATTGCAAAAAGCAGGGCGGGTATATACGACTAGGTTGATACAGAGCAAGCTAGGAAACTACACACCACATGAACTGAAATTGCAAAATGAGCAACATAAAAAAAAAATAACTGAAATGAATTGGTGATGTTGGCAGTTCCACAACCACCTGATTAAAATTGCAGAGAAAAACTAAAATTGATATTTAGTTAAGACGGTTGATTTGGTCACGTCTGTGAGGGTGTAAAACAGATTGTGTGTAGGAATAGATAAACTAAAAAATGTTACACTCCAGTGAAATAAAAAACTGCAGAACTCCTAGCGTTGAAAATAAAATAAGACACTATACAAGTTGATTCCAGTAAGGTAGAGTATTTGTAAATACATTGTTTTCTTACGGAATATTTGGATGTAGAAACAAATGCATGTTACACGCATTGTTGACTAGAATAAACACAAGTACATGGTTAACTAGAATTCATTTTCTTGACAGGAACTAATTAGAATTCTGGAATTACTAAAAATTAAATTTGGTTTAAAAAATTTTTGGCAGCGACTTGGATTAGTGAATCCTTCTACAGGCAATAATTAATTGTCAGGGATCAGTGAACCCCATTAGAGACTGAAAACAGATATTTGTTTTAAGTTGAAATTTGCAAGGCAAATAAATAGCATCTTTAAGTAGGCCAATGGTATTAGAATTGGTGAAACACCTTTATATTGATTAGTTTTCTTAGGAAAACAGAAGACATATTTTTTTTTCACTAGCAGAGTTTTGGGAGTACAGCAGACAAAACAAAGATGCCACAGCTCAACAAAAAAACAGTAAAAAAAAATTGTAAATAGATCTGAAAATCATAAAACAAAAACAGACTGTAGATGGAGTAGGTACAACACATCGATAACACACTGGTTCCCTCCAACTGTCGACACCGCCACCGCGCTCTACCAGCACTACCAGAAGAATATGTCTAAGGCCACGTGGTTCGTTTTACTGCAACTTTGCTTCTTAGAATTATGATTCTTGAACTTCCATGCTTAATATTACAATCTAATTTGAGAGCTTTTAATATGTGCATGTTTTCTGGTTGTGTCATAAAAATTTTCCGCGTATTATGCTTGTAGAACTTTGTAAGAAGGAGCGTATATTTTCTTTAGTTGCTTACATTCCAGTGCATTTGTTGTTGCAATCATTTTGTCTATAGTAATACCAGTTTGAAATTATAATTGTAAATGAACCTTGTCAATGCTCCTATGCTACTGCAAGTTTGTTTCTCTTTTTATGCTTCTAACACAAAACTTCTAAAGAAAATAATTCTAGTAAGAAATTTATCCTATGCACACGATGCTTTGACTGGATACTGGTTAAATTCGTTAATCCTGAATTTGTGAGTGCAGTATTACTTGTATTATAATTCTAAATGAATTAGGTGAAAAATATGACCTACAGCAGCCTGAGAGAACTTGTATTCATGAATTTGACCAAATCTCGATTGCCAATGGGTTGCTGTGTTTAAATTTGATGGAACATGTCGTGTTGATTCACAGGCCAATGGTTCAATTTTCTGCGGATGAGTCAGTTGCTTGCCGCATGATGACTAATGAGATACAATTCTTTGATCCAAAAGATTTCACAAAAGGTTTTGTGTACAAGCTAAGAATGCCTGGTATAGCTGCTATGCAGCTAGCAAGTGCACCGGGATCTCATGTTGCTGGATTTGTTCCTGAGGCAAAGGTCTGATTTATCACAACCACTTTGATCATGCTTTCACAAGACACAAGTCTCACAAGCTGATTGTTTTTTTATTTCCTTTTTTCTCTTTAAGTAGGGTGTTCCAGCTAGTGTTCAGATCTTTTCTTGTGACAAGGATGCACAGGGCCAAGCTGTTGCGCGTAGGAGTTTTTTTCGCTGTTCTACTGTTCAATTTCACTGGAATAAGGGGTCCACTGGGCTTCTAGTTGTTGCTCAAGCTGATGTGGATAAAACTAACCAGAGTTACTATGGTGAAACCAAGTTGAACTATTTAACAACTGATAGGGCCTTTGAAGGAATTGTTCCTCTCAGTAAGTACTAAATTCATAGATATTGATGACTGTTTCTCTAATATCTGATCATTAAGCCTATCGTTAACTGGCAGAAAAGGATGGTCCGGTGCATGATGTGCAGTGGTCTTACTCAGGTTCAGAATTTGCTGTGGTCTATGGATGTATCCTTGCAGTCTCAGTTTTTACATGCAATGCGGTAATTCAAGTTTAATATCTCAAATACTTTGTGCTCCCTTTCTGTCTCCTTGGAGTGTTCCTTGACAGAATCTCAGTTATGCCGGCCAGAGCAACAATATTCAACAAAAAATGCAACCCTCTTCTGGAGCTCGGTGAAGGCCCCTACAATACAATAAGATGGAACCCAAAAGGGCGATGTATCCTTAGCAATTATTTGATCCAGTAGCCTTTGCTGTGTGGTCTGCTTTGAAGGGAACACACTCTTTATAAAAGTTGGTCTGTTACTGTTCAAGTATAGCCATATAAATTTTACAGGTCAGTCATGATTTGCCTGGTGATATCCTTGACCTCATTTTATCGACCAGTTATCGTTTTAGCAGGGTTTGGTAATTTGCCTGGTGACATGGTATGTTACTACACGACTACCATATTTATATGAGCCTTTTACCTTTATATGGGAAATACCACCGTTTTCTTGATATACTCTTTTAGGAGACAATCTTAAACAAACTAGAAAAGCTAAAAAAATGATTTAATGTTGCTAGGCGATTTGCAAAATAGCCACAGTATAGCTGACAGAGTATTTTCTGCCTAGGCATTCTGGGATTATTCAGAAAAGAAATTGGTAGGAAAAACAAAGGCTGAATGTTCTGTTACGAGTGAATGGTCCCCTGATGGTCGCCATTTTATGACTGCTACAACAGCTCCGAGACTCCAAATAGACAACGGGTACATTTTTTGCAGCCTTTGGAGTATTAATGAAAATGGGTAGCATCATTGTGATCTTCATCTTTCCTATTACAGGATTAAAATATTTGACCACAATGGATCTCTGCAGTTCAAGAAGATGTTTGAAAAGCTGTATCAGGTATCACCTGACACCTGTTCACCTCAGTGTGACCAGTTTGTTGTAGACGTGCATGCTATGTTGGTTCTGCATGCTAACTCCTAAGTCCTAAACAATTTGTAACGAGTTGATAAAATATTTCCATAATCACACACACTCCATCCTTGATTTTTTTTTTTTGAATTACACAGGCTGACTGGAAGCCAGAAGCGCCTGAAAAATTTGGTGACATTGCCGACCTCACGATATCGTTGGGTAGCATAAAAATTGAAGAAACGAAAAAACAAGGTTCTTTACACTTTCTTATATTCTATGTTAGTAAGTTTTGGTCAATTGATTTACATACTTCATTTTCTGTATAGTTTCAGCACAGGGTTCTAAATCAGCACAACCATCAAGCAAGGCCCCTGCAAATATAGCAGCGAAACCTACAGCATATCGACCTCCTCATTCAAAGAATTCTGCAGATGTTCAGGATAAGGTATATATTAGAGATCAATTAGTAAGCCGTGTTAGGGTTGCAACAAAAAGAAGTGTGCATAAATCTTGTTTACTATTTGTTGCATCGTTGTGCTGAGTAAATCCTTGGGTTATGCTGGCTCAATTGCTGATTTATAGTTTATACACATCCAAGGCTACAAAATCCCTATCCAAGCAAACTACTGTGGTTTTGTGCAGAAACAAGTAGTATTGTTTGTTGGTCGCACTTGGCCAAATATATTTGGCTCTCTTTTTTCCCGATGTTTTATTGGCTCTATTTCAAGTTGTTAAAGAACTCAAATGTTTGATATTGTCTATTGGCTTAACACATTTGTTTGGTGAATTGCAGCTTTTTGGTGGGCTTGCTTCTACGGGGTTAGTTTCTTGATCGACAAATTAGTTTTCTTGTCTTGTTTTATGTAATTATTTTACCTCTATGCATGATCACTAACATTGCAACTGGGACAGAGGAGAGATGAGCAAAAATGCACTGAGAAATAAGAAGCGCAGAGAGAAACAGAAGGAGAAGAAGGCTGCTGAAGGATCCGGAGCCTCTGCTGATGACAATTAAATCCACTTCTACTCAGTGAAATGGTGTCTCAATCCAGAAAAATGGCATTTTGCCATTTGAAATGAATCACGCGAATATGCTGTCAAAGTAACATTGCCTGGGAAACTGTCCTTGATTCCGCGCGATTAATGCACCCTGCTTCTTAGATCTGTTGTTTCTTGATACAAGAACGGCTCGAAATTTTGATAGTTTTTGAAGTTTGAACTGATGGTTTGTATGACAATACCAAAAGATACTATCAAAGCTACTCCTTTCATTTCGTTAGTAACTGATGATTTATCGTTACTTCTTTGGCGAGCAATAGTAGCTTCACTGACGATGTGAAAATTGGAGAGCAGAGATACGCATGGGATCATGTGAAAATTGCATAAAGGAATCTTCTTCATGTAGTATAAAAGTGAACTTATTTTGGATATACATGTCTATATCTAGATTCATATATAAAAGTGAGCTTATTTTAGAATGGAGGGTTATCTCATTTTGATGCCTAGTAGTCCGACACGCGACAAGAATTCATATGTTGTCTTCAGCGAAGAAGTGCTTCGGTACTTACTACTCGTTTTCCATTGAAGATTATACATTTGGAGCCGCGTTGTCAAGGGTGACCCATCACATTCCAATGCTAAGGAAACCAAACCAAAATGCAGTGAAACCAAGCTACACCGGTTCAACTTCAACATAATCTACAATTTGCCGCATATGACATACGCCGGCTAGCTTATATATGCGATCTCATCAACTACAAAATTGCCAGGAAGTTACTCACTTGATTAATGCTTAACAAAACGTAGAAAATACGCATTAACGAACAAAGAAGAACAAATCACCGCCCCGGGCAAGGAACGCTATCCAGATTCCAGGTCATCGCACCAGCCATGAAAACAGTACTGCTCACCGCCACATCCATGTGCTTCAGAAGGCCAAAAAGGAACAAGGGAGCACCTGAACTAAGACTCCTGCGCATGCGGGCGCCAATTTCCTCGGCAGAGTTCCTCCATAAGATGAACAAACTTTTGAGGCTGTTGCCACCAAGTTGGTTTGGAGGTGGCTGCTCTTTCATATTGGTCTTCTTGTGAGCCTTCACTTTGCATAAAGCTCTCTGAGAAATTGCGCCATTTTTGCATGGCACGTTTCAACCGCGCAGTACGCTTGCCAGTAACAAGATATCTGGTGTAGTCCCTGGCGAGGCGATACAGCTCCTCACCTCTGATTATATGGATGTACTGCAATATATTACACAAATACAAATTAGTTTCTTAATATATATTTAGTGCCTGTTGTTTACTTTGAAGCTATGGAGAAAAACATTACACCGACTTTTTCTGTGACTACACCGAGACTTTTATGGAATACCCAGATAATATTGCTCTTAACAGTGAAATGGTGCTCTCAGTCTCCAGTTTCTATGCAGTTTCAATGCATGTAGCAAGTCTTTTAGTGCATTGACCATGGAGCTATCTACAGGTAAGTTGTTTCGACATTACAGTATGTCGTTAATAGTTAAGCTAATCATAATAAGATACTTGGAAAGCAGGACTATGCTACAATTGGGGTAAAAGTGAAAGTGCCAGAAGAAATAACATTCGGAAAGAGAGTACAAACAAGAATGTAATGTTAGTTACCACAAGAATGAATGCAACGGTTGCTAAGATAACTTGGACTAGTTCATCCAATGATTCCTTGAATGATTCATCTTCTGGGCCACCAGAATCACCACTGCCTCCACGACGATTTCGGTTTCCTCCACCTCCACCAGATCCTTGTTCTCTCAGCTTAGCTATCTGTTCTTTCAGCAAGTCTTGAATAGGCCGTGGCTTTTTGGCATCATCCATGGCCTTCTTCAAAGATTCCATAAAGGACTGCAACAAGGCAATATACATGCATTGTTAAGCAGATAATTCTGCAAAGCAAGTGCAATGCTAACAGAAATTAAATCTATGTAAAAATTGTAAATGCATGTTTCTAGCAAAAAAAAAAGTGTAGTGCAATAAACTGGAAATGCATAACCATCTCTCCATATAAACTTATGTATTTTGTTTCAGTATGCTAGAGTACTGTTTCAATATGAATACCAAACTAGAACCTCTCAAATAAATAAGATGGGCCAACAGATGCTCGGATCCAGTAATGAAGTACTCCCTCCGTCCCATCCCCTCCTAGGTTGAGTTTTTTTGGGACGGAGGGAGTAAGTAATTGTCACATTCAGAAAAAGATTATGCTCACGTAAATATGAGCCACAACTACATTGACTTCACTTAAGAGCCACAACTACATTGACTTCACTTAAGGTCTTACAAGATGACAAGAGATTGAGAGTTTAACCAATACAGGTATCAAGAGATATAAAATAGAAGGAAACATCAGTTTGATAGGCAGAAGTTTGTTTTGGGAGAAGATGGAGCACATATGAAAAAAAAGGAAAAGAAAAGGGGTTGAGCAAATTGATACTACAAAAATTGCAATTATCAAATCAGACCATATGTTCCATGTTCCATCATACATTCATGCATAAAAAGGACATGCCAGAGACTTACATCATTTTCTGCCTCTGGGTTCACCTTTCCACTCGAGGCACATAGAGGAGTAAGCTTTTTCTGGCTAGCAGCAACAAGAACAAGTCGCGGGTACACCTGCTTTTGAAGCTTGGGAAATCGAACAGAATGTGTTGTTAGGGAATATTGAGGATGAGGTAGTAATCTGCCGGTCCTCCCAAGACCAGCGACGGGCCTATCCACAATAAGCCCACTGTTCGGCTTGCAAGTGAAGTAGCTCATGCTTTTCTATTTCTTGAATAGTTAGATGC
Organism: Oryza longistaminata; assembly: GCA_009805545.1. Taxonomy (NCBI): domain Eukaryota; kingdom Viridiplantae; phylum Streptophyta; class Magnoliopsida; order Poales; family Poaceae; genus Oryza; species Oryza longistaminata. The sequence goes on along the minus strand of CM020179.1, from coordinate 26,801,898 downwards.
ACCAGATCCTAGCCTGCAAATTTTTCAGGCAGCATAAGAACTTCTCATGAATTACAGAGAAGTGCTAATCTATCGGAAGATACAGAAACTAACATAGTTCAATCGTGTCGAGTGGAAACATAGTGAATTTTATAATAGAAAAAAGGGAATGCTGGGCTCCCCAACTCCCTCTATAAAACATTAAGCGATGAATATCTACTTATATATACCAAATATTGCAATGTAGACTTTCTAAAAAAACAGATGAATTTGAACCCTTCTGTCTAATCATACACATCCCCTTCCATATAATGAGGTAAGGAGATTGTCCAGTGTGACATTTGCAAGCGAGTCATAAATACTAACTGGCCTGTGTACCCAACCATCCAATATGGAAATCACATAAAATATGTGATGTCTTATGGAAAATAAGACCGTTATAGGAGTAAATAGAACTCTACAATAGAAATGTTGTCATGAGAAAAACTCTGGTTATTGGACATGAGGACACAAAACTACAATACTAATCACATAACCCCATCAACTCATTGGTGCCAAAACTATGCCACAAATCACAAGCAGAATGCCAAACCACATGCATTCAACATGTTGGAATGGACGGCACAATGCACCTGTCTTTCTTGCTATTTCACACAGAGGGACACCGGACACGGAAAATCCCACCTTTTTTTCCCAAGCAAGTCCAACTCAAGAACCAAACTTAAGCTGAGGGGGTAAACCACAGCGCAAGGCAAGCATCTACCTCCACCAAGAAAGCACCGCCAAAGAACGAATTGAATTGGTGCGGGTTACCTCGAACACCAACGGTGATGGATACGTATTCCGTAAGGTGGGATCCTCGCATCGCGTACGCACGCACGGCACACATGAAGTCGGCAAAGTTCAACGTCGATGGCTACGTCGCGCGCAGCAAACACCTGCGACGACGTTTCTACTTCTAGATGCCCATGTGTCCACTAGTTCGTCCCTACGAAATATATCCAGTAGGAGTGAACCAACGGCACGCACATGAGCGATTTAGTCCACACAAGTGGACGCGGTTCGGTTCGGCCACCATCCAACCGAAACGTGCAGATGCCGGCGTACTCCGTACGTACGTGGACGTCAACGCATTTGAACCGGTCCTCGTTTGAACAATCTCGCGCCCTAAAGTCAGACCATCTCGCCGGTCGTTATCGATCGTCCTCATCGATCCATGCATCGCCTGTCAGCTCTATAAAGCCACACGAGCCACCGGAAGCTTGATATCACAAAGTCACTGCATAGTAACGACCAACCTGAGAGTAACATGGCTTACCGGAGAGGACGACCGCGTCGGCGGCGGCGGCGGCGGGCGGGCGGTGGTGGTCGTCGGGGTTCGATGTGCGCGTCGAACCGGGGAGGGGGGGAGGAGGAAGGAGGAAGGAAGGGATAAGAATCGAGATGCATTGTATTTTTAGATGGGTGAAGTGGGTCGCACCCGTTAGGAAACCGGTGAGCCTTCACCTTGGGCCCCACTTTTTACAGCCCGTGGGCCGTGGCGCGTCTTCTCCAACGTGACAAAGGACCATGGGCTTTAATAACGGGCCGTCTTTTATGGGCCACCTATTCCAATTGCCAAAGATGGCCTAAATGCAAACAGATGAGCAATGAAAATGAGATGGAGCGATGGATGTACCAGGGTTCCAAAAACGAATACCACGCCCGAGTGGTGGTTAAGATTTGGATGCATTTTGCCGGACATTTGAATTTCAGTTTAAGCTCTTTTGAACCTGGCAGTTTACAAAGTGGTTTCTGGCTTTACCATGACATTTTCAAACCCGATGGAGACACTGTGCGAACTGACAGTAAAAATAGGGCTGGAATCGGACATAGCAATGGCAATACGCGTCTCATTTTTCACGAACGCGTAAAATGATTGCACGTCAATATATTAGAAGAAAAGAGTTAAAGTTACACCACGCAATCGGCCAGACCGGCCTATGCCAGGGGAAGAGAGAAAAGGCAAAATACAAAAAAACTGAGGCTTAGAAAAAGAAAAAAACTACGGTGGCTGAAACAAAAACTCCAAACAGCGGGAAGGGGCTGAGCCGCGCTATACTCCCTACAGGTCCCCAAAAGCGGCAAAGCCAGCTAATGACCACACACGGCCCTCCGAATGGATGGACTCCAGAACCACTGAGACAGAAGAGAGGTCAGAGTTGAAAACCCTAGCGTTTCGCTCCTTCCACAACTGCCAAGAAACAAGAAGCACCAAGGAGTCGAAGCCAGCGCGGAGATGCTCAGGTAAGCAAGCCCTAGCGGACGGCCACCAAAATAAAATCGTATTGCATTACGTCAACGGTGTTTGATGCATATGTATTTCCGTGGACAGATTTTCTTTGTCGTCTCAGTCGAATTTTGTGGCTCCTGAATATTTTCACGAGACTTGTTTGTTTGTTTATTTTGTTTGTTTGTTTGTTGTGTTTTTGGATATTTCTCTGCCATGCAAGATCTTTTCGTTGGGGAAGCTGTCTTAATCTGTTTGAACCGAGCCACCGAGAGTGTACATGGAGCAAGTATACGATGGAAAGTAAGGAGTATGACTAGTAATAATTAAGAAGCTTAAGTCGTGTACAATAAATACTTAGTTACTTTTGTGTCATATGTTTAACTATTTACGATGGCCATCACCCATATTTGCAATTTTTCTGAGTATTCTAGTATGTATGTTAACAAGCTCAATATATAGTTTTGTAAATGTTCTTCGTATATCATTCCTACAATTATAAGGATATAATCTACAATGTCTCTATATGTATTTTGTTAGTTATGGGATGTTTTGATTGCATGCATGAAGCTTGACTCGCATTAGGCCATATAAAATAGTCATGTATGGTAGCATGCACTAGCCCGCGAGCTAGGACGACAAGACGATGCAAAAGTGTCCTCCCAGCCAGGCTGCAAACGTAGGAATCGAGTGTTAGAGTGTGCAGTCCGGCCCACATGCTATGGGCCACCAGGTCACATTGGGCCTGCTCCGCCACAGGTCTAATCAGAGTCGCAACTTTAGTTCCTAGGCTTACACAATACAAAGTTTTTCGAGTTGTGTAGACCCATGACTTAAAGTTGTGACTCCGGTTAGACTTGTGGTGGAGCAGACCCAATATAACCTGGGTAGCCCACAGTAGGTGGGCCAGACTACGCATTCTAACATCGAGCTTCACAACTCATATTGCCTCGCTTGATGCAGTGCATCCGCGTGTGCATCAGGTGCATGAGACGCTCGATGAGGTCACTGCCCCGCCCTTTCCCCTTCCTCATCCCTAGATAGAGGGCGAAGCCAAAGGTGATGGCTTGGCGACGAGCTCAACGGAAGGAACGGTGCTGGGCACGACAAAGGGCACCTTTCTATCCATAGCTGTCTCGCACCTTCTTCCGTCGCCATCCCCAACATGACGGTGATTTAGTTATACAGTGATAGCCATATCATGCTAGTTTTACCTTTTCTGCCACGTGGCGGCTTAGGAGTGTTTGTAGGAAGTTTAATGGACTTTTAGTATATAATAGATAGGAATGGATAATTTTTCAGTGATATATCTTCGGTGTTGTAGTACTATAAAAGCTGATGTGCTTCCTTACCATGAAATAATTGAGTACTCCCTCCATCCCGAAAAAATATGGGAGCATGTCTAGATTCATTATGTACTAGGATGTGTCACATCCATCCAAAATCCCTTATATTTTAGGACGGAGCGAGTAATTCACTATCGTGTTCAATCGAGCCAGAAATAGAGTTATTTATTAGAGGAAAGAATTTGAAAAAAAAAGGCCCAATAACTCGAGCCAAGAAAATTCAGCGCATTCAAATGGGCCGTGGAAGAGGGAATGTCGAAACGGCCCACCCAACTCGAATTCAGCATAGAGCGCCGGTCGGTGCTAGAAATGAACACTGAGCCAGGCTATTTTCTTTGAACTTGCGTTCACCGGCCGGTTACTGCTTTGCGTGTTAATTTGTGCTATTATGGCAGCTTATCTACATGCACGTCTAATGTCAACTTTGAAAGAAGTTAGTAGCATGCAACAAGCATTTCGTGAGCAGGGATCTGCTCGTCAACATACGGCCCCAACCAAACCACCACCCCAAGTTATGTGATAGTTGTCGGTTGTCGCGTTAACTTCGGCTAGCTTTTGCCGGTGAATTCCTGCCAAGAAGAAATAGGTGCCAAATTTAAAGGTCGAGCCTATATAGCTATAGCATAAAGTTATTACTACTAAAACGTGTTAATAAGTTTTTCCTTTTTCTAAAAAAAGGTACGTACGTACTATATATATATATATGTGGAGTGAAACGAAATATAATACTCCTACATGTTAAAAACAGAACAAAGATGGATCTGGCATCACAATTATTAGGCAACCGTAAGCATGGAGGTTAATTTCTTCTCACATTGTTCCAGCAGAAAAAACCAGCTGGATCACTACAAAAAAGGAAGAGAAGCAATTGAAACCGAAGAAAAATAAAAGACAAAAAGAAAAACGACCGAACCCGATCAGGACAGCTTCTTCCAAATGCACGAAACCATGGGGGGAAAAAACCTCTTCGTGCAAAGGGAGCTCTCTTTATCTTCGCCTGTTGCACGTACGTACACACGCACGCACGTCTCATCTCCAGCTTAATTAGCTAGTGACCGGGGCCTTTCTGGCTCGGCCCGGCCGGCAGCTGCGCCGTCCACGCCATGACCGTCGTCGTCGACCTCGCCGGCGACCTCTCACGCAGCGTGGCGTACGCCGCCGCGTCCTGGCTCTGGACTACCGCCGGTGCCGCCCGGCGGCGTGAGCTGCTGGGCGCAGCTGCCTCGCGGCGTCGACGGTGGCGGCGCACTGCAGCGCCGCCACGGCGAACAGCAGGCAGAGGAAGACGAAGACGGACGCCGACGTCGTCGTCGTCCGTGCTGCCGCCGACTCCATAGCTCTGCATGCACCAAAGCAATGCAACTAATTAACTGTTCCGGCTACTATAGCGAACGCTACTTTGGCCTTGCAGTTGCACACAAGGTCACACCGACTGTCACTGTCACAGATATATGAACTCTGCATGCACTACTCTACTCCGGTATTGATTTTGTTTGATTGCGGAGTGGAGTAGACCATTAATTTAGATCTGTTATAAAAACTGGAGTGTTTTGTCGGCATACAACGGTTCTGTGATCCGTGAGTTCGCCCGTATTAATTGTAGAGCGAAAACAAAACCGGGGGAGGATGCCAACTCCTCTCATCTTTTCACGAGAGCAAAGTCTGAGGCACATGCATGGCGATCGAGTACATGAAACCAAGGCTACAGATTTCGTGCCTATTAAAATGCACACTGTCGTTTCAACCAAACTAAACGAGCTACTAGAGTAGTAGCTACAGCGAGTGTGTCTGGGTTGTCTGCGTGTCCAGTTGCAGGGCTCGCTGTAGATCCGGAGCACATATAGTAGCTGCAGTACGGTTGGACACTGTAGAGGTCGTCGGCGGCGACGGCGCCGGGATCGAAGGAAATCACGCGACCGCGCGGTCGTCGTCGTCGTTGCACCTAGCTGCATATGCTTGCACTGTTTGCACAGTACGTACGTACACTCGCAGCGCAGTAGTTGCATCCGCGCGGCGCCACGGAGTTGGCCGAGCGCGAACACGGGCAAGCTAGGCGGCGTAGTGTACGAGCGGTTCGTCGTCGTCGCGGCTCGGAGGACGGGGGATTTTGTTTAGTTTACGGCGCCCGACGAGGCGACGACGAGACTAGCTAGGTAAACTAGGGGGAGGTGTGGCTTTTCTCCGGCCGGAGCAGAGCACGAGGAGGACGCAGATTACGCATTTCGTGCCGCGATACAATACCGGAATTAACTAACCCGTACACGCGCATGGCGCATATGGGCCATTTTCACGTGGGGGCCCGGTTTGCCGTTGACCACCTTGCGCCCGTGCACATGGCCCCGCATAGGTGGTGGTCTATTTGTTTGTTTGTTTTTTAGGTTCTCAAAACGCCGCATGAGCTAGCTAGCAACTTGTTCTTTATACTCGTGCCTGTACTCTGCTCGTCGTTACTGTTAACGGGTTTCGTTTTGGAACACGAACAGTCAAACTAAAAGAAAGACAAACAAATGAGTCTTCAAGAATTGAAAAATAATGAAAAATGGAGTTTGGACCATGCATGGATGGATGACAATGTCGAGGATGGCCAAATTAATAGATCTGCCATCTAGCGATATACAGGTGGTCATAAAAATTAGCGCGGTCTATTTTCTTGAAAAATGCAGGGCCTCTTAAATACGGTTGATCAGCTGTTTAGAAATATAATGGTCGTATAATATCGTCTTTGCATTTAAAATATGTAACATATAGAAGTAGAAAATTGCATATGACCCAACCGTATAACTCACGTACGATTAAATTTGATCAACGGTTTCCTTTAGTTGATCTATGGCTGCATGTTAGAGTCGTACGTCTAGCAGAAGTAATCGCGAAGCTTCAGATGCTTATGACAAACTAGGACTGATTAAGTTACGGCTAAGTCGTAGTAATACGAACAAGAAACAAAAATAATTTATGATAAAATATCTTATGGTGTTATTATTAGAGCAGATACAATATTAGGCTTTTAGCCAGCTATAAACATATTTTAATGAGATAAACGATGAGAGAAAAGAGCAGCAGGTTACAGATTTGTAACCAGCTGCAGCACGGACTCCAATACACAATGTATGTATGACAGGTGGGACCATATATTAATAGTATAGCAAGCAACTATGGTATGAATTAACTATTAGATTGGTTATAGATAAATTAGAGCTAGTAGTGGACTATATTATTAAACTTGCTCTTAGCGACTTAAAAAACAAAATATGGTAAAAAGAAAACTGCTCAACACTAATCTTTAAAAGTTAAAATTTGGCTAGGACGGGCCTGCCGACGAGAGTTGAAAACGAAAGCGTAAAAGACCAGGATTATATATCCAAGTGGAAACGTTCGGCAAGTTAACGGTGAGCTCCGTTTCCGCGTCCGGCTGGCGGTGCGAGTGCAGCCGAGAAGAGAAGGTACGGTCACAGGGCCACTCACGCACATGGCTGATCATCTCCACTCACGTCCCTCTTTGTGATGGTACGCCGCATGCCAACTTGCCAAGCTGCTCAAGCAGTCCAACTTTGACCTGCAGCCATCCGCACCGATCTGCCTCAGATTTGCAACGCGTGCAGTATAAGTTCATTTTAGGTCCAGCCACTGAGTCTGAAATTCATCTCTGGACCAAAATAATAACATATATAACACATCTTTTAACTTTTAAAACATATAACTTTATCCCAAAATAGCTTGGATGACGGTTTTCGACTGACGTAGTGTTTATGTGGCACACTTGTACTTACAATCATAAGAAATGGTGAGACCCACGTATCAATGAGTATCCGGTTAAAATAAAATAAAAAATTTACAATGGAACTTACCGTCAAATTAAAGGATCTAAAGTGAACTTATTCCTAATGCGTGGCCACGGGTGTTGGGCCAGTCGGGTTATTCCCACCCCACATCCTATCTTACTAGAAAGTTACCCCCACTAACTCAAACTTAACATGTAAAGATGCCACATCATCATCCACTAATAAGATACCACATTATCATCATCCACTAATTAACAAGATGCCACATCATCATCCACTAACAATAATAACATTTAAATATCATGCAAACATGCTATATCTTTATAGTTTTTATAATTTAAGAGCTTTTCAAATACAAACATGTTACATTATCATCAACATAATTCACATATATTTCAATGTATATCTATTATGTTTTATGATATCCTATATACTTATATAGTTCATCCTCACTTAGTACTTAAATGATTAATCTATGGTCCAAATTATCTTTCTCCTTTTTTCCTCTAATTAAGTCATATCACATCAATTGTTTTTAGTCTTTAGATGATTAATCTACGGTTCAAACTATATCCCTACTTTTCTTCTTCATAAAGTCATACCATCTTACTTTTTACACGTTTGAATCACCATTCTACATACTATTTAAATTTAAATTATCATAAACCACATTAATTTACTTAATTTGATGTTATCTAGATATCTTACACGTTATTTTTCTATTGTTATCATACTAAATTCCCGCAGCAATGCGTGGGGTTTCACCTAGTTAACATATAACATACACCCCTTACACTGTTACACTTTGTCATTTTGCAGTTGCATTGACAAAATCAAGCGGATAATGAGCTAACAAGCATTGCGAGAACGATATGCGGGCATATTATAGGGTGACCAAAGCCTGTCCGTCCGTATTCTAACTTGTGAAGTTGTGATTATGTGACTATATACAGTTTACAGCATGCAGTTATAAAGCGTGTGTTCTTGGCCGTGAACCTTCTGATCATGTTAGACGCTGAACTGCTGCTGCTGCTGCTGCTGTCAGCATTCTGGCAAACCTGTCAGCATGATTGCAGACGCTCATGTTATGCGAAAAATGTTCTGTTACCACTTACCAAGAACGAACAGATTGGTCCAAGTGTAATATCTAATTTGTGAGGGTTCTGTATGTAGATCTTCAGGATGTTACAATTCTTCTGTTTGTTGGTGTGTACCACTGTATCATATTTGTTCACCCCACGGCTCCAGTGTCATAGATGGATTGCGCTCCTCTGACGTAAAGTCAGAGGGACGTGGGTTACTGATGTGTGGGCTCAACCTTTATGGGTTCCACATGTCAGTGATAAAGTCTTTACGTCAGAGAAGACTCATCCGTCACGGACAGCTTGTACATCTGAATCATGGTTTCAGAGGTAGAAATGTAAAGCTATAAATTGCATTCAACGTCCTAATTTGGTATTTAGTAATTTTCATGGATTTTAATGTTTAATTCTACGATTCAATCTGGAATGCAAGAATTAGCTAGTCGGAGGGAATATGCCTCCTATGAGTTAAACGTATCCTCAAGTGTCCACAGTGGCTAAATATATCAGGAAATCAGGCTATGTGAAAATTCCCATCCCTTCTTTACCGGATGTATCATGTACCACCCCGATTCACCGAATGAACAAATGGGTTTCAAGAGGAGAGGATATCTTCAAATTTAAATTTGGATGATCTGAGACATACCACAACTCTTTAACACAATTTTGGTTGTACATGATCAGCATCAACTAGAATCCTAACTTCACGTAGCTATTACATCAGTTCCATGTTCATTGGTGGTAGTGCAAATGGATATACTCAGGAAATAAGCATCTTTCCCACATGAACCTCTGAATTGAAACACCAAACGATCCGGTTCATGCTAAAACCCTCGACAATGTGTCTAGCGCCGATGCCGACGGTCGTCACGCCTGCAGTGACAGAAAATCAAAGTCAGATGCACTTCACGAGAACTCTGAGCAGTGCTAAGTAAGAAGAGTTTTTGTTCTATAAATAACAAAAAAAAAAAAGACATACGAAAATTACACATTTGCTGGGTACCTTGACTAGAAAATTTAATTAATTCATATAATACATAACGCACAGAATGGAAGTTGGTATTGAACTCTACGCAAATATATAGATCCTAATATTTTCCTGAACATATAATACAAAATTAGTTTGATCTCTGAAGAAAATATTTATATATTTTTCCTGAGAAATTTTGAATTATCATAATGAACCTGGTGCCTTCCGTTGACTTACTTTGTTTTAGCGTGGTAGTAAAATATAACAGAAATTAATTTTGCACAATTCCAACTTTATCTGATAAGCAAATTAAGTAAATGTAAGCATACCCGTATCGATCATAGTCTCTGGAACGGTCCCTAGGGGACCGTGACCTTCGGTAGCCCCTTGAATCATAACTATGGGATCTCCCTGATTCTCTGTCCTTGTCCGACCTACTTTCTCTGTCATGGTATCGATCATGGCTTCTCCTGCTGCGGTCATAATCCCTGTCCCTATCACGGCTGCTGCCTCGATCTCCTCTGTGGCGATCCTTGCTAGATGCTCTGTCACGTTCCAGGCTCCTGTCTCTGGACCTAGTTATATTAGAGAAAATTGGAACGTTTTTAGTGCCACACATATGAAAGAATTTTGTTTTGCTATTAATCTTAGTTTTCTTAAGAATTCCAAAATATAGAGTACCTTCTTTCATGCTCAGCTCGGTCTATCTTGCGCCTTTTGTTTTTCTCTTCCTGTACACATTTAAAGCATTAAAAAAATACCACATCTTCATCTCCAATAAAAAGCACATTCAGGTACAAACAAAAAAGGTTAATTATAGATATCCATGTTAGCCTTCTCATAAAAGACAACCAACTCTCCAGGCAAATCTTGTTTGTAGTGCAAGTTAACTTCTCTGCTAATTTCTTATCCACTTAGTAGCTTAGTCAGTTGATCAGTTATCATGCCCTCTCTTTATGACTTGATGCTTGAACCTTTGGATCCTCTGAACTATATTTTAGACTTATTTTATTATTAATATCTGTTTTCCAGTAGGACAATCCTACTGTTCCCATAAAAAGGCCCTTGTACTAACATGCAACCTCACCGGACTTAGCTCCATTCAAAAGAGCACAATTTCGAAAAAACTCACCTGCAGTTCGGATAACTTCTCACGTATCAGCATATAACCCATATGAAGTTTCCCTCCAAAATGATCTGCCAAACGCCGGTCACTGTTTGGAAGAAAATTGTAAGCTAAGATATTAATTGTAAATAACACGCATGCTATCATGTAAAAGATTGTGATAATTTATTAGAATTCTTAACAAGATATCTATAATCCACAAGGATAAACATGTATAAAATAAACACGCACATTCTTTAGCTGCAAAAGTAATCCTCGAAAAAGTGGACCCAAAAGCCTGCTGGTGAAAAGGAGTTACAGGTGTCCGTCAAAAGCTGAAGCACTTGAAACCCCAAAATTCTCGTACATTCATGACCCCCATGCAGAAATTGATGGTGAAGTTAAAAAGGATAAATTTACCTGTCATATACGCTCAAGAATGCTCCACATATGTCACACAGGCGCAACTTTTGATCAGTCTAAACAGAGATTGAAAAATAAAAATCATCAATATAAAAGCATCACAACAAAATGCATCCACAGTTCAACACAATGATAATTTCTTGGAGTGAAAACAAAACAACTAAATATATCAATTTTTTATGTGCACTGCAATGAGCAATTCACCACACTTACAATCTGAACGTGAGTTGACATCTTTGCAGAGTCCGGAACAGGCTGTGGCCGAGCACCAAGCTGTTTAAACATGACAACAGAACACCTAAGAGAGATATGGAACACTATTCCTTTGATAACTACCATAGAGGATTTATTCCTAAATTTCTAATCAGTTGCACCAACAAAATTAAAAGCCAAGGTCGATCACCTTCTTTAGAGCTTCTGCTTCATCCAAAAGTTTCTGAGCTTCATCGATCATTCCATTCTCACCTGTTCAATATGGAAGTTAGAAACTAATGAATTTTTGTATATTAACGATGAACAGAAGACAATGAGCCATGTGCTTTGGTAGTTCAAGGAAGGAATATATAGGGAGCATGATTAAAAAAAAAAATCAAACCTAGTTCTTCTGCCTTTTTGAGTTTTTCATCAATCATTTCTTGTGTGCGTGCATCTGGAGGAGCAGCAGCAGGTGGTGGTGGAATTGATTGATTAGCAGTTTGGAGTGAAGTCATTAGTGAGACACGGTCCTTATTAAAAGCTTCAAGTAGATGTTTTGCCTGAAAGGGTATGAAAAGTTATACAAACACTAATATGCCTGTAATCTTCCGGTGGCAAACCATTGTATATAAAGCAATATGATGGCAACAAAATTTAGTTATATAAAAAATATAAAGTCCACGCACTACACAAACTCCATTGTGGTACACATATTTCATGATCATTGATCACAGGGACAATACCTGCTCTTCTGCCCTCTGTTCCTTGAGCTTGTCAACCTCTTCAGTAGCCCGAATTTTGCCCTCAGTGTTTCCTTCGAGATCTAGAGGAAGAGACAGTTGATACAATCAAACTCAAGAGAACAAAAGGAGTTGTTTTATGTAGTGTACTCGGAAATTATTCACAACGGCAGGCAAAGTTAGAAAGATTGAGTAACAAAGAGTCAAAGATTTAAGAAACAAAATAGCGAGGGGGAAAAGCATAAAATATTTGAGAAAGAATTGGTTAATTTTTCCTAAATCAATACTATCCCATTAGGCACAATAAAGAATAATTTGATAAATTATGAAAAAAAAAGCATTCATTTTGATTACTGAGGTCAAATTTCCATATTTTTATCATGATTTCAGCAATTGTATGAATGTAAAACATTCTTAGGATCATTTTTAGTTTAGTTCCTTCGACTTCGCTTATTTAAAAAACTCCATTGATTAAACACAATTAGGCAGAAGCCAATTTGGTCTATGCAAAAAGCCAAACACATATTTTTCCGAATATCTTCTTTGTCTACAGACATTTCCTTGTTGAATGAGATAAAGAGTTAAAGCGAATATGTCATGAACATGATGCATCATTCTCTCTAATTGAATAATTTTCAGGAGAAAATATTAATAAAGATATGGTCAATTCAAGCGGATAGGATGTGGCCATGATGGAATTTCAAACAAAACAAAGGTAAAACATCAGATTTACCAAAAGCATCAATCTCCTTCATCTTCTCCTTGATTTGTTTGGAGAACTCAATCACTTCTTTACTCTGCATTTGTACATACATATTGCCACTTAGTTTATCTCCACAGTCGTGGGACCCAAGGAGAACTAACTATTATAAAGGAATATACCTGTGTGACTTCAGTGACGGAAATTGCTATAGCTGCCTTGGCATCGTCCTCCTCTAGACGTTTAAGGGCTCTCTGAATCTTCCTTTCACACTCCGATATTAGTCTTTCTATAGTTTCTTCCAATTCACGGTCATAATTGTCCATACCTTTGGCTTTCGCTTCTTCATATCTATTACTAAGTTCAGGAAACAAGTAGAACAGTGCTCTTGCACTCAATAGCAAACATACAGTACAGACTAGCATGTGTCACAGGTTTACCAATAAGAACAGCCGAACAGGCCAACGCTTTCTATGGGTTCTGGTTTTGAGAATAACCATACAGTAATAAATCTAAACTTTTACCAATAATTCCTCAAGAATCTTCTATTTTTCTCAAGTTGACCTCGAATCATTTAATTTTGACAAGAAAAGAAAAGGGCAACATATGACTGAAGCCAAAAAGGAAAAAATATTCACAGCTGGCATGATCTAACGCTTAAAAGAATGCTGGTTCTTGTCACCAGGCAGGCACTAAAATAGAATTACATCACTAATATTTATTCATAACGTAAATCTTCCAGAATGTAAACCTTATACACCAAATTGTTGTAGCATACTCAAGCATCACAACAGTTAATGTTAGCAATAAGTAAACACAATCAACTCCATAAATATTGATGCCACATGGCCCACATCTAAAAAAATTTAGAAGTACCAAAAGTTACTAAATATGCGTTGACGGCCATCCTAGCCGAACAAATCGCAGACCAAACATCCCACACCATCGATAAAATGTCTAATTCGTCGCTCTCACCTTAGAACCACCTCGGCTGAGCACTCCGCTTCTCCGATTCAAACTAAACCGTCAAGCAGGTTGCACGGCACAAATCTATTTCTATTCACACACAAAATCTATCTGAACATACTAAACCCTACATGAATAATTTGAAGGGGATCTCCAAGGATACTCCTTACGCAGCTGCAGCGAGTGCAGCTTCGGGCATGGCCCCATGTCCATCTTCTGCAAAAAAACAAAACAACGCAGGCGCACATCAGCCACGCGATAACCGAATCCGATGGATGGAGTGGGGATATAGGAGGGGGCTCCGCCGCGAGGGTATCGAGAGTAGCACGGGGAACGCACGGTGAGCTGGAACAGGTCGTGGGGGCAGAGGCCGGCGAGGAAGAGGCGGCAGACGTCGCGGTCGTAGTACTTGCGGCTGACCTCCCGCACGTCGCCGTTGCGGTTGGCGCCCATGAGCTGGTCGAGCTGCTTCCGGATCGCGTCCATGGCGCTCCGTCGCCCCACGCCCCGCGCGCGCGCCGCCGCTGCCCCTCCCCTTCGCTAGGGTTTTGCTTGGCTCGAGGCGGGGTTGGTTGGTTGGTTTGGTGGTCGCGGTGGGCGGTGGCGGAGAGGAAGAAGAAGACGGCTAGTACTACTGTACTAGTAGTAGTACGCTCCATGGGCCGTCGGATCGACGATGCACGGTCCAGATGGGCCACACAAGGACGGCCACGCGGCCCATGAGTCCATGACGACCTATTCTTTCCTTCCTCCTCCTCTCGTGGGCCTTCTTCTCTCTCCCGGTCGCCGCGAGCTCCCCCCTCCCCTCCCCGCGGCGCGGACGCGACGAGCTCTCCGGCGACCAGCGCTGCGCGGCGCCGACGCTCCGTATCCCCGGCCGACGAGCTCGAGGCTGGGCTGGGCGGGCGTATCGTCCCTGCTCCCGGAGGTAACCACCCTCCCCTCCTCCGTATCCTCTCGACGGCGCGTAGCATTCTGCCCGCCTCTCGTTTTCGACCAGTTGCTAGGGATCCTAGAGAGGTGTGCGGCGGTGTGCCCGTTCGTCCGATGCGCCGATTGACTCTTCGATTGCTATTATCATAGGAGATGGATTGTTTTTCAACTTCCATTTTTTGGCTCCTTGCATCGTTGGTGTTGTGTTGTTATTTGGTACTCGCTACTCCGTATCCCAGTGTCTCCACATTTTCGTTGGCGTTGTGCAAAGCAATCATGTCTAATGCGTGGGATGATGAAGTGCTAGATTGACAAATATCTCATTCAGTTCTAGATTTTTCCAATGACCAATTCATATATTTGTATATTGGATTAATTGGGTTTGGTTGTGCTATAGCCTATTGCCTATAGTTTTGTAGTTGGAATTGGTTTTGTTGTGCATGGACTGTATTGCTGGCAGTGGCATTATTGATCTCTAGATAGTTGATTCATATGAAACGCTTCTGATTAGACGATGTGCAGCCCAATTGTTCAGAAAATATATTTCTGAGCCACGTCTAGAAGCCATTTAGGTGTTGTTCGAACAGTGACGCATTTTTGGAGAACCTTACCTGCATAAGTTTTAGGCTTCATTGCTTTGAAGATTTTATGTATGTTCCTTATAAGAATGCATGAGCATATACTAGACTAAGTACATAAATGGTTTGCTTCATTGGACCTTTTCAGAAGACTGTTATGATGATTTGAACTACTGCCTGGTATTACAATGGAGAACCTTGAATGCACAGTTGGGGAAGATGGCTTAAATTTTCAGTGCAACCTGTGTGATTCAGAGGTAGTGCATTCCATGGCAGAAATCCTGTTTCGTGGATTGGCAACTGCCTCAGTTGACAGCACTACTGGTGATATCTTCAAGAGCCCATCTTCTGTAGCTGTTGGAATGAAGAGCGAGCTAGCAGAATATTTGATTCAGAGGTCCATGACGCTTGTTCGTGAGGCTGTCGACGGAGGCGAGGATCACTCAGAACAACTAATAAAAGCATCCACCATGCCGACGGAGTTCCTCTCAGACTTGATCGATGGTTTTGTAGCATCAAAACGGAACTTGTTGAGCCATGTGTCTGGGTTTTTGTCTAGCGAAACCCGCTTGAACAAAATTAAAGACTTCATACAGAAGATGGAGATGGAGAACTTCTGGGCACCAGATGTTAGAGAGGCTACTGCAGGGACTATTCTTAAGAGTATAGACATGAAATGCATTATCCATTGCCCTGAGAGATTTGACACACAAGATAAGCTGGCTGAACACAGGAATCTGTGTAGATTTAGGATAGTAAACTGCAAAAATGATGGATGTTTAGCTTCCTTTTCTGCTAATCACATTGAGAAGCATGATTCTGTCTGCCCATTCAAAGCCCTACCATGTGAGCAGTTGTGCGAGCAGCATGTTATGCGGTGTGAGATGGACAGGCATTGTGCATCAGTTTGCCCTATGAAGCTTATTAACTGCCCTTTTTACCAGGTTGGCTGTGAATCAGCCTTTCCGCACTGTGTTCTTGATAAGCATTGTTCAGAGCGCCTTCAAATCCATCTGATGTATATTCTTGAACTAACTTCAAGACATGATGCTTTTGTTAATGATATGAATCAACGATTACACCTCCTTGAGAAGGTTAGTATAATTTGTACTGTACCCTTTGAAGCCATATTTGAACTATGCTTATAGCTTACCCTCCTTTCCTATTTAGCTTGATATCTGCTCAGTGTAAGATTAGAGAATAAAGGACTAACAATTATTCAAGTATTCAACTCAACAGCTAGAAGCAGTATGTAATTGTAGAACTAATAAAATAATACCCATGGTTTATCGGAAGGCAACCCAGGACAATCGAAGTATGGAATACCTTTTTTTACTCGTTTTGTTGGAGGATTGCATTGAATTTCATTGACTTGAGACAGAGAATGAGTACAGTTGGGCTAGAGCACACGCAATTTTTTTCGTCTGAAAAACAAGCAACTGGTTGTCTGTACTCAGATTAATTTCCTGAGCTTATGGCTCTGACAATTCTAGATATCGCAAGCAGTGGGTATATTTTTGTTTACACCAAGTTGTAATTTTTTAATCCCGCTGGGGCTTGTTACCCATAATTATTAAGGGAAATATGCATGTATTTCTGATGAATCAGTTCCCAAATAGGATATCTGGATTAATTACTATTTTCAATCTTATTACAGGCCCAGTCACTGAATGAACTCTCTGGGGCTTTAGATAACAGAACCCTCACTCTAACAGCAAAGGAGCAAGAAGCAAAGATCAAGAAACTTGAACAGGATCTCAAAGTGCAAGAGACAAAGCTGAAGAAACTTGAAAGCGAGTTTAAGTCAGGGAAAGTGTGAATACATCCTTCAGCCATCCCGGCTAAAAAGAAGTGTGAATGCGTGATGTTGTGATTATAGTGTTACTGTAAAAAACCAGGGCGTCATACTTTAGTAGCTGTAAATAATAATTAGCACCTCCTTACAGTTTACCATACTTCTGTGTGTTGTTCATGTACGATAAGAAAATAAGGTTTAGAAAAGTCAGCTTCTCTTGAATTCTTTTGTTAGTTTGAAGTAACAGTGTTTGATCTTTTCTGTATCATGCAGTAAGTACATATATATTGTGGAGATGAAGTTCATTTGGATCATCTGCCATCTTCTTCAATGTGCTGGAAGTATCTGTCGGTGGGAACTACACATGGGTTTACAACTACAGTTTTTCATGTTAAAGATATTGCCTCAATTTCATGACTGGCTTGGTTGTTTGACTCTTCTTTTAGGACATAGTCACAGGCAGCTTCCAAAATCTTGCAAACCTCTCTCCTGTACTGCAACATATCATGTCAAGAAGAAACCATTAAATCCTGTTTTTGGAGGGGAAACAAAATCTTTAAAGTGTCTCTGTTACCATATGGTTGCATAATTAGAGGGCTTTGTGGTACAGAGTGCCCTAGAATCAATTGTTATCACCCATTTGTCTTGCATCTAATTTTTCAGTGGTGGTGACTGCTTTTCCACGGCATTAAGATCGAGGAGTTCTTAAGTCTGGGAACTTTGGTGACTGGTGAAATCATTTTACGAAGTGACACAGGAGGTTAGAATTCTGAACTATTGTTCATCCCTTTTTTTATGCCATAGAGTTGTGAAATTTGAAGTAGAATAATGTGTTCCTAGTCTCATATTCATTTTAGGCCACCTTAAGATAGTATTAGCATACCTCATCAGTTGCTCCAGACTTTATTTTGGATTGCAAAATGCACCATTTCTTCATGTTTACTCCTATAATGTGCATAAGCATAATGTAATATTTAACAGAAACATCTTTTGCTAGCAAAAGTTTAGCTTAATACAATGTATAGCCAACTTACCAATCTTTATATCAACTTGACATGTTGAACTGGAGGTTGTTCTTAGATGCCACCTGCAGTGGATCTATGACCAAGGTATCAATGGCAATTCCTCTCTCAGGAAAAATAATTACATCTTACTGGGAAGACTGAATATTTTGTGGTTTTATACAGAGAAAGAAATGGTTAAAGATGGGCCACTTGGTCTCCTCTTCATTAGCATTAGTATCTATTGTGCAAAATGAGTACTTTACTATATTAACTTCTTAGACAGTAGAAAAGGTTTGCTGAAAAGACATAAAAACGGAGAAACAAGTAACAAGTTCTCACAAAATTACTACTTTCCTGACCAAACAATCTTTCTAATATTTCAAATTTTCTATTTCTATTTGTTCGTGTTGTCAATAATGGTGGCAAATACCTCAAAGTAAGAACCAAATGGAACATCATGTGCCTGATGCTTTGTCTCGTAGATCTGAAATGAGATAGTAAGTCATAATCTCATTAAAGAAGAAAAATCAAGAAAACTTGATTCACAGTGGACCTATCTGTTACTAATTTAATCTTACCAGATTTGTTTTGTTCTTTGAGAAAGAAGCACGTTGCCATTCTGTCACTGCAGTATCTGGGGGACATAAAGGACTGTGGCATAGAGACCTGAACATCACTTCGCGGATCTTGCCGCCATACTCATCTGAGGGGTACCACTTGCTAAGCTAGAGAATGAAAAATCAAAACACTATAAATTAAAAAAATGTTGGTTATGCTACCAGCCACTAGATTAACACATCCAAGGATTGACATAGCAAATAGAACATGCGATTGGTGCTACTGACAAAATAGGAACCTTTAAATCTGTATCTTTTCTTCCATGTCGATACTGCTGGAAAAACATTGAATTGTCACCTAATATGATACTGAAGAACTTCTCAGATGTGCCAGGGAAGGTTTTCTGATGGACAATGTCATGTTGAAAATTAGGGGGGAAAGGGATAACAAATTGTGCATTGAATATGTAGGAAAACAACTTGGGATGCTCACACTGGTTGCATCTACAAGAACATGCTCATTGATGAAAGGTTGGAATGCTTTTGCTTGTTCAATGCTTCTTTCTGCTGTCTTTAGGTCATCTGTTTTGCTACAGATGACATCGCTGCTTCTTCTTTGTTGAAGTGAATGCATTCTGACCTGTTTGTAGGAAAGCATTACAGATGCTCAGATAATTTCTGCAAAATCAACAGAAAATATTCAAGCTAGAATAATTTCTGGATACCTGTTTTTCAGCTTCTAAGGTTGCCCTGTAACTCTGCAGAGCATTCTCCAGGGCCCGAAATGTGCGGTTTCTGTTCCAGAATGATGTGAATTTGTACCTGATTCTTCCTGAGAAATCAAGCCAGGTATTTTCAACAGAAAATCTCTATATAGATTTCTAACATGAATAGTTAATCTAAATTGTATACTCCCTCCGTCCCAGAATATAAGTTTTAGAGTTGGACACGGTTATTAAGAAAGTAGGTAGAAGTGAATAGTGGAAAGTTGTGATTGGATGAGTAGTGGAGGTAGGTAGGAAAAGTGAATGGTGGAGGGTTGTGATTGGTTGGGAAGAGAATGTTGATGGAGAAGTTGTTATATTTTGGGATAAATCCTGAGGGCTAAAAGTTGTTATATTTTGGGACGGAGGGAGTACCTATTAGGTTTATGATTTTCTTTGCTGGCGCAACTTTTACTGGTAAAAGCCGCTTCTTTTAGAGTAACTCAACTTGAAAATGATACAGTTCAAGCTCTCTGGAGTTCAAACTTGCACAAATGTGGTAATTCGATTCTATGATATTAAACTACTTTTCCAATTTAGGCATTTTCTTGAATCCAACGATTTAAAAATTATGAGATTGAGCCAAAAAATTACCATTTTGACTGCATGAAGGGGGTGTTCCATGACCACCTGAACCGGTACGAAGAAAAATAGTAATTGCTGGGTTGATAAGGGAATGCTGACTTCTTTTTATCTGCGGGATAAAGTGATGTGGATGTCTACTATCTCAACTGATAGAAAGCAAATACTAAGTCCACGGAAAGAGCTTCGTAGGTTGCATACCTCATCTATGTCTTGTAATGGAATAATCACCTAAAAAATTGCAGGTCTTAGAAAGCGAACTGGAAGTTCTCAAAATAAAAGTAATAAGCTCAAGAAAATCATCTAAGGGATAATAAGTGTGTAAATTTACTTAACAATATTTCCATGCTGTTATTGATTTACCATGGAGATAACTAGAAAGGAGCATAAATAACAATGTTCAGCTTCAAGTAAAATAATTAAGCAATGCATGTTTCTTCAGATCCATGTACTTTACATTCAACTGTTTGGAGAATACATTGGAGTGGAAGCACAGATGCCATAAGGAGATGTACATACGCCCATGGTGCAGGAAAGACCTCTCCAGAGCACAAGAATAACTTTGGTGAACAATCTGGAAGTACAAGAGACAGATGAAATGTTTCAGCATAAGAAACATGAATCATCATGAGGAAGAGTCAATTCTGATGAGTATGAAATACTGTATAAGCAATTGTAATATCAGGAATTAATACTTCATCATGAGGAAGTTCAAATATAGCTTGTAGAAGGCCACTATCTTGAGTTATTGGCAGGTATTGCTTGCTTAGCATCATCGTTCTCTCGGACTCGATTCCAACACATTGGTCAAACAGACTGGAGAAAGAGGGTAAAAAGGAAAATAAGAAGATTGCTTATCATCAGGTATGCTGCTTCCCCCTCCCCTCTTCCCCCCCTCTTCCTGATCAAGATTACCTCTCAGAAGTCGGAAATACTTTAGCTGAGCTAAAACGCAAGCAGATCTGCAACCATATTTCGTTAATTGTAAATACATCCTTAAAAGTTCATTGAATATTTGAAGTACAGCAATAGTGGTAAGTTAGACGATATCACTTATTCATCAAATTTACACTTTACCTGACCAGATTTACTGTCCAGGTCGAACCAAGTAGCTCCTGTTTCGTCTTCACCGAGAACGGCTACAGTTACAGATCCAATAACTTTGCACTTGCACACTGTGTCCCAGTCGTACATTGTTATGGTTACCTATATACAGAAGAGTACATCAGGTAGGCACCCAAAGTTCGGCATCAAATGTTAAAAGGAGCTCATCTTTTGAACGGTTTCATTGTAAGTATATAGATTTCTAACATGAATAGTTAATCTAAATTGTATACTCCCTCCGTCCCAGAATATAAGTTTTAGAGTTGGACACGGTTATTAAGAAAGTAGGTAGAAGTGAATAGTGGAAAGTTGTGATTGGATGAGTAGTGGAGGTAGGTAGGAAAAGTGAATGGTGGAGGGTTGTGATTGGTTGGGAAGAGAATGTTGATGGAGAAGTTGTTATATTTTGGGATAAATCCTGAGGGCTAAAAGTTGTTATATTTTGGGACGGAGGGAGTACCTATTAGGTTTATGATTTTCTTTGCTGGCGCAACTTTTACTGGTAAAAGCCGCTTCTTTTAGAGTAACTCAACTTGAAAATGATACAGTTCAAGCTCTCTGGAGTTCAAACTTGCACAAATGTGGTAATTCGATTCTATGATATTAAACTACTTTTCCAATTTAGGCATTTTCTTGAATCCAACGATTTAAAAATTATGAGATTGAGCCAAAAAATTACCATTTTGACTGCATGAAGGGGGTGTTCCATGACCACCTGAACCGGTACGAAGAAAAATAGTAATTGCTGGGTTGATAAGGGAATGCTGACTTCTTTTTATCTGCGGGATAAAGTGATGTGGATGTCTACTATCTCAACTGATAGAAAGCAAATACTAACTCCACGGAAAGAGCTTCGTAGGTTGCATACCTCATCTATGTCTTGTAATGGAATAATCACCTAAAAAATTGCAGGTCTTAGAAAGCGAACTGGAAGTTCTCAAAATAAAAGTAATAAGCTCAAGAAAATCATCTAAGGGATAATAAGTGTGTAAATTTACTTAACAATATTTCCATGCTGTTATTGATTTACCATGGAGATAACTAGAAAGGAGCATAAATAACAATGTTCAGCTTCAAGTAAAATAATTAAGCAATGCATGTTTCTTCAGATCCATGTACTTTACATTCAACTGTTTGGAGAATACATTGGAGTGGAAGCACAGATGCCATAAGGAGATGTACATACGCCCATGGTGCAGGAAAGACCTCTCCAGAGCACAAGAATAACTTTGGTGAACAATCTGGAAGTACAAGAGACAGATGAAATGTTTCAGCATAAGAAACATGAATCATCATGAGGAAGAGTCAATTCTGATGAGTATGAAATACTGTATAAGCAATTGTAATATCAGGAATTAATACTTCATCATGAGGAAGTTCAAATATAGCTTGTAGAAGGCCACTATCTTGAGTTATTGGCAGGTATTGCTTGCTTAGCATCATCGTTCTCTCGGACTCGATTCCAACACATTGGTCAAACAGACTGGAGAAAGAGGGTAAAAAGGAAAATAAGAAGATTGCTTATCATCAGGTATGCTGCTTCCCCCTCCCCTCTTCCCCCCCTCTTCCTGATCAAGATTACCTCTCAGAAGTCGGAAATACTTTAGCTGAGCTAAAACGCAAGCAGATCTGCAACCATATTTCGTTAATTGTAAATACATCCTTAAAAGTTCATTGAATATTTGAAGTACAGCAATAGTGGTAAGTTAGACGATATCACTTATTCATCAAATTTACACTTTACCTGACCAGATTTACTGTCCAGGTCGAACCAAGTAGCTCCTGTTTCGTCTTCACCGAGAACGGCTACAGTTACAGATCCAATAACTTTGCACTTGCACACTGTGTCCCAGTCGTACATTGTTATGGTTACCTATATACAGAAGAGTACATCAGGTAGGCACCCAAAGTTCGGCATCAAATGTTAAAAGGAGCTCATCTTTTGAACGGTTTCATTGTAAGTATCAGTCACAGCTGTTGGGTAAGAAATATTATGGGGAATCGTATCTACTCAGATTTTTACTACTCCATCTGTCCCAAAATATAAGAAGTTTTAGAGTTGGACACGGTTATTAAGAAAGTAGGTAGAAGTGAATGGTGGAGGATTGTGATTGGATGAGTAGTGGAGGTAGGTGGGAAAAGTGAATGGTGGAGGGTTACGATTGGTTGAGAAGAGAATGTTTGGAGAAGTTGTTAACTTGTTATATTTTGGGATAAATTCTAAGGGCTAAAAGTTGTTATATTTTGGGACGGAGGGAGTACTTAATTTCCATCCTTTTATTTTAGATAATGGAAACTTTTATTGAACTCGGCCTTTCCATTCTTTTGTAGTACAATGTTTTTCTAGGCTAAACCTTACTTTTGAATCATTGACAGGAGCAGTGCAAAACTGCAAATGTCACATTAGAGAAGCTAGCTGATGCTGCACGTGCAAGGTAGTGCAAAGCATATGCACCCGCAAGTATAATTTATTGTTCTGCTTGCTACTCATAATTTCTGCTACTCAGCTGGTCGCCAATTATGCTGTGTTATTTGGACCACCATTTTTCTGACGGGAAGAAATCTGTCACATGATTATGACAAAGCAAAGTGACTTTGAGAATTTTACCATGCGACTTTCTGCTACAATTCTGAAAGCTCAGCTGCAAGCCAGGCAGCCAGCAATATATACCGCTTGGCCGAAGGATCCAAATATCTAATCAGCAAGGATGAAAAGTAGTACTAGTACAATAGTGCAAAAGTATAGCTTTGTATCAGGGACCAAGGCTGGCATACACCCTGTGCCATTTTTCACATCGCATTTGTCTAATCTGAACCCATCACACTCATACGTTTTTGCTTTTCTCGCACGCTTAAGATGAGAAAAACAGACTGGATTAAAGCTGGGTTAACTATTTTATCTTTTTGGGGGCAACCTGAGACACTATGATTAGAGTTTCTTGGTGTATAATGGAATTGTAATGATGGATACTGCATCACCTTTTCACTTGTGACACAAAAACTTGGAATGCAATTGAGAAACATATCAGAAATTTGAATTCACAACATGGCAAACTGTTGGTACCTCAACTGGGAGCTCTCTAACCAGGAAGTTGAACTCCTCCCCCCACAACGGGTTTCTTGAGCTAGGCACCATGGAACTGCAAATGCATTAGGCCATGGTTAGCTTTTTAGAATGATTTTTTAGCTCAGACATGATTATATTAGAACAAAATACTGTGTGAGGATGAGGCATAGCGCAGAGAAGTTGTAATGGCAGGTCACCTGAAGCGTCTCTGCTCGCCGCAGGAGATGACGGCGTAAGGATCGGAGCTCCCGTTCAAGTTGGCGCCGATGAGGTACTTGGCAGAGAGCAGCTCCAGCTGATTGCAGAAACAGAAAAAAGGCACACAGAAACGATTCAGACATGGAGTCAATTAGCCCTGCAGATAATATAAGCAAGTACCTTGATCACATAGCTGGTTCTGCCCCTAGAGTTAGGGCTACCATCTGGAAGAGCAACCTGCAATGCAAAAAAAATGTTCTGATAATTAAGAAGGAAGTGCAAATGTGCAATGCTAGTGAAAAACGAATTGTTTTGATGAGAAGGAAGTGCAATTGTGCAATGCTAATGAAAAATGCTAGTAACGGTAGTAAGTAACTTCAATTGTATCTTGGTCATGCAGAGACCAGAAGTGTTCTTAGAACAATTGTATCATCTCGATGTAATTTAGTGAGTTCAATAATAAAGCTTCCATTATGCTAAAGAAAAAGTAAGCAACTTCAAATGTGGCTCACCTTGCTGGTGGTGCCTCCAAGTTCTGCGGCCGCTGGCTTCCCCTTCGCCCGCCGGCGCCGGCAGCCGCAGCCACCACAACCACCGTCTCGGCGGCAGCTCGCGGCTGCCGTAGTAGTAGGAGAGGACGGCGGCGACGAGGAGGCGGCCGGGGACTTGGTGCTGGACTGGACCGCCTGGTCGAGGAAGAGGAGCAGCAGTGCGGCGACGAGCAGCGCGGCCGCGGAGACGGCGACCTCCGCCTCCCACAGCGACGGCAGGAGAAAACCCCGCATCCACGAGCTGAGCCCCGCGGCCTCCATGGCAAACTCCTCGAGGCAAAAACCAAAGCTCGGTTCGTGCGGGGCTGCACTGATTTAAAGCGAGCCAAGCCCAAGCGTATAGTGTGGTGCAACCGCGCGGTTGGACGGTTGGTGATCACGCTACCACTGACTGACTAGCTGGTGAGATTGCCAAAGGCGAGAGAGCGAGCGGAAGGACACGCTCGGCCCGGGGAGCCGAAAGGCACAAGGCTACAATGATTAGAGGGAAAAAAAATTGATATAGAGAATATGTAATACTAGTACGTGCTGGCATATGCATGCTCGGACGCACCCTTCCATAGTTGATAACTGATTGTTGTTACACGGACACTATTTGTCCTGTTCACTTTCAGCTTTGTAGGTGACAGTAATTTGATTTTTAAGGTGGTGTTTTGTTGAGGGGTTGGGAACCCACACTACTTAAGTATTAGCTTAAAAAAATGAAAATGGATTGATATAATTTTTAAAATAATTTTTATATACTTTTTAATTAACAAAATATACTATTTAGTGGTTTGGGAAACATGCACGCTGAAATAATAAGAAGTAGAAGTTGGAAAAGGGGTAAAAGAACACATGCTAGCTACACCTCGCGATTCGGGGCGCAGTGTTGTGTGGAACTATGGACTAGGCGTTGTTGTCGTATTTTGCTACAGTGCTGGCCTTTTGCCGCTCAGTACGTTACTCTGTTAAGTGCGTAGGTTGTTCAGGAATGGGCACTCTGCATGCTTTTCCCATGTAATAGTTGCAAGCCTGCAACTACCGATACTTCTACACCATTATTCTCTGTTCCTGAGCAAAGCAAATATTCGGTGTCAATGTTTGGATCCAGGGACTAAACTTTAATCCCTATCACATCGAATATTTAGACACTAATTTAGAGTATTAAACATATACTACTTAAAAAACTAGTTACGTAAATGAGAGCTAATTCGCGATACAATTTTTAAGCCTAATCCATAATTAGCACAAGTTTACTGTAGCATCACATAGCCTAATCATTGATTAATTAGGCTTAATATATAGATTCGTCTCGCGAATTAGTCCAGGGTTATGGAATGAGTTTTATCATTAATCTACGTTTAATACCTCTAATTAGTGTCCAAACATCCGATGTAACAGGGACTTAAAAAATTTTTAGCCCCCATCCAAATAGACCTACATGTACTGTAGTGATTGGACAGGAATGGCCAATGCCCAATATTATGGACAAGACATTAACACAGTCGCAAATAGCACTGATCTAGCCTGTTTGAATCATGGAACTTTCACGCAAACAATTGAACAATTGGGACGGCTAGATCGACGAATTAGCAGAAAGAATGAAGAGCTTGTAAGTTCATGATCGAGAGCGGCAAATTGAAGTGCAACTCAAAGCCACTTCATCATGCGGAACTAATTATAAGCGCGCCGGCCGTAGCATCCAAAGTTTGATACTTTGCCAGTTGCATTTCTTGGTGCTTTATCATTCTATTAAACAACGCAAATAGCTGCGATCATAGCAGCATCAGAGCATGCATAGCAAATTTTTTTTTCAGCTAAAGCTAGCAAATTAAGAAACGCAATTAATATTGCAATGATTGGAACGACTAGACTTGTAGTTGTGGCCTTGTGGGACACTCGCTATTCGTTAATCAATACGTACTCGCCTTCGACTTAATTTATGTAGCGGTGAAGCTCGATCAGGAGGAGGAGATAACCGGGATCTGCCCGAGCTGTAAAGCGTGAGCAAAGATGGTGGCAGGTGAAGAAGAATGGAAAAGAAAAGAAAAGGCACGTACGTTTTCGGAGAGTCCAATTGTTTTGGGGGTATATATGGTGCTTTCATCAATCATTACTAATCTCTCCGTTTTATATTATAAAATATTTTAACTTTTCTAAAATCACCTTTTTTTCATTCATTTAAATCTATAAAAATACATAGTAATATTTTAACCTAAAACAAAATATACTATTAAAATATATTCAATATATATTAATAAAACTAATTAAATATTAAATATATTACTAAATTTTCTTAAACTTCTGTACCTTCCTTTTTTTTTCTCCAGGGAAAACCTTGGATGTTGTATGGTTGTTAAAAACTTTGTTTCTCCTCCTGCTTAATTAAACTATATAAAAAAAAGTCATTTCCTCCATGCCGGCCTGCGCGATGGCGGCTACTGTGCTGCGTCCGTTCCAACGCCGCCCTCGCGCGTCGCGAGCACCTCCCGACACCGACGCGAGCGACAGCATATCTGCCGGGCAGTCGAAACGGCCCCGACTTCACGGGCGCACCACCGCGCGCGGTGGACGGATCGCGTCGCACTTGCATTACAATGTCATCCGGCGAACGCACGCACGCCGTCGCGGTCGCGGTCGCGGTCGCGGTGGACGCCGCCACGGCGGACGAGCAGGCGAGGCGAGGCGCACCACGTACCGATCCACACGCGCGGACCAGTGTTGTTGTACAGACGCGTGCGGGCCGTGAC
This sequence comes from Oryza longistaminata, assembly GCA_009805545.1. Classification (NCBI taxonomy): domain Eukaryota; kingdom Viridiplantae; phylum Streptophyta; class Magnoliopsida; order Poales; family Poaceae; genus Oryza; species Oryza longistaminata. The sequence goes on along the minus strand of CM020179.1, from coordinate 26,774,479 downwards.
GGTCCAGGCGCAGCCGCGCGCGCGCGGTTGCCGAATTAGCGTCGGCGCGGCCCGCAGCCCCGCAGGTGAAGCCCGATATGGGCCATCCTGCCGACCTTTGCCCTCCGGGTCCAACTCCAAACCCCCCTTCGTATGTGTGCATTTCTGGTGGCCGCGCGTCTCGCGGTCGCGGGCACGCGAATACGCGATGAGCAATTCTACGGTCCCTGAGGAGGTACCATGAGCTACAAAAAATTTAGTGTAAAATTTGGTACCACATAGTACCTAGGTATCAAAAGGTACCAAATTTGCAATAGAAAAAATAGTACCTCATGGTACCTCTTCAAGGACCGTAGAATTGCTCATACGCGATACTGTGGAACTGTGGAAGCGATGTGGTGCTCACTGGGTAGGGGTGGAAATGGTCACGAAAAAGCGCCGTTCTGTATAATGAGTAACTATTTTTACCGTTACTGTTTCTAGCTATATATAATTTTTATTTTTTCTAATTTCTTTCTGCGTTGTATTAATATCGACACTGAGTAGTTTAAGTGATGCATATGGTCAATTGTCAGCCGATCGAGTGTCGTTTTTGAAGAGATGCTACCGATTCCGACCATTTTCACCCTTTTCCGGAAACGGTCGAGGAAAGGTCAAAAAACAGCTCAAACCATTCTCGTAACCTTTTTTTTCCTGAAAACCAAAAAGGAAAATGGTATACAAAATATTGGGGAATCTGAAGGGGAATTGTACAGACAGAAACATGTCGGAATTGATCGGATCATCGGAAACCGATATAAATGTCGAAACGCTGAACTGTAAAAATCATATATTAAAGTCAATATAACTATGTAATGTGAAATAATTTCAAGCTTAATTATACTAGATAAATTATAAGGGTAAGTTTATCATCTTTGAAAGGTATTGGAAGATACAACATTTTTAGTGTAAATTAAACTTGATACTTACAAGTACTAAATATCTTAAGGTACCAAAATTCTTAATGTAAAATTCTGCTACCTACATTGCTTTCTCAAGTACCCTATAAATTTTCAAATGGTAAACTATACTACCTCCATTTCAAAATAATTATCTTTCTAAGATTCAAAATTTATTCTAAAATACTTGTACTTATCCCATCCATCACCTCCTATTAAATTTTGTCCTTATTCTACTCTCCAACTACTAGTCAACTCCCAATCATACATCATTTAATGAGGAACATTGTAATATTTCTTCTTAAATCTTAATTTATACTAAACTATCTACATTTAACGAGTAGAATGATAAATATTTGGGATCGAGGAAGTATCTTTTTAGCCTTACCGAGGGTATTGAGGGTATTTAGAGATATCGTAAGTACCATATTATAAAAAGGGTAATTTTCGCAAGAATACGGTAAGATAAAGAAGCAGTCGATATAACAGCGAAATCATTTCCATTTTTATTTCCATATTTTTTTTCGATTTCATCGGTTACCATTTTCACATGACTCGATTGGTTGAAATAAAAAAAAAAAAGAGCGTTGGTCTGTTAGTAACTTCCGTGACCGTATTCACCCCTTGGGTTTTGCCTTCCTGCTCCTCGATTGGTTTCACGCGATTTTGCCGACGAGATTACGAGACAATACCGAAGTAGTGCAGTTTACCTCATGTGTGATGACCAGCAGGCAAGCAGGCAGCAGGCTCGATCAGCCGCAGAAAGTATGTGCGACCGCGGGCGGCAATGCACGGGTCAATGCGCTCAACTGGTGAACCGAAGGCACCACCGGCCGGTTCAGTGACAAGGCTTCGACATCGAGTCCTTTACAAATCACAATGGATAGAAGTCTACTTCTCAACCCATGCCATATTGCCATACAGGGGTTGTCACGAAATGTTTATCTATAACAATCTATAAATTTTATTGAAATTCTTTGCCTGCAAGGTGGTCGTGCCGGAGTGGTTATCGGGCATGACTAGAAATCATGTGGGCTTTGCCCGCGCAGGTTCGAATCCTGCCGACCACGTTTTTTTTTCTCATTTCTGCCTTCTGTTTTCACAATTTCCATTCTTTTCGTTTCTGCCATCTGCTTTCAAAATTTCCATTTTGTTTTTCGTTTCTGCCTTCTATATATTTTCACATGTTTGAAAAAGATAAGTCCCAGTTTTCCCCCTCTAGTTCAAAAAAGATATGTTCCATTTGGTCCAAAGTACGCAAGTATAGCACCTCTGTAAACGTAACGGGCATACAGCATACTACTGCACACGCCACCATCCGTCCATACCCGAAATGCCGAGGTGAGGTGAGCACATCTCTCTCTCTCTCTCTCTCTCTCTCTCTCAGTCTGACTATATATCCCCAGTGATGATGAACAAAATCTCCATAAATGAACTCTCGTAATATCCCACTGTATCAACCGGATTTCGCGAGGCATGCACACGCCGCATTAGCCAAGGAGTTAATTCGCGATTGAAAACCAATCTGGCATTAATGTGTCCGATGTTTTGTTGCCAACTGCTAAATGAAGTGCCAGCAGATTTCCCCCTCCCCCCTCAAAATCATTCCTTCGCGAGCAGTAGAAACTGGTGTTCTCATTTGTTCGAAACACACACCAAACCAGGCAGAGGCAGATTTTTTTCTCATTTCCTCTTCGCCTTTTTTCATTTCCCAACTCGAGTTCGCTTCGATGATGCAGCAGCTTCATGGCTCCGATTCCGTGCAAGCGCAGCGCCGCCGGCCAAGGTGTTCGTCGTATGCATATGTGTTCGCACACAAGAACAGAAAAAAAAATCCCTTTCTCTTTTTTTTTTCCTCCCCTCAAGAACACAGCAGAAAAATATCTATTTTTCCCCTTTTGAGAATTATGATCCTTAGATCTGTCGTTGTGGACGTGTTTGATGGTGATCTCGTCGTGCGTGTGTGCTTGTTTTGGTGCAGGAATGGTGACGCCGCCGCCAAGAAGCAGCCGTGGTACAGGCGGGCGTTGGGTGGGCTGATCCCGTCGGCGCAACGTGCCGCCATAGCTGCGCCGCCGCCGCCGGCGGCGGCGGCTGCGCCGGCGGGACGGGGGAGAGGATGACAAGGTGTGGTGGGGCGTCGTCTCTGAAGACGACGTCGGCGGCTTCGCGAGGGAAGTGTGCATATGCGCTCCGCTGTGCTCCTACGACGGGATCATGGGCATCCAAGTCGACGCCGTGGCGCCGACGATGATGGCGAGGAGCGGCGCCGGCGTCTCTCCCTCGCCACCGCGGCGGGCGTCCCCGGCCAGGTCCCCTACTGCTGGCGCGCCGGTGGTGCGGTCGCCGCTCCCCGCATCGCCGCGGACGGCGGCGTCCCCGAGGTCGGCAGGGCCAGGGCGCCCCCTGCGCCGGTGTCCGTGGCGGCGCCGGCGGCCGTGGAGGGGCCGAGGAAGAGGGTCTCCTTCAGCGGCGGCGAGTCGCTGTGGAACGACGAGCTGGTGCGGCGGTTCGTGCGGGCGCAGGAGGGGATGCCGCGCCGCGGCGAGATAGACATGGCCAACCGCCACCGCCGGAGGAGGTGGCGGGCACCGGGGAAGAGCCGGCTCCGCCGGATGTCACTGGCCCATGTCGCCGACGACGACGAAGATGGAGAGACCAACGCTCTGGCCTAGCTAGTGGTGTGGTTGCTATGTGGTGAGGTTGGCTAGCTATATATATAGCTCAGGTTGCTCTTGCTCACCAGTCCCCTTTGGTTATACTTTTATGCTCTTGAGGAACATGCTCTATGTTGTTAGGGTTGCGATGTCGGTTTGATGCTACTTGTTGCGGAAGAAAACCGCAAGGAATAATAATAGACTATCCGTTATTATGGTTGGGATGTTGGTTCGTTGTCGTTTACCGGAAAAGGAAATTGCGAGCAATAACGGAATATCTATTAGTAGGATTGGTACGTTGGTTTCATTTTAATTATTGCAGAATAATGTTTGCGTTTAACGCACTGGTGGTTATTATGGTTGGGATATCGGTTTTATGCGATTTTATTGCAGAAGTGGTAGAATGAAATTTTGAATAATGAATGTACTATCCAATGTTGGGGGTTGGGATGCTGGTTTGATACCAATTACTGCGGAATGGAGTTGTGAGTAATGATACACGCTATGGTTTTTTAGGTTGGGATGTTGGTATCTTGCTGATATTACAAAACTGAAATTGTGAGTAAAAGGCATTAAGGTAATAATATCGGTTAGTAGAGTTTGGGATGTCGGTTTAGTGATAAGTATTGTTGGACAAAGTTGTGAATATCACATTAAGGTTTACTGTTGTTGGGATTTTGAAGGGAACTGTTGTTGGGATTTTGGTCATGGCCTATTATTGCGCAACGAAAATATGACTAATTGACAATTGGTTATTTAGAGTTGGGACATAGGATGAATGTCAATTACTCCTACTTTAGAAGAAGTAGCCAGTAATATACTATCCATTTTGCATTGTTAAACAGCAGTGGGATGTTTGGTATTTTTGTTGCTCCTAAGTTTCTATTTCCTAGCACAAGAATTTTAACAAGAGTATGTACCGGAACAATAAGTACACTTGTGGATGAAACAGTATGTTGACAGAAGAAAAAAGGGTTAGACTAACTATAGATTTTACAATATATATCAAATGATAAATACTGTATGATTTAGCATACTTCATAAGCTAATTAGATTTTTATAAGATAAAACATCATGAATGAATGTAGAATATTAAAATCAATATGCATCTTAGAAATATGAAATTAGATCGTGAAACCTCACTTTCTTTCAGCCATTGTAAAGAAAATCATCGTGGACCACCCTGTCGGGAGTAGAAGTTGGATAGAACAGTAATAGTACAATACAGCTTCCCTTATTTTGTAATGTCAAAATTATGATTATATTTTTCGTGTGACCAAATATTTACGTGCACACTGTAGCCAGTTTGAAAAGTTTTCACTACAGATTATTCCATTATAATATCTAGCTTTAACATGCATGGTTTTAATCTTTTCAATGCATGTCTCGTTAATTCTTTTTTTTTTACGGAGAAATGTCTCGTTAATTCAGATGTTGTGAGTGATAAGTTAGAGAAACTCTTGCAGAAACATTTTCCTTTTCTTTTGCAAAATTTTGGCATTCCAAACATGCCGCACTCGGTGGCTCTGGCCTGTATGCTGTAGCACATGCATGCATTGGTATGTGCAGGGGCCACCGTGCTAGACTACCAGTATAAAATAGAGGACGCCGGCGATCGATTCAGGTGCAAAACCAATCTACGCCTATCATTCTGCTATGCTCTTCGATGCTGATTAATTTGCATTTTTTTTTCTGTTAACATGCATATATAGTAGTATGACATTAAGTTATTTTAGAGAAGTTAAAACTATACAAGGATTAGCACAACATTATGGCATGATAGTCGAGTAGTGGAGACTAGAGAGACATATCTATCCTTGCTCCCGCCATGGCCAATGTTTGAATTTCATTCTCTAGCTAGGAAGGCGATCGATGATGGAATTTGATGAATGAAATGAGACGAGTAAATTAGCGTACTGGTGATTAAATTGAAACATTGCACACGGTAACAAATAATCTGTAACATTTGTTGTACATCCATATAAACCCAGGTTGATAAATCTAGAAGCAATCTTTCTGAGACAATGATTGTGAACGACACACAATGTAACATTTTTTGCCAATGTGTTCACAAATTACAAAAAATACATTTCTTGCCAGATTCTTGTAACTATAATCCATCAATCACTGGCTCGTCACTGTGTGTTGAGCACGGTGAGGACGCAGCTGGAGATGTCCTGAGAGCTGTACCCCGTCAGCTCCTGTAGCTCCGAGCTCCACGGCAGCACGCCCGGCGGGTTCAGTGTCCACATCGCGATGGAGATCGCCGCCGCTGCCACCATGGACGGCAGGTAGCCCAGGCAGCCGTAGCTCTCCAGCGACCGGTCGGCGACGTGGCGCGCCAGCCGCTGCACGCGCAGCTCTTCCTTCCCCTTGCTGTACCGTGTGAAGTGCTCCACGAACGTCTCCACGTTCGGTCCGCCCAGCCGGTAGCCCAGCGCCGCCATCATCTCCCTCTCCATCACGAGCACCTCCTGCGCCGACGCGAACTCGCCGTAGTAGGCGATCTCCTTGGCGTCCAGCTTGAAGACCGTCCCCTGGTCCTCGTACTTGGCCGCCGTGTACACGGCCGTGGCGCCGACGAGGCTGAGCTGGTGCGTGGTGTAGCTTGGCAGGGCTCTCGCGGACAGGAACCGGTCGAAGTAGGACACGGCGCGGTGGAGCGTGCCGGCGGCGAGCTCGTAGCGGTGGGTGAGCCTCCCCATCCAGGCGACGAGGGAAACGCGCGCCGCCGCGCTGATCTTACCGCCGTGCACCGTGTCGAGGTAGTCCGGCGACGGGCGCTCGGCGGCGTCCTTCTCCATGTCACGGAGATTGGCGTCGATGTCGTCGTCGTAGGGCGCGCACAGCTGTGGACGCGACGCCGTGGAGTCGTCGGGGGCCGGAGCGTCGTCGTCGCCGTTGTACAGCTCGCTCCACTCCAGCTGCTGCATGAACGCCCTGATGGCATCGCCTTCGTCGACGGGAGCGGCGTACACGGGCTCGGCATTCGCTGGAACCGGGAGGGGAGGGAAGCCCGGCGGCAGAGGAAGACGGCGAGCGGGCGCGGCATACACGGGCTCGTCGGCCAGCCCTGGAACGGGAAGCGGAGGGAAGCCCGGCGGCGGCGGAAGAAGAGCACAGGGCACCTTGACATCCACCTTCGTGTCCCAGTCGTAGAGTACGCCGTTGGTGTCATTATTCGATGCCATGGACTCCACCTCGGCGGCGGCGGCCAGGTCGGCGCCGGGCGCCGCTGGATGCGCAGGGAGCGCGCCGATGGCGCGGAGGTACGCGTCAAGAACCCCGACATCCATCTGCTCCGCGCCGCCGTCGCCGGGAAAGAGCTCGACCATCGAGGCCGTTATGTCGTCAGCGAGAAGGTCGGCGACGTAGGGCTCCATGATCGAATCCATGGTCGCTCTCGCTCGCTCGCTGGAGCAGTGTGGGAGAGCGGAGGCTAGTGGTGGAAGAAGAAACTTGCGCGCTGGTGGCGAGGCGATGGTGATGGTGTCGCGCGGCGCTCCTCGCCTTTTATCCTGGCTGCCACCATGGGTGTTCGATCCGATTCATTCCAGGCTTCGCGCGCAATTCCGAATCGGGACCGTATTGATCGATTTGATTTGAGCCAAGCGAATCGGTGTGAACTCGTACTAGGCTGTAAAAAAAAAAAAAACCTGGAATTAGGTTGTGTTCCTTTCCTATTTTGGTCTCCGACTGTGTCCCGAATTCCTGATGGGATTAACGGATAGCTGTAATTTCTTAATTATGATTAGTTGATTGTTTATAGTCCTGAATTAGTATATCGACTTACGAAAGCGTTTCTTCCTCTTTTTTTTTCTTTGGGTTAATTTGGCGTCCGTGTGAATTTGGGTACAAGAAAATTGGGTATCAGGTTAATGTTTCCAAATCGTTCTGGAGTCATCAAAACTCAAACACGAGCGCAAGAAAAATCCATCAAGATGCGCGTAAAAACGGCAACTAGGTTTCTCACCTATGTGTTTCTTACCTTTTCTTCACTCCGACTGTATCTCTGTCCTGAAGGAAATGGAATTACTACAATTTCTAGCGCTGTAAATTAATTCACCGATCAATACTATTTTGGGTAGGATATTAACTCCATTCCATATACACCGGAACACACCAAAAAAAAAGTCAACTGTGCTTAAATTCTTAAAATACATCTATTTCTCTAAGGAACACGGTAGAGACATTATATATGATGAACAAAATTACTTAAGAACGATTAATTGATCAATTAGTCCTGAATGGTGCCAAACGGCCAACAACATGATTAAGTTTTCGTCTGATTAGAGCAATTTGATGAACGATTGAACGTGCGTGCACACCTGCAGATTTTTACTGGATTTGATCAGAGCATATAGAGAAAATTGTTCTGAATGTGAATTCGATCATTATCAAGCTAAATATTGGTGTAAATCTCATCCAAAAATCAAGTTAGAGAAAATACGTGGGCAGTTTGTTTTGTCTATCTAATAACGCCGTGGATTATACGTATTATTGGGAGTAAGCAATATCAGAAAGCTTGGCTCCGAAACTTTGTTCAATCCGTATAAAACACTTGGCTCCGAAATCTTGACTTTGTACAAATATCCGAAAATCGCAGATGACACTCATCAGGTGTGAGAATATAGATCTCGACGATGTACTGGAGAACATACCGGTGATGCGTCACTGCCAGTGAAATACCTGGGATTACCTTTCACCGTTGGTAGATTGCACAAGGAAGACCTCCAACCACTCTTCGATAAATTGGCAGGGATGATGGTCTTTTGGCAGGAAAGAAACATGGGGCTCGCTAGACGCACCACTCAAGTCAAGTCAGTGCTTTCCTCGCAGCCAATCTATGTCCTTATAGCGCTTAAATTTACCAATGTATCCCTATAAAGTGCTTGACAAACAACGAAAGAGCTTCCTATGGGTGGGTTAGGAAAACATAACGAGCGGGAAATGCAAAGTATAACGTGCTCGCCAACTACCTACGGCAGCCTGGGCGTGCTAAATCTAGAAAGCTTTGCACTAGCACTACATTCAGATGGCTATGGTATGAATGGAAATCCCTGGACAAGGCATGGGTCGGCTTGGATACCCCGTGCGATGAAACTGATAAAATACTCTTGGCAACTACAGTGATAACCATTGGGGACGGAGCAACATCACGTTTTTGGGACTTAGCCTGGATGCACGGTCGCCACCCGAAGGATGTCATGCCACAAGTGTACGCAATCTCCAAAGGGAAGAATAGAACCTTGAGGGATGCCATCGCAGACAATACCTGGTCGCAAGACCTAAATCTCCCAATCACCGGAGCCATGTCAATTGAGCTTCTAGAGCAACTAGTGACCTTGTGGACAACAGTTCAAAGCGTGCAGCTCATCCCAGGTGTTGTAGATGAAATCATTTGGAAGCTCACAAATCATGGTTCCACCTAAAAAGAGCAGTTCCTTGGATCCACTAGCACAAACTATGGCACGATCATTTAGAAACCGTGGGCACGAAACAAATGTAAGTTGTTCGCCCGGCTTGTGATCCATAATAGGGACTAGATATTAGAAAAAGTAGTGATTCAAGGATGTCCAAACAACACTTATTGCCTGCTCTGCAGACACAAATTGGAGACTGCTTTCCACCTCCTCGTGGACTACAGATACATTAGAAGAATCTGGAACATACTCGCAAACTAGATGTCACAAGAGCACATAAAGTCAGTCAACTAGATTCCTGCTACAGTCCATACCTGGTGTACAATCATCCGGAAACTGTAGGCACCAAACAAATGTAAGTTGTTCACCTGGCTTGTGATCCACAATAGAGACTGGACATTAGAAAATTAGTGATTAAGGATGTCCAAACAACACCTACTGACTGCTCTGCAGAAACGAATTGGAGACTGCTTTCCACCTCCTCGTGGTCTGCAGATACATGAGAAGAATCTGGAACATGCTCGCAAACTAGATATCGTAAGAGCACATAAAATCAGTCAGCTGGATTCCCGCTACAGTCGATACCTGGTGTATGGCGTTGCAACTTATCCTAGGACATCCAGGAAAGGTGTTTGCACTCTGCTACTACTAACAACATGAGAGATATGGATAGAGCTCTCGACAATATCCCTAGTTACGAAAATAAAGGAGGACACCAAAACTTGGGCCCTAGCAGAAGCAAAATGCCTTGCACATATCAATCCTTAGTTTTTTTAGAAAATACTTTCCCATTTCTTTTGTACTCCCTCCGTTTCACAATATAAGTCATTTTAGCATTTTCCACATTCATATTGATGTTAATGAATCTAGACATATATGTGTGCCTAGATTCATTAACATCTATATGAATGTGGGCAATGCTAGAATGACTTACATTATGAAACGGAGGAAGTTTTTTTGCTATACAGTTTTTTTGCTCCCAGTGTACTCAATGAAATTGGCGCACCTAAATACCGTTTTGTTCCTTTAAAGAAAAAGCTCGACTAGGTGGTTCAGCCGTTGTGTACATGCATCCTAGTGCAACAGATACCACCATCCATCATATCACGTGGCAGGTGCCACGAGAAGTTGCGAGTTCGCGAGTCGCGAATGCATGTACATGCAGTAGGCCAGTAGGAAGAAGAGAAACGGTACAGAACGATCAAGATGTGTACAGAAACCAGAGTACGAAAAGTTAGTAATTTTGAATTTGATGAATCATACATATTTCAACCAAAACTCACAAATTTGGACTTGTAGAGCGATGTACATACGAACGCTACAAAATTGAAGCCATCATGCATTGCATCATTGCATGGTTGTGCCTTACTGCCTTTACATACTTTTTTTTTTGACATAAGCTTTTACAGATTCTCTTGTTCTTCCTATACATTGGCTATGGATCCTGGAAGTACTCTTGAAAGAGAGCAAAGCGAGGACATGCGATTTGACTGTACATGTCGCACACGCAACCCATCAAGTCGATGGCCTTGTACCCTGTCAGCTCCGCGAGATCCTGGCTCCATGGCTCATGCCCCAGCACGTGCAGCCTCGCCAGGAAGATCGACGACGCCACCACCACGGACGGCAGGTAGCGGTGGAACCCATACGTCAGCAGCGACCCGTCGGCGAACCGATGCGCCGCCTCCTTCAACAGCTCCTCTTCTTTTCCGTCGCCGTAGTACCTTGTGAAGTGCTCCACGAACGTGTATGCCGTCGGGCCGCTTAGGTTGTAGTTGAGCGCGGCGAGGATCTCGGTCTCCATGCACGACACCATCTTGTGCCTCGTCTCGCTGGTGTAGCCGCAGCGGGCGGCGACCATGCTGGCGTCGATCTTCCTCAGGGTGTACTGGTCCTCGTACTTGGCGGCGAGGAACACGGCCGTAGCTCCGACGAGGCGGAGCTGCAGCACGTCGTCTGACTCGGGTGTCACCGACAGGTAGCGGTCCAGGAAGTAGGCGGCGCGCTGGAGCGTGCCGTCGGCGAGCTCGTGCAACCGGCTGAACTCATCCATGAAGGCGATCATCGAGGCGCGCACCAGTGCGGTCATCCGCCCACCCTGTGTCGTCTCCAAGAAGTACGGGGAGGGCCGCTCCGCGAGGTTCCGTCTCCATGGCACGGAGGGTGGCCTCGATTTCGTCGTCGTAGGGCGCGCACAGTGCGGCCGTGTCGTCGTCGCTGAGTTTCTGGTGACCACCGGCTGATCGGCGGCTCTTGAGAGCGATGCGACCTCGATCGTCTTCTTGGTGGACACCGGGTGTCGCCGCCTTCTGGCAGCGGCAAGGGCTCCTGGACGACGGCGCCGGAGAGAGCAGTGGAAGATCACCGTAGACGGGAGGAAGCTGCCGTAGGTGTGAGGGGTACGGGGAGGTCCGGTGGCGGCGCCGGGTGCGAGCGGAGCTGCCGGTGGCGGTGCAAGCGGAGGCAGTGCGCCGATGGCGCGGAGGAAGGTGTCGGTATACACCATCTGCGGAGTGCCGCCGCCGGAGAAAGGATGGAACATTGGGAGCGATGTTTGATCAGCAAGAAGTTCGGCGAGGCAGGGATGATCCAAGATCGCGTCCTCCATGTAGGGATCCAAGATCAAATCCCCCATGGTCGCCGGAGCCCGGAAGCGAGATCGAGGGAGAGCGAGAGGAGTCAAGAGGCGGTGGCGGGAAGAAACTTGGACTCTCGCGTGGTGGTGGCCGAGGAAGGATGGTGCCGCACTCTCGCCTTTTATCCTCGTGCCACGATCCGACTCTGATCAGGCTGCGCACGCGTGAAGGAATCCATCAAATTCAAAGTTCGCGCGGTTTTCCGAATCAGGATCGAACTAATGATGTTTGATTAGAGAGGACTAAGCGCGTCCGTTTCTTTCCATTGTTTGCATCTCCGACTCGATCTCTGTCATGATGAAATTCACCGATCATACGATACTATTATACATACACTGACACACACACGCGAAAAAAAAAGAGCACACCGTCACGCAAAAAGAAGTCCAAGCACTCAAATTCTTAAAATCCACTAGAATGGTAGATTAAGCATGGGAGATGACATACCATACTATTATGGATTCATGCACATTGCTAGAGAAGTTACCTAACAGTGAGCATATGCTAACACTCTATCAAAATCTTCAGGGTTTCTAAGCAGCTGAGCAGAACAAAAACATGGTGGACGTCCAATCGAGTGACTAAAAGAGAAACTACCTATTAATCTTTCGGTAGATTTATAGCATCGATTTTTGTAGAATTTTCAACCAATCAATGTAGCCCGTTTTAAGTGAAATAACATAAAAAAAAGACAAGCATGTAAAAAATCGTAAATATAAAGAAAAAAATGTTGCAAAATCTAATTTTGTTGTACTGTAATTGAGTGTAAGAGCTATGTAATTAAGTGTAACTGCAAGTTGGATATAGAAGAGCACAAATTTTGATGCAAAATCCTACGGATGAAAAAGTGAAAGATAGGAGCCCAAAATTATGTCGCAGTTGAAACAACAAATCCGTTAAAGGAGTTTCCTGAACAATGGTAAAAGTGCATTAAGCGAGTTCAGGTAAATCTCAGGCAAAACGTAAGCGTAGTACTACCTCCATTCTATTATGTATGACGCTACAAGTTAAACTAAAACGATTCAAAATGTATGGGCGTTGCAGGGCAAATCATTCATGTATGACACATTGTGTACCGTCTTTGCCCCTATCCTCCGATGGCGCCGTTGAATTCTCCTCCTCCGCTACCATTGCGCACCGCAGCCGGTTCCGCCTCCCAGGCGACGTCGTCGTCCCGACCTCCGCCATGGCTAGATCTAGTGGCAGTCAGTGTTTAATCTTTCGGTTTGGTCATTTTTAGCGGGGTGGCCGTAATATCGCAATTTCGGAAATTTCAGCCCGAAATTATATGAATTTTTAAATAAAATTTGATACAAATTTAAACAAAATGTTACTAAATTCATGAAAAGATGAAAAAAATAAAAAATTCAGCCAAAATAATATCATACTGGGGGATCCAATAGAACCGAAATTTCGATCCGAAATTTTGAACCGTGGCAGTACAATGGCTAAAGTGGTTTCTCCGCAGCGGCGTTGTACGAGCTCTGCAAGCTAGCGGAGAACATGCATCGCATCGTGTGTGCCAGCCGGGGCGGCGCCCGCGCTCACCGACTCTGCCCGCGTCGCGGATGTGCTCATCTTCTTCGCCAAGTCCAGTGAGAGCCGCCACGAGCTGTCCACTGTCCGGTATCCCTAGCATCGTAGTCCTGCTCGCCGCAGCCAACATTGTCAGCAGTGGCAACGCCCGTGCAATCGAGCGTGCGCTCGTCGTCTTCGATTGGATTTGTGCCAAGATCAACGAATTGGCATTGGCATGGGAGGCAATAAATCTTGGGCTAAGAGAAATTCTTTTGAATCCCAAATCATCCAATCTGAAATGCTCTATGATCTTTTTCTCTGAAATGGCTCCAGTTAAATTCCAATGTTCTCAATGCTGTCCTGTTTCGTTCTTGATGCTTATTCAGATGCTTGTTCAGAGTGACAAGGAGCAGCGGTCTTGATGGATCCAAAATAAAGGAGGACATGTCATTCCCAGAAACATTTCATCATCTTACAGCTCATGTATAAACTGAAGCAGAATTCAGAAAGGAACTGAACACCAAAAAGCTGAATCTTAATCAAGGAAGTCGAGGAAAATCTTAATCAAGTTAGTACGGGGCCAAATTCAGCTACAGGATCACATGTCACTATCAGCTGTGAAGGAAGAATATTTTTGTTCTGCTTTAATTCAAAAAAAAACCTGAAATGGAAGTAAAGAAAACACCAATTACAACTGATGCAATATATATTATGTACAAATAACCAGAAAGAAATAAGATTAAGAGTATACCAATAGTCTGGACACATACGTAATTAGGGTGTGTTTGCAAGTGCAGGATGGGAACTCATCCTTCCTGCACGCAAAACGGAGCGGCTTTTTAACACATGATTAATTAAGTATTAGCTATTTTTTAAAAAAAAATAGATTAATTTGATTTTTTAAGCAACTTTCGTATAGAAAATTTTTACAAAAAACACACCATTTAATAGTTTGAAAAGCGTGCGCGCGAAAAACGAGGAAGAGGGGTTGGGAACATGGGGTTGCAAACACAGCCTTAGTCCTTGAACACGCGGCACGCCCCATCCTGGCATGACTCTTCCTTCTGGGCCCATGACAGGATTTTTTTTTTCGCCAATACTCGTCCTCCTGTCCTGCTCTTGCAATTCTCACATTCACTTCCAATGGTTGGTTTGTGATCAATGGACAAATCAATTGCCTTAAGATGCAACATAAATAGGGAAAATAATAGGCATCAAATTAATGCATTAGCTAGCAACTACAAAAATCCGTAATTTTTTTGGCGGCCAAAAACCGCCAAGTATAGTATGAAAATCGCCAAGATTAATTATTCCGTTGGATGACCGCCAAGTCTAGAAAGCTAGAGATATTCAGATTTCGTTGTTGCTAACCGTAAGGGAATATCTTCTTGGCGGTCGGACTACCAAGCAAATTAAGAAGGTTGTGAACTTTTGAATGCGCCAAGAAATATAGCCTTGTCCCTTTGGACCAACAAGAATATATCTTTCCTTGGCTGCTGAGAAACCGCCAAAAAAATTCTTACTCTTGACTGTTAGAACCGCTAAGGAAATTTTTTATCCTTGACGGTTAGTACCACCAAGAAAGATTATCCTTGTCAGTCAGGGCCATCAAGAATAACTTATTGATGTCCAAAACTGTGTCTTTCTCTGGCGGCCCTACCTACCATGGCAATCAATAATATATTTGGGGTGCAATATGAGTAATTTCCATGGCGGCTAGAAATGCTAGGGCCGCCAAGAAATTATCTTTGGGGTATATTATGCAGATACAATCCAAATATTGGTGACACACACACTATATACACACATGCAGTCCAATGCAACACAACATAGCGAAAGTAATGTGAAAGTCAATATAGCTGGCCATTATGTGAAAGTACGCCGCGAGAATCGCCAACATTTCCAACAATGGTAATTTTATCTTACCTAAAGGTATCATATTTTTTAGTGTAAAATTTAGTATCTTTATGTACTAACTATCTAAAGATAAAAAAAAAATTAGTGTAAAATTTAGGTATCTCAAGGTGTTTTCTCAAGAATTGTAAAATTTATCTTCCAACAATGATCTGATTTCCTCTGATGATTACCATGTGTGACGTGTTTCTTTTGTATAACGACGCTCTGTAAGCCTGCTGATCAGGGAGCAAAAATCCCAATTGAAGTGTAAAAACAAACAATTCAACAGTTCCATGAAAGAAAAATGCTACAAAAATGTGTGAAATGACACAGGAGAAAAATAAAGGCATACATAAAATAGAGGAGTAGAATAAGAGTCGGATTCTATACTAGATATCTCTTAAATAGAGGGACATATCTATTGTAGCAGGATGGCGACATGGCGACTTAGCATAGCGAGAGGGAGCGGCTGCCAGTGACGTTCGGCCGAGGGTTGTTGTAACTCTGATATATACACGGTAATATGTTGAATCGGGGATGTGCGCCCGTTATTAGTGTCTCGGGGATATAGGCTACGACTCTCAATGATGTCATTGTGTTTGGATCTCCTATGACATTTTTCGCGTTTGGTTTCTAATGATTACCTTGGGCCAGTTTTATAAGGCTTTTACGTGTTCGTGAATAAAAAGAGATGAAGATGAAGACAACCTCCGGGCCATGTTTCATGTTTGCAAAGACTCTCTATAGGGGGCCAAAAAACCTCAATCAAGTTGCGTTGCATGGCAACCATGAACAATCAACAGAAACATGTTTATAAGGGATCTCTACTCCTACCGATGTCCTCATCGATCAACCGATCGATCACTGCGTTCTACATGGCGAAGATGCAGCTGACGAGGTCCTCGAAGCTGTACCCCGTCAGCTCCTGCAGCTCCGTGCTCCAGACCAGCGCGTCGTGCCGGTTCAGCGAACACCTCGCGACGAAGATCGACGCCCGCCGCCCGCCGCCTCATGGACGGCAGGTAGCCCCCGGGCAGCCGTACGTAGTTCATTAGCGACGACTGGTCGGCAACGTCGCGCTCCAGCCGCTGCATGCACCCGTAGCTTTTCCTCTCCCCGGCTGTTGTACACTTGTACTGGGTGAAGTGCTCCACGAACGTGTCCGCGGTTGGGCCATATGTAGAGAGATCAGAGTACCAAAAGCAAGTAAATTTGAATTTGATGAATTAATCACATATATTTCAACCAAATAGCACGCGCAATTTTGAGTTTACAGATCAATGTACAGGCAACATTGCAAAATTTAAGCCATCATATTCATGCCTTGCATGCTTGTACTTTTACAGACGGAAACTCTTTTGTTCTTCCTATACATGGGCTATGGATCCTCGAAGAAGTACTCTTGGAAAAGAGCAAAGCGAGGACATGCAATTTGACTGTACATGTCGCAGACGCAGCCCATCAAGTCGATGGCCTTGTACCCTGTGAGCTCCGCGAGATCCTTGCTCCATGGCTCATGCCCCCGCACGTGCAGCCTCGCCAGGAAGATCGCTGACGCCGCCACCATGGACGGCAGGTAGCGGTGGAACCCGTACGTCAGCAACGACTCGTCGGCGAACCAATGCGCCGCCTCCCTCATCAGCTTCTCTTCTTTCCCCTTGCCGTAGTACCTTGTGAAGTGCTCCACGAACGTGTACGCCGTCGGGCCGCCGAGGTTGTAGTCGAGCGCGGCGAGGATCTCGGTCTCCATGCACGACACCATCTTGTGCCTGGTCTCGCTGGTGTAGCCGCAGCGAGCGGCGACCATGCTGGCGTCGATCTTCCTCAGGGTGTACTGGTCCTCGTACTTGGCCGCCAGGAACACGGCCGTTGCTGCGACGAGGCGGAGCTGCAGCACGTCGTCCGACTCGGGTGTCACCGACAGGTAGCGGTCCAGGAAGTAGGCGGCGCGCTGGAGCGTGCCGTCGGCGAGCTTGTGCAACCGGCTGAATTCGTCCATGAAGGCGATCATCGAGGCGCGCACCAGTGCGGTCATCCGCCCACCTTGTGTCGTCTCCAAGAAGTACGGGGAGGGCCGCTCCGCGAGGTTCGTCTCCATGGCACGGAGGGTGGCCTCGATGTCGTCGTCGTAGGGCGCGCACAGCTGCGGACGTGTCGTCGTCGCTGAATTGCTGGTGACCACCGGCTGATCGGCGTGCTCTTGCAGCAGCGATGCGACCTCGATCGTCTTCTTGGGTGACACCGGGTGATCGCCGCCTTCTGGCAGCGGCAAGGGCTCCTGGACGACGGCGCCGGAGAGCGGTGGAAGATCACCGTAGACGGGGAGGAGGCTGCCGTAGGTGTGAGGGGTACGGGGCGAGTCCGGTGGCGCCGGTGCGAGCGGAGCTGCCGGTGGCGGTGCAAGCGGAGGCAGTGCGCCGATGGCGCGGAGGAAGGTGTCGGTATCCACCATCTGCGGAGTGCCGCCGACGGAGAAAGGATCGAACAATGGGAGAGCTGTTTGATCAGCAAGAAGTTCGGCGAGGCAGGGATGATCCAAGATCGCGTCCTCCATGTAGGGATCCAAGGTCAAATCCCCCATGGTCTCGCCGGAAGTGAGATCGATGGAGAGCGAGAGGTGGCAAGAGGCGGTGGCGGAAGAAAGTTGGACGCTCGCGTGGTGGTGGCGGGAGGAAGGATGGTGTTGCGCTCTCGCCTTTTATCCTCGTGCCACGATCCGACTCTGATCAGGCTGCGCACTCGTGAAGGAATCCATCCAATTCAAAATCCGCGCGGTTTTCCGAATCAGGATCGAACTAATGATGTTTGATTAGAACTAAGCGCGTGTGTTTGAAGTTGTACTAGCTTGCGCCGTACGCTAGTAAAACCGTAATTAGGCTTCTCCCATCTGTGTTTCTTTCCTTAATTTGTTTGCATCTCCGACTCGATCTCTGTCATGGTGAAATTATTGTCTAGCTTAATTCACCGATCGATCATACGATATTACATAGACTGACACACACGGTCACGCGAAAAAAAAAATTGCACGCCGTCACGCAAAAATTTGTCCACTAGAATAGTAGATTAAGCATGGGAGATGATATATCGTACTATTATGGACTCATGCACATTGCTAGAGAAGTTGCAAATACAGTGAGCATATTCAGGATTACAGAGCAGATACAAAACATGGTGAAGCATCGAATTTTGCATGCAGAATTTTCAACAAATGGATGCAGCCAGTTTTAAGTGAAATAACAAAAAAAAATTATTACATGTAAAAAATCGTAAATATAAAAAAAATTCTGTAACATCTAAATTTAGTGTACTGTAAGTGAGTGTAATTTTTTTTAGAATCACACAGTACAACGCAGACACTCACAACGCACGCACACTCACCCCATGAACGCACGCACGCAAACCCTCACCCTATGAGCTTGTGTATGTGAGTGTAATTTACTGCGTTGTTACTACAAGTTAGATATATAGAAGAACACAAATTTTGATGTAAGATCCTACAAATTAAAAAGTGAAAGATAGGAACTCAAAATCATTCATGTATGAGGACGCAGTGTGTATCGTCTTTGCCCCTATCCTCCGATGGCGCTGCTGCATTTTCCTCCTCCTTCGCTACCGTTGCGCACCGCAGTCGTTTCCGCCTCCCATGCGACGTCGTCGTCACCACCTCTGCCATGCATGGCCAGATCTAGATGCAGCGCGATGGCTGAAGTGGTTTCTCCGTAGTTGCGTCGTCCGGTGGCGTGGCCACGGTGTTGTACGAGCTCTGCAAGCTCTAGCTACCGGAGAATATGTGTCAGAGATCGTGAGTGCCAGCCGGGGTGGCGCCCGCGCTGATCACCTACTTCGCCGCCGCCGACTCTGCCCGCGCCATGGAGGTGCTCGTCTTCTTCCCCAAGTCCAGCGAGAGCCGCCACGAGCTCTCCAGTATCCCTAGCATCGTGGTCGTGCTCGCCGCAGACAACGTCGCCAGCAGTGGCAACACCCGTGCAATCGAGCGTGCGCTCGTCGTATTCAATTGGATTTGTGCCAAGAGCAATTAACGAATTGGCATGGGAGGTAATATAAATCTTGAGAAAATTAGATCCATAGCACAAGAAAAAACCCGGTAAAAAAATAGCACAACAAATTATCTACTTCGACCAGAAGCACAGGGCATCAATTTTCTTGCGATTCATAACACTCTCGTCACATTTGCCAACCAAACATGTGAATTGACATGAAAAAAGACTCATTTGCCTTTCTTCCCCAAGCAAGAGGGCAATGGAGCTCAGACCGACGGCTCCCTCACGCTCCCCCCGTGTCACCCACGCGCAGGCGACACGGGGGGCTTACCCCGCCGCCGCCGCCGCCCCCCACTCCCCCCTCCTCCTTCCTCGCCACTGCCGGAGCTCACCACCGGCAAAGCCGACTGGTGAGCAGGGATGGCGGCGGGGGAGGTGGCGTTCGCCGGCGTCAGTGAGTGGTGGCAACGAGGTCTCCTGGCTAGGCGGCGGCAAATCTGGCGCTACTATCGCCGGATCTGGCAAGGCCCTCTGGCTTCGGCAGTGGAGGGGGCCGCTGTGGCGTGAGGCGGCTCGCGAGGCGGTGGTGACTCCAGCGCGCACGTGGGCGGCGGAGTGCAGTGCTCAGGCTGACACATTGAGGCAGTCGCCGGCTCCGGTGGTTGGCGAGACGCGTCGGGGCCAGCCGGGGTCTCCACCATCGGCTTCTCCGCCAGCCACCGAATCCCCTTCGTCCACGCTCCCAACGGGGCCACCAGCTCCGTCTCCACCTATCGGGTCATCGGCCTCAGCATCACCTCTAACGACGACGACGGCATCATAGGTGGCTCGACCGCGTGCGGTTGCGAAGCGAGGCGACTTGGTCGATGGTGGTGGCTGTGGCGGCGGCTGCTTGCGAGGTGTGGCAAGGTGACGACGACGATGGCTGGCGGGTGGTTCAACCGTGCGCGGTTGGTCCATGCAATGGCTGCAAGGCACAATGAGGCGACGACAACGGCTCCTTGCTCGACCGCGCATGGCGCAATAGCTGCTCCGCAGGGGGGCTGCGACGACGAGATGACATGGTCAAAGGGTAAATTAGTCCGAGGATAATTTTTTTCTACTCCAAACTATCACCGTTAGCTTAAAATACAACGGAAGTGCTATGTATCGAAGAAAAATTGGTCCCTGTGCTTCTGGTCGAAGTGAAAAATTTGTTGTGCTATTTT
This sequence comes from Oryza longistaminata, assembly GCA_009805545.1. Lineage (NCBI taxonomy): Eukaryota > Viridiplantae > Streptophyta > Magnoliopsida > Poales > Poaceae > Oryza > Oryza longistaminata. The sequence goes on along the minus strand of CM020179.1, from coordinate 26,754,223 downwards.
TTGGTATGAATTTTTTTCTATGCTATGGATCGAATTTTCTCACAAATCTTGTGCTAAGTCGCTAAGAGAAATTCTTTTGAATCCCAAATCATCCAATTAATCTGAAATGCTCTATGATCTTTTTCTCTTAAATGGCTAGCTGTGAAATTCCAACGATGATCTGATTTCCTCTAATGATTACCAGTTTACCACACATGATGTGCTTCTTTCGTATAACAGCTCCCTGGAAACCTGCTGAGGGAGCAAATATTCCAATTGAAGTGTAAAAATAAACAATTCAACAGTTCCATGAAAGAAAAAAGCTATAAAAAATGTGTGAAATGACACTGGAGAAAAATAAAAGGCATACATAAAATAGAGGAATAGAGCAATAGTCATCTCTATCATATGATTTCTCTTAAATAGGGGAGCAGACCTGTTGTAACCGCATGGCGACATGATGACAATATAGCGAGAGGGAGCAGCTACCAACGACGTCCGGCCGAGGGTCATTTTAACTCTGATACGTCGTAATATGTTGGATCAGGGAGGAGTGCCCGTAATCAGTACCCCCGGGATGTAGGGTATGGCTGAACCTCGTAAACAAATATCGTGTCTCAATATCATCATCGTGTTTGGATCTCCTATGATGTTTCTTTCTTATTTGGTTTTCGATAATGATCTCGGACAGTTTTATAACATAAGGCTTTTATGTGTTCGAGAAAAAAAAAATGAAGACAACCTCCAGGCCATGTTTACAAAGACTCTCTAGCTAGGATCTTGCCGAGGGGGCCAAAAAAAACCTCAATCAAGTTGCATTGCATGGCAACAATGAACAATCAACAGAACATGTTTACAAGGGATCTCTGCTCCTACGGCCGGTGTCCTCATCGATCACTACGTTCTACATGGCGAGGATATGCAGCTAACGGTCCTCGGAGCTGTACCCGTCAGCTCCTGCAGCTCCGTGCTCCAGACCGGTCGGGCCGGTTCAGCGAACACCTTGCGATGAAGATCGACGCCGCCGGCCGCCGCCTCCATGGACGGCAGGTAGCCCGCGGGCAGCCGTAGTTCATCAGTGACTGGTCGGCGATGTCGCGCTCCAGCCGCTGCACCCGTAGCTCTTCCTCTCCCCAGCTGTTGTACACTTGTACTGGGTGAAGTGCTCCACGAACGTATCCGCGGTTGGGCCATATGTAGAGAGATCAGAGTACTAAAAGCTAGTAATTATAAATTTGAATTGATGAATCACATATATTTCAACCAAATAACACGCATAATTTTGAGTTTACAGATCAATGTACAGGCAACAGTGCAAAATTTAAGCCATCATATTCATGCCTTGCATGCTTGTGCTTTTACAGACTCTTTTGTTCTTCCTATGGATCCTCGAAGAAGTACTCTTGGAAAAGAGCAAAGCGAGGACATGCAATTTGACTGTACATGTCGCAGACGCAGCCCATCAAGTCGATGGCCTTGTACCCTGTGAGCTCCGCGAGATCCTTGCTCCATGGCTCATGCCCCCGCACGTGCAGCCTCGCCAGGAAGATCGCTGACGCCGCCACCATGGACGGCAGGTAGCGGTGGAACCCGTACGTCAGCAGCGTCCCGTCGGCGACCCGATGCGCCGCCTCCTTCAATTGCTCCTCTTTTTTTCCGTCGCCGTAGTACCTCGTGAAGTGCTCCACGAACGTGTACGCCGTCGGGCCGCCGAGGTTGTAGTCGAGCGCGGCGAGGATCTCGGTCTCCATGCACGACACCATCTTGTGCCTGGTCTCGCTGGTGTAGCCGCAGCGAGCGGCGACCATGCTGGCGTCGATCTTCCTCAGGGTGTACTGGTCCTCGTACTTGGCCGCCAGGAACACGGCCGTTGCTGCGACGAGGCGGAGCTGCAGCACGTCGTCCGACTCGGGTGTCACCGACAGGTAGCGGTCCAGGAAGTAGGCGGCGCGCTGGAGCGTGCCGTCGGCGAGCTTGTGCAACCGGCTGAATTCGTCCATGAAGGCGATCATCGAGGCGCGCACCAGTGCGGTCATCCGCCCACCTTGTGTCGTCTCCAAGAAGTACGGGGAGGGCCGCTCCGCGAGGTTCGTCTCCATGGCACGGAGGGTGGCCTCGATGTCGTCGTCGTAGGGCGCGCACAGCTGCGGACGTGTCGTCGTCGCTGAATTGCTGGTGACCACCGGCTGATCGGCGTGCTCTTGCAGCAGCGATGCGACCTCGATCGTCTTCTTGGGTGACACCGGGTGATCGCCGCCTTCTGGCAGCGGCAAGGGCTCCTGGACGACGGCGCCGGAGAGCGGTGGAAGATCACCGTAGACGGGGAGGAGGCTGCCGTAGGTGTGAGGGGTACGGGGCGAGTCCGGTGGCGCCGGTGCGAGCGGAGCTGCCGGTGGCGGTGCAAGCGGAGGCAGTGCGCCGATGGCGCGGAGGAAGGTGTCGGTATCCACCATCTGCGGAGTGCCGCCGACGGAGAAAGGATCGAACAATGGGAGAGCTGTTTGATCAGCAAGAAGTTCGGCGAGGCAAGGATGATCCAAGATCGCGTCCTCCATGTAGGGATCCAAGATCAAATCCCCCATGGTCTCGCCGGAAGTGAGATCGATGGAGAGCGAGAGGTGGCAAGAGGCGGTGGCGGAAGAAAGTTGGACGCTCGCGTGGTGGTGGCGGGAGGAAGGATGGTGTTGCGCTCTCGCCTTTTATCCTCGTGCCACGATCCGACTCTGATCAGGCTGCGCACTCGTGAAGGAATCCATCCAATTCAAAATCCGCGCGGTTTTCCGAATCAGGATCGAACTAATGATCTGATACGTCGTAATATGTTGGATCAGGGAGGAGTGCCCGTAATCAGTGCCCTGGGATGTAGGGTATGGCTGAACCTCGTAAACAAATATCGTGTTTCAGTATCATCATCGTGTTTGGATCTCCTATGATGTTTCTTTCTTATTTGGTTTTCGATAATGATCTCGGACGGTTTTATAAAATAAGGCTTTTATGTGTTCGAGAAAAAAAATGAAGACAACCTCCTGGCCATGTTTACAAAGACTCTCTAGCTAGGATCTTGCTGAGGGGGCCAAAAAAAACCTCAATCAAGTTGCATTGCATGGCAACAATGAACAATCAACAGAACATGTTTACAAGGGATCTCTACTCCTACCGGTGTCCTCATCGATCACTACGTTCTACATGGCGAGGATCGATGCAGCTAACGAGGTCCTAGAAGCTGTACCCGTCAGCTCCTGCAGCTCCGTGCTCCAGACCGGTCGGGCCGGTTCAGCGAACACCTTGCGATGAAGATCGACGCCGCCGGCCGCCGCCTCCATGGACGGCTGGTAGCCCGCGGGCAGCCGTAGTTCATCAGTGACTGGTCGGCGATGTCGCGCTCCAGCCGCTGCACCCGTAGCTAGCTCTTCCTCTCCCCGGCTGTTATACCGGGTGAAGTGCTCCACGAACCCGCGCGCGGTTGGGCCATATATAATGTAGAGAGATCAGAGTACTAAAAGCTAGTAGTAATTATAAATTTGAATTGATGAATCACATATATTTCAACCAAATAACACGCATAATTTTGAGTTTACAGATCAATGTACAGGCAACAGTGCAAAATTTAAGCCATCATATTCATGCCTTGCATGCTTGTGCTTTTACATACTCTTTTGTTCTTCCTATACATGGGCTATTTTTTATTTTTATTTTTTTTTTAGAGAAGGGTATTTTTTACCCGGCCTCTATATCCAACCGATATATGCAGCCTTTTTTTTTTAATAGGAACTTAGCCTATCGAACAGGGAACTAGCCCTCAAATAACCCAATCTGAAATTCGCTCCTATGGAGATTTGAACTCAGGACCTTGGGGTGCTACTCAGGTCACTGCAACCACTAGGCTACATGCCCTTTCACCCTATTCGATAGGCTAGTGGTTGCAGGGTTTATCGGATGTCGCACACGCACCCCATCAAGTCGATGGCCTTGTACCCTGTCAGCTCCGCGAGATCCCTGCTCCACGGCTCATGCCCCAGCACGTGCAGCCTCGCCAGGAAGATCGACGACGCCGCCACCATGGACGGCAGGTAGCGGTGGAACCCGTACGTCAGCAGCGTCCCGTCGGCGACCCGATGCGCCGCCTCCTTCAATTGCTCCTCTTTTTTTCCGTCGCCGTAGTACCTCGTGAAGTGCTCCACGAACGTGTACGCCGTCGGGCCGCTTAGGTTGTAGTTGAGCGCGGCGAGGATCTCGGTCTCCATGCACGACACCATCTTGTGCCTCGTCTCGCTGGTGTAGCCGCAGCGGGCGGCGACCATGCTGGCGTCGATCTTCCTCAGGGTGTACTGGTCCTCGTACTTGGCGGCGAGGAACACGGCCGTGGCCCCGACGAGGCGGAGCTGCAGCGCGTCGTCCGACTCGGGCGTCACCGACAGGTAGCGGTCCAGGAAGTAGGCGGCGCGCTGGAGCGTGCCGTCGGCGAGCTTGTGCTTCCGGCTGAACTCGCCCATGAAGGCGATCATCGAGGCGCGCACCAGAGCGCTCATCCGCCCACCCTGAGTCGTCTCCAAGAAGTACGGCGACGGCCGCTCCGCGGGGTTCGTCTCCATGGCACGGAGGGTGGCCTCGACCTCGTCGTCGTAGGGCGCGCACAGCTGCGGCCGTGTCGTCGTCGCTGAGTTGCTGGTGACCACCGGCTGATCGGCGCGCTCTGGCAGCAGCGGTGCGACCTTGATCTTCTTCTTGGGAGGCACAGGGTGATCGCCGCCTTCTGGCAGGAAGTGAGAGGGAGAGCGAGAGGCGGCGGCTGGAAGAAAGTTTGCACGTACGCTCGTGCAGGTGGCGTGGCGCGGGGACGATGCATGGTGCCTCTCGCCTTTTATCGTGCCTTGTCATGGGTGTGTGGTTAATCCGACTCCGATTTGATTAGAGCTAAGCGCGCGTGCTAAGTAATCCAAGATGGTACTGTTGATTTTTAACTAAGCGCGTACTTACTTAGGTCGGAATCCGCAGGTGTGGCGCGTGACATGACGAGGATGCAGCGAGCGCGCGAATTTCGTCCCAGGTTGATAACGAACTGAACGTCACACGTTTCAATGTGTCTGACAAAATTTTGGTGCCTTGGACAAAATTGAACCTGTCATTTGTAGCTCTCGACTGGCTGCAAAAGGATCCAAATGTTACAATCGAGACGGAGGATTGTAACTGTGAGTGTTTCGGCCGATTGGTTTGGAAATTTTCAGATCAAAACCGTTAGCGATAGGTTGGTTATAGCACTCTCGAAATAATTCAGAGGACATATTGACGTGCATATGAACTGTGCATTGGTTTGCTGCAGGCATGCAGGGGTTCGGTTTTAGAACTATTGTATTTTGGATTTTGCAAGTTCAGCTTTGACTGGCACTAAAAACATTGGCATGATGCAGGTTTTTAGTTTTAGGAAGATCATGCTACTTATTCAGAGGTCTGTGCCAAATATAATTAACCAGCTCCCTGTTGATGTTGATATGGATTTTGCATGTTCAGATTTGACTGCACCTTTGAAAAAGAGAAAAATCCAAGAAATATTATTGACAAACGTTTGATTCCAAGACATGACAACTACGAGTTCTATGAAATGCCATCGTATAAGCGATTTTGTCCTAAAAATGCCATCACCGTTAGGGTTCATTAGCAGCCTAAGTCAAGAACGGATATCTATTTCTATCTCTAAGTCATAGATATTTAATATAAAAAGATGAGAAATATCAAGAAACAAATTGTACAATATTACATGTGAGCTCGTAAAATAGTGACTAACCAACTAATCTTTTATCATGTTTATAGGTGGATTTATAATAGGTTTTTATATATGTTTCATAATATGGGACATATAGGTGGATTCAACTCTTACCGTATCCTAACCCATACTTTTTTATGAATTCGGATTTGAACTCAGATATATAGTATCAGGAATCCCATTTTCTCTCCCATAATCTTCCAGCTAGTCTCGGGTTGGGCGGAAGTACATGCCCCGTTTTCATTCCTACTTGGATTTTCTCTTTTTCAAAATACCCAGACATGTTGATTTAAATTTTCTTTACAATTACACGCCAAATGCACACAATAATACAAACACACGTAACACCATACTCTGATGCCCGTGTTTTGATTTCTGCAGGCTTTGGTTCGAGTACTGCTTAAGTGTCGATGTTTCACGCGCTGCTACAGATGAGCTGGGATCCCCCAAATTGGATCAGTTCTGGAGCTTGGAGTCTCATCTGAAGATTTTTGTGTAACCATATTCTTGTCGAGAACATACTACGAATGACTAGCCATATAATTGAGACAGAGAAAAAAATTGTTAATTTGACACAATTCATATCATAGCACATGCAAACACAGACACGTATAAGGGCAGTCCTGACTCATAGTGTCCATAAGCAGTGTCTATGATGCCATGTCAATAAGACATCACAATAGAAACTACACTCCACAAACCCATGATTTCTTAAAGTGTGTCATTAATAAATACATCATCTCTCTTCTCTACCAATCATATTTATTCTTCATCTATTATGAAGACACTATTCTCTCCCAATGTAAAATTTGATAGTGTATAGTGCATAGGTTCTCGTGTTGAAGCTGGATCTTGCATGAGACCCAGTTTCTTCCTCTCTCTCTCTCTCACTCTCTCTCTCTTAATTAATATAGTACCACATAAGCTAAAAGTCCTACATGACAATATAGTTAATGCCATAGAAACCATCCTAAGTGGGGTTCCCCTAGATAGAGTGTTGGGACTGCCCTATAACACGTTACTACGCCATTTCTAGCACATCGATTTGCGGGAATGGATTCTATAATCTCAAAGGAGTGTCCCCTTTGAATATATTTATCTCTTAAATTCAATTTAAATTCTTATGAAAAAATCTAAAATAATTTAACAATGTAGAGTATAGTAATATCTATCATTCCACTAAAATAAACTTTAAACTTAATCTACACATTGAGAAATAAAAAAGACAAATCTAAATATAAATAGTACTATTTTGTTCATACGTTATTCTTTTTCTTTTTAATTTCTTGAGGTGTGAGTTTGAGTTTACGCTTAAGATTTTGTGGAGTAGTGTATGTATGTTGAATAAATGTTGTCAAATATTTTGAGATTTTTTTATAACTATTTGCGTGGTGTTTAAGCAAACATTCCCTGAAGAGTTTAAAAGTTTTTTTTTCCTGGTTTGCTAGCGGATTAAGATGAAACTATTTTTATCTCTCGAGGGATGTTCCCGTTAAAAACTATTGAAAATCCTTTAGAAAATTTGACATTTTTTGCAGCATGCAATTTGAGTTCCAAACTCATCACGTGTTGAGAAATTAAAAAAAAACAAGTGTAGGTTGAATTTGAATTGATTTTTAGTGAAGTGATAAATGTTGCTACATTTTATTAAAAAAATATTTACAACTATTTGCAAACAAAGGTACACGAGGATATCTCTCGAGAATAGAATCCGTTTCCCAAATTAAGCAACAATAATGTTGAAACACATGATCAGTACAAAGTTTCCAATGTGCCTCATGCTCTGGAGCCTACGGATACGGAGTGGAGTACTCCCTCTTTCCCTAGATGTTCGACGCCGTTGACCTTTTCAAACATATTTGACCGTTCGTTTTATTTAAAAAATTTTGTAAAATATGTAAAACTATATGTATACATTAAAGTATATTTAACAATGAATCAAATGATAGGAAAAGAATTAATAATTACTTAAATTTTTTGAATAAGACGAACAGTCAAGCATGTTTAAAAAAGTCAACTGCGTCAAATATTTTGGGATGGAGGGAGTATAAAATTGTTTGTTCAGTTCTAAATTTTCAATGCACAAATGGCTCGCGTAGTCATTGTCAAAAAATAGTAAATGCTCCTAACAACACAGATTACAGCACGAAATGGCTGCAAAGATTAAATCTTTGTATACACCAGATGAGCAGACACATCAAATTGCTCGACTCTTACAAGCCTGAGAACAAGTTCTCCCTTCATTTCATATTTCATATTATATAAGTTGTTTTGACTTTTTTTCAATCAAGTATTTTTTAAGTTTGATTAAATTTATAGAAAATATAGCAGCACAAATCAGACATACTATCAAAATATACTCAATGTTGTATTTAGTGAAACTAATTTGGTATGGTAGATATTGCTAATTTTTTTCATAAAATTTGATCAAATATAAAAAAAAGTTTGTCTAGAATAAAAAGTCAAAACGACTTATAATATGAAACGGATTATAAAATGAAGGGAGTAATTAACAACATGGGAGATCTTTTTTGTGAATGTGCAAAAGCTTTGCACATCGATATTAAAAAAAATACAACTATGACCTACAGAGTACAAGTAATTAACAACACTGTGGATGATCATCTCTTTGATCATGAGTACAAAGATCCCAATGTGACAGTATGACACAATCTGCACAGGACCTGCAGAGTACAGCATTGATGAATCAGTCTCGATGTCTGCTCTCATCAAGAAAGCCGAGTTGCCGCGGCTTGGCCGGCCGCCGGGATTTCTCCGTGCTGGCTGACGATGCCCTCTACTCCGGTGAGTGATCCCGATCAACGTGGTTGTTCCTCGCGCGCCCGCTTCCTCTCGGCGTCGCGGCGGAGCCTCTCCGCTTGCGCTCTGGCGATGAGCTCGCTCATCCGACCGGCGGCCGGAGCCGGAGCTGGAGCTGCTTCTCTCCGACTGATCTGGGTCAGCTTCTCCCCCATCTTGTAAGCTTGTTCGGCGACCTGCGGCGGCTGTGGCTCCAATGGTTTGGTGGCCACAGCTTCGACGACGACGACGACGGGGAGATGGTTTGCTGTTTTGGGGTTGCTGCTCGCGGTGTCGCCGCCGCCGCCGCCGTCGGAGTCGGAGTCGCTGCCTGAAGAGGAGGCGGATGTGCTTGATGATCCGGAGGAGTTGCCGCTGCTCGAACAACTGGTGGTGCTTGAGCTAGGATTTCCTGGCGACTTGTCGATTGCGTCGCCGTCGATGTCGACGAACTCGTCGGCTTCTGGCTTGACGAGCGGCGACGCGTGGAGGAGATCCTCGTGCGCCGGTAGAGAAGAGTCGCCGCCAAAGATGTTGATGAGATCGTCTTCTTGCTCTGCGGCTGCAGGTGGTGGTGATAAGGCGAGACGAGGAGGCTTGCGCGCCGCCGCCGGCAGGGGAGAGACGCCACCGCAGATGTCCATGTACTCATCGGCGCCCTAGCTCGCCGTCCTCGAGTTCGCGGGGCGACGAGCGGCGAACGGCGGCCTCGTCGTCGAGCATCTTCCTCAGCTCGAACAGCGCGGCGTCTTCCGTGGAGCCGAGATCGACCTCCAGCTCGTCGTCGCCATCAAAGCCGGGAACCGCGCGCCAGCTGCACCGGCGCCGCATGAAGTCGGCGACGTGCGACGGGAGGATCCCCGCCGGCAGCGACGACAGGAGGCCGACCAGCTGCTCCTTCTGTGCCCTGGTCATGGCCTCCTTGTCCTTGACGCGGCGAGGGAGCGGGCGGCTCGCCGCCGCCGACTTGCGCACCAGCGCCTCCGCCTTCTTGAGGAGGCCTTGCACCGCCTCCATCTCCGACCGGCACCGCTTCTTGAGGAGGGAGCCGGAGCCGGAGCCGCCGTGGCCGCGCGGGGAGGAGAGGCCGATGATCTCATCTCATCCATCGCCGGGGACGGCGGTGGTGACGAAGATCTCGAGAGGTCTCGCTCGCTCTCGCCTGGTGGTGGCGGAGCAAGAACGTGTGACGGGAATGCAGGATCGAGACAGGACAAAGGGCGCGCGCGCCGATTGTTCCCGCCCTTTTATGGCCCGCTGACTGACACCGTCTCCGAGTAAGATTCCAATCGGACTCTCCCAAAAATCCGAGCAGGATTGGTTCGGATTCGGACTGGACACCAAAGCCTCGCGCGCTTGCGTAGGAACGCGAGGAAATCGCACGCTAACTCTTGCGAAAATGCTTGATATCAGACGTCCAACAAAAAAAAAAATCGGGTGAACAAACTACTAATAGTATCCCACGTCTCCACACATTCATATGATGGTCTTTAAAATGTTTTATCTTTTGAACTATTTATCCAATTTATGATATGATCACATCATTATATTTGTTACAATTAAATCTTTACAACAAGATATCACATCATTGCATTTCGATGAAAGAAAAATATATGTTTCATTCCGTTAAATTTAATATTTCAGACGCAGTAGCAATATGTTTCAATGGTGTTTTTGTTATGTTTCATAAAAAAATTTAAATGTTTCAATAACTGAATTTTTTTTTCACTATGTGCAACTCAATGTTTCACCAATGACTGAAAAAATATGAGACGCTATTGCCCCTAGTCTCTCGTGCTATTCTATTAGCTTTCTCCCCCACACTATGCATGATGCAAGTATTTAGTGATCTTAAAAATCTTTTTTCTTCTAAACTACTTATCCGTTGAACGATTTGATTGCACCGTTGAATTCGTTATAATTAAATCTCTACAACAAGATATCGTATGATTATATTCTGATGAAAGAAAAACATATGTTTCAGACAATAAAAACTTAATGTTTCATATGTGATAGAAATATGTTTCACCATGTGTTCTTATTATGTTTCACAAAAGTTCTATACGTTTCATAGGCTGACTTTTTTGTTTCGCTATGTATAACTTAATGTTGCACCAACAGTCAACCGAAACATTTGAATGTCCGATATTTTTTTTACAATGTCGGACGTCCGATTTGTAGCTCTCTCTGTTTACTCCTTCTCTATTCAATAAAATTTGGCAGCTTGCCTTTTCTTAAAAAAAACAAAATTTAAAGAAGAGAAATAAACCTTGGATTGGCTATATCAATATGTTATGACCTCACCACTCACCAGTAGTCCACGGCCCAACGAAAAACAACGGGCCGAACCGGCGTGTCGCCTCGACCGCGACCGCGACGGGCTCAGAGTGCTGCGTGTCGGGCGCCCGACGGCAGAGGAAAAATCGGACGCCTTGGGCGCCCGCGCCTCCTGCCGCTCCTTTTAAAAGGATTTTTCTCTAAAACTAATTATCCAATCTGCGATCCGATCACACCGTTGTATTCGTTGCAATTAAATCTTTAGAACAAGACCACACATGATTATATTTCGATAAAAAATATTTTAGCTTTTCTATTGATATTTTTTTGAATATTGCATATGATCTCTTTCGATGTTTCAACTAGTAGTTTTATGATGTTTCAGCTAGTACTTGCGATGTTTCACTATGTACGGATCAAATGTTGCAGTGTATGTTGACATTATGGAACGCGCCTTTGCAACAAATCACCCACATATTTTGAAAACCCCTATTAAGGGAATTTGGTTTATTTTTTGTTCCACCAAAAATGTTTTATCTATTGTACCCACAATGTTTCACTATGTATAGATCTAATGTTGCAATGAACTGAAATATTCCATTGCAACAAAAAAACCCACATATTTTGGAAACCCCGTATTAAGGGAATTCGTTTCATTTTTTGTTCCACCAAAAAATATTTCACCTAGTGTAATTATAATGTTTCACTATGTATGGATCAAATTTTGCAGTGAACTGAAACATTCTTTCGCTATTTGCCGAAACATTATTTTTATATAAGGTGAAACAACACCCGATTTAAACGAGTGAAACATTTTCGATCTATTTAGGGCCGCTCCGCGGGGTTCGTCTCCATGGCACGGAGGGTGGCCTCGACCTCGTCGTCGTAGGGCGCGCACAGCTGCGGCCGTGTCGGCGCCGAGTTGGCCACCGGCTGATCGGCGCGCTGCTCGGGTGGCACCGGCACGGGCTCCTGGAGGACGGCGCCGGTGAGCGGTGGAAGGTCACCGAAGACGGGGAGGAAGCTGCCGTAGGTGTGAGGGGTACGGGGGGAGTCCGGTGGCGGTGCAAGCGGAGGCATGGCGGCGATGGTGCGGACGTAGGTGTCAGCATCCATCTGCGGAAGCGGAACGCCGCCGCCGCCTGAGTAAGGGCCAAACATTGCTGGGAGCGCTGCGTGCGTGTGATCAGCAGCAGCAAGAAGTCCGGCGAGGTCTCGCCGGAAGTGAGAGGCCGGGAGAGCGAGAGGTGGCTGGAAGAAAGAGTTTGCACGTACGCTCGTGCAGGTGGCGTGGCGCGGGGATGATGCATGGGTGCCTCTCGCCTTTTATCGTGTGTCTTGGGGGTGGTTAATCCGACTCCGATTTGATTAGAGCTAAGTGCGAGCGCTAAGTAAGCCAAGATGATGTTGATTTTTAACTAAGCGCGTATTTACTTAGGGCCTGCTCACTTTGATGCCATTTTCAACCTTACCAAATTTTGGTAACGTTGCCAAAAAAAAAGTGGCTACATTTAGTTTGCTACCAAATTTTGGTAACTATATAAGAAATCCTGTTAAAATTTTGGTAAACTTGCCAAAATTTTGGCAACTATACTAAAATTTGGCAATGCCAAAATTTGATAAGGTTTTTTTTGGCATCAAAGTGAATAGGCCCTTGGGTCGGAATCCGCATGCATGCGTGGCGCGTGACATGGCGAGGATGCAGCGAGCGCGCGAATTTCGTCCCAGGTTGATAACGAACTGAACGTCACACGTTTCAATGTGTTGTCTGACAAAATTTTGGTGCCTGACAAAATTGAACCTGTCATTTGTAGCTCTCGAGTGGCTGCAAATGGATCCAAAATGTTACAATCGAGAGGGAGGATTGAAAGTGCGAGTGTTTCGGCCGATTGATTTGAAAATTTTTCATATCAAAACCGTTAGCGATAGGTTGGTTATAGCACTCTCGAAAGAATTCAGAGGACATGTTGACTTGCATATGAACTGTGCATTGGTTTGCTGCAGGCATGCATGCAGGGTTCGGTTTTAGAACTATTGTATTTTGGATTTTGCAAGTTCAGCTTTGGCTGGCAGCCTGGCACTAAAAAAATTGGCACGATGCAGTTTTTGGTTTTACGAATTAGATCATGCTACTTATTCAGAGGTCTGTGCCAAATATAATTAACCTCCCTGTTGATGTTGATCTGGATTTTGCATGTTCAGATTTGACTGTTTTTTTAAAAAAAAATCCAAAAAATGTCATTGATAAACGTCTGATTCCAATAAATGATAAGTACGAGTTTAATAAAATGTTATAGTATAAACGACATCATCCTAGAAATGTCGTCAGCGTTAGGGTTCGATTAGCAGTTTTCCGTTAAGTGTTATAGAATGAACAATGCATTTAACAACATGGGATAAACGGAACCCTAATGACGATGATATTTTGGGGTAAAATCGCTTGTATGATGGTATTTTGTGTAACTCACATTAGTCGATGACATTTCTTCGACTTGGGTGTTTGTCAATGGTATTTCTTGGATTTTGGGGTGAAAACGAGCAGCACAATCGGATCATGGTATTCCTATATCCTAACTCATATTTTCCTTGAAATTCAGAATTGGTTTTGGGTAGTGTCGGGTAAAATATCACTCATCCCATATTATTTTCTCCTAACTGGATTCGGAAACGGATACTATCTATTTGTATCTCTAATCGATAAATATTTAATATAAGAGAAGACGAGATATATCAAGGAGCAAATTGTACAATATTATAAGTGAACTCGCAAAATAGTTACTAACCAAAATTTCATCATGTTTATAGGTGAATTTATAATAGAATTTTATACAATTTCATAATATGGGATATATGGGAAGATACAACTCTTCCTAAATTCTGACCCATATTATTTTACGAATTCGGATACAACACTAAGGTAATATCGAGCATCCCATTTTGTCTCCCATATTCTTCCTGTAAGTCTCGGGTCAGACCGGCGCGGTCAGGAAATACTCCCTACTTGGGTTTTTCTATTTTTCAAAAACCCCGACATGTTCAGATTTAAATTTTTCTTTACAATTAAACGGAAGATGCACACACACGCACATACACACAGACGTAACACCATACTTTGATGCCCGTATTTTGATTTCTGCATGCTTTGGTTTGGGTGCTGCTTAAGTGTCTATGTTTCACGTACCGCTACAGATAAGCTGGGATCCCCAAAATTGGATCAGTCCTGGAGCTTGGAGTCTCATCTGAAGATTTTCTGTAACCATATTCTTGTCAAGCACATATGAATGACTGGCCATATGATTGAGACAAAGAAAAATATTGTTTGACACAATTCGTGTCATAGCATGCAAACACACTACACGCATTCCTAGCACAGCGATTTGGCGGGAATGGATTCTATAATCTCGAAGGAGTGTCCCCCCTTGAGTATACTAGAAAATGGCGCGCCAGTTGGCGCGTTTATTACTTATAACGTGTATATAACACTTATGACTTATTTAGAACATATATTTATTAGTTTTCTAGTGTTTCTACAATTTTCAATTTTGTCAATTTTATTTGTTTTTAAAACTCATGGAAAATAGATTGTACATATTTTCTGGTTTATTAAGAACACAATAATTTTACACAATTGTCAGAACGGCTAGTTCAATTCTCGTAAAATTTATTTAGGATAGAGAGTAGTTTTGTACTAACTTATTGAAGATTAAAATATTTCCAAATATCATAAGGAAATTTGACGTATTTTTGTAAAAAAAATCACAAATCTGAATATTTATTCCTTTACATAATATTTAGTGTATATCTCTATCTCTAGGGGGGTATGTGGAAACATCATAATTTACCCAATAGAGTTTCATATGCACACGACATAGCAAAATTTAGTTTGATATATGCACATGAATTACATAACAAAATTACTTGTCCAACTTATAAAAAAATAGCCTACTTATTAATAAGTTTTATCTTAGGGCCATTTATAAATACTCCAAACCGAGGGCCTATTTGTAAATTTAAATTTTTGAGATGAAAAGGTTCAGCAAAATTGTTTTGGTAGAACTGGACATTTTTTTTATCCTCTGCATAATTTTTACCCGGGGTGGTAAAAATCATAATTTACCCATTAGAGGTGCTTACGCATATCATTTAGCACAATTTTAGTTTGATATATGTACATGAATTATATAGAAAATTTTAATTTGATGCCCATTGCCTCATGGCAGAGCAAAATTTGAACTTGATAAAATTAGTTGCGGGCAACCTATCAAGCAAAAGGCACCCCCCTTGCTGTTTCTTTTTCTATCCACGTTTTATTTTATTCCTCGTTTCAACGGGTGGAAACAATCTACCTATTTTATTATAAAGATAGCTTGAAAATAATACGGTATTTGCTTTGATCACATAGAAATTGTTATATAATTAATAAAAAAATATAATAGTTGTATATACGTAATATAATGATTGTATTTATATTAAGTGTCACAAAACTACAATTATTTGGTTAAATCTAATCATGTTTTTAAAATATGTTACAAAATATATTGTATAAAGCTAAGAATTGCAAATTTAATTCTATAATTAAAATATGTTACATAAAACAATAATTGCAAAAAAGAAGTACATGTAATCCTAGTGATATTTGCGTGTGACTTTCGTCGAGTTCGGGTAGAATCATCGAGAGTTTCTACAATATTTGGTGCACCGTACTACCGTACTATATAGGTTATTTGCTCAGTGAATCATAGTCGAAGAGCAAGAACGTGTGACGGGAATGCAGGATCGAGACAGGACAAAGGGCGCGCGCGCCGATTGTTCCCGCCCTTTTATGGCCCGCTGACTGACACCGTCTCCGAGTAAGATTCCAATCGGACTCTCCCAAAAATCCGAGCAGGATTGGTTCGGATTCGGACTGGACACCAAAGCCTCGCGCGCTTGCGTAGGAACGCGAGGAAATCGCACGCTAACTCTTGCGAAAATGCTTGATATCAGACGTCCAACAAAAAAAAAAATCGGGTGAACAAACTACTAATAGTATCCCACGTCTCCACACATTCATATGATGGTCTTTAAAATGTTTTATCTTTTGAACTATTTATCCAATTTATGATATGATCACATCATTATATTTGTTACAATTAAATCTTTACAACAAGATATCACATCATTGCATTTCGATGAAAGAAAAATATATGTTTCATTCCGTTAAATTTAATATTTCAGACGCAGTAGCAATATGTTTCAATGGTGTTTTTGTTATGTTTCATAAAAAAATTTAAATGTTTCAATAACTGAATTTTTTTTTCACTATGTGCAACTCAATGTTTCACCAATGACTGAAAAAATATGAGACGCTATTGCCCCTAGTCTCTCGTGCTATTCTATTAGCTTTCTCCCCCACACTATGCATGATGCAAGTATTTAGTGATCTTAAAAATCTTTTTTCTTCTAAACTACTTATCCGTTGAACGATTTGATTGCACCGTTGAATTCGTTATAATTAAATCTCTACAACAAGATATCGTATGATTATATTCTGATGAAAGAAAAACATATGTTTCAGACAATAAAAACTTAATGTTTCATATGTGATAGAAATATGTTTCACCATGTGTTCTTATTATGTTTCACAAAAGTTCTATACGTTTCATAGGCTGACTTTTTTGTTTCGCTATGTATAACTTAATGTTGCACCAACAGTCAACCGAAACATTTGAATGTCCGATATTTTTTTTACAATGTCGGACGTCCGATTTGTAGCTCTCTCTGTTTACTCCTTCTCTATTCAATAAAATTTGGCAGCTTGCCTTTTCTTAAAAAAAACAAAATTTAAAGAAGAGAAATAAACCTTGGATTGGCTATATCAATATGTTATGACCTCACCACTCACCAGTAGTCCACGGCCCAACGAAAAACAACGGGCCGAACCGGCGTGTCGCCTCGACCGCGACCGCGACGGGCTCAGAGTGCTGCGTGTCGGGCGCCCGACGGCAGAGGAAAAATCGGACGCCTTGGGCGCCCGCGCCTCCTGCCGCTCCTTTTAAAAGGATTTTTCTCTAAAACTAATTATCCAATCTGCGATCCGATCACACCGTTGTATTCGTTGCAATTAAATCTTTAGAACAAGACCACACATGATTATATTTCGATAAAAAATATTTTAGCTTTTCTATTGATATTTTTTTGAATATTGCATATGATCTCTTTCGATGTTTCAACTAGTAGTTTTACGATGTTTCAGCTAGTACTTGCGATGTTTCACTATGTACGGATCAAATGTTGCAGTGTATTTTGACATTATGGAACGCGCCTTTGCAACAAATCACCCACATATTTTGAAAACCCCTATTAAGGGAATTTGGTTTATTTTTTGTTCCACCAAAAATGTTTTATCTATTGTACCCACAATGTTTCACTATGTATAGATCTAATGTTGCAATGAACTGAAATATTCCATTGCAACAAAAAAACCCACATATTTTGGAAACCCCGTATTAAGGGAATTCGTTTCATTTTTTGTTCCACCAAAAAATATTTCACCTAGTGTAATTATAATGTTTCACTATGTATGGATCAAATTTTGCAGTGAACTGAAACATTCTTTCACTATTTGCTGAAACATTATTTTTATATAAGGTGAAACAACACCCGATTTAAACGAGTGAAACATTTTCGATCTATTTAGTGAAACAATTCCGATATACCTGGTGAAACATCGTGCAACATTTAAAAATAATTCAATAATAAGCTTAAAAAAAATTTCGTCGGAATATATCCATGTGTGGTCTTATTTTGAAGCTTTAATTACAACGAATTTAATGGTACAATCGAATTATGATTTAGATAAGTAATTTAAGAGAAATTAGTTTCAAGTAGTTTTTTATGTAAATCAGGCGTTGACGTCAGCGCCCGATTTTTCCCCAAACGTCGAACGTCCGAGCCGGAGTTGCCTCTAACTCTTCCCTTTTGTGCTCCGATCACAAGCTAGATGGTATGGCGAGTTGAAGCAATGGATAGAGTACAAAATGCAGAGGTTGCGTTAGGAGAAATATGCGCCATCCGCTCACAATCTTAGGCCTATGAACAATATCCACATTATTGAGTGTGATCAGCGCCATGTGCCCGGGGGAATGGTCCGGGCAACCAAGGACGAGAAAATTTCAGATGTGACGACTGATGAATAGCAAGCACCACAGTCCACATACAAGTTTATTGAGCATAAATTAGACGGAGAAGTCCTCGCTTCTATGCAAATGCTTGTTGGATCTCCATTATATGCAATCTTTATCCAGCTCTCCAGGCAGAACAGGCACAAAAGACAGACCTGTTTTCTACTAGTATCGTATCTAGGGATTCATGTGGAATTTGCCTATCCAAAAAATGTTGTGCCACACTCGTTAGGCCACAGCTGACAACCCTCCCTATCACAAAAGAGAATAAAAATGACAAAGGGGAAAAATACATCGATGTTTCTTTCTTTGCCTTTACAGTGTACAATAGTTTATTTCACTCGCCACGCTATATAAACTCTGCTGCCTCCAAGTTGGATGGCAAAAAGAATTGTCCTCTACACTACCTGCAGAAACAAAAGAACACACATTTTCAGAAACTTAGTTCTGGACAGATGAATTAGATAAAGTATCACACCCACAAGGTATCTGACTATTTCATGATTTCCTTCCATTTTAGGAACAAAAAGCTAATTCTGGAACCCATATCAGACTAACTTACAGGTAAAATTTATCAGGTCACTTTGGTCTTAAAACTTATGCCCCAATACCCAAACAATGGGAGCTTCGGTTTTATATCAGATATTCAGGTCACACATTTGATGCCGCTATTAATCTATGCAGAGAGTCTGTCTCTGCCTAATTCCCGCAAATCAATCTAGTTATTCTATCCACCAGTTTGTGGGCACAAGCACGTCTCTGTTTACTTGTCCGTAATTTCATATCTTAGCTTGTGCCATATTACTAGTCACTAAAGCAAACAAGCCACATCAAACAAACTAAAAGTTCTGGTTAAAGAAGCCATGCGTACCTCAAAAAAATACTTCATGTTGGCAATAGTGGTTGCCTCTCATCAGTTCCAATCCTATGGCTGGCCTGAAATGATAATGTGCAACTAATAATGTAATTGTTCTAACACAAATTAATATTTTTTTCTTTAGAAATAAATGAGTCACATACATCTTCAGCAGCGCCAGCAGTCATATTTACAAAAGAAGATTCAGATGACCTGCAACATAATATGTATCTTATGAGGTAATGCAACAAGAAATATTTGGAAATTAGCACATATCTAGATGCACAGTACATATTAAAGTCACTATAACCTTGTTTGTCATTTGTTGAATAGAACGAAGGTGAAAACCAAAAAAATATGGCAACAAGTACCATGATCCAACCATTTAAAACAAGGTAGAAACGTACCGATGATTCTGTGTATCTTCCAACTCTAACAATTCAGCTGGTTTGTCATCTTTGGCTTTAGCGAGTGGAGAGAAGAACTGAGAACAGATAGCAGTTATGTATATGGTAGACAAAAAATGTCGTCTCAATGAAATTTAGTTAAGCAGGCAAACTCACCTGGTGCATTGAAATAAACACAACTGATATGCCCAGTAGAAAATTAATGGTCAAGGTATGCCCCAAGAAGGCAGCAGAAGCTAGACCAGTAAAAATTGTTGCAACAGTTGACGAATACTTCTTCAAAATTGTGTCTGCAAATTGATTATAACATTAACAATTTGAAGACATAAATTTTATTCTATAGGCGGAACAGCAAATGATAGTGTTTACACAGGAAACTAAAAAAAAGTACGCACGGAATTTACCTGCATACTTGAAGAAGAATGAAGAAAGAATGCCTTGCGCAGCATTATTACATATGAGAAACATCGTAGCCCTTGAATGTCCTCGAAGAATATTGAAACTCTCTGGCCCTGCAAATAGACAGGAGATGATTATGTCAAAGAAATGGTGCTTTGATTGTCAAAACATTAGACAACATGGCGTTCACTAAAGATTATATGAATATGACCACATAAGACAGTTAATGGTTGTCTTATTGTAGAATCTGACGCCGATTACTGATAAAAATATTGATCATGCATGATAACACTCCAAAAAAAATTGTACCTTGGAATAAGGCAGTCCCAAGAATGCCAAGGAAGTTGAATATTGCACCATATCCATATAAAAACAAATTCTGCAAAGTATATAAAAAGAACAGTGAAGCAAACAAAAGACAAGAATAATGCGGATAAAAAAAAGAATCATCATATGCCTTATACTACAAAATACAATCTTGGACAACTAAACAAAATAGCTAATACGAAATAAATAGATAGTTGGATAGAAGAATAAAGATCATTACTCAATAAATTTCCAATACTACGTAATTTACCTGAAGATATATACTAGTATCATATTGGCTTTTCAAGGCATATTCATTGTAGACAGAAGCCAATGATGGAACAGTTACCTACAATGCACAGTTGCAAGTGAATATAAATAATTTTAAAGCCTATTGTCTGTTGAGAGAGCTGAGAAAATGAAGTGAAAGAAAATGGAAATCCTAAGAGGTCAAATGGTGTGGAAGCTACTTACAAAAATCAGTGTGTATATGTACGCAATAGCAGTGACAGGAAGGCCAAATGCGGTATTGCCCGCTGGTACAGTACGAAGTTGATTGATGCTGATTCCAATAAGAAGTAGAGCAAGAGCTTCCCACTGACAAAATTAAGGGGGGCAAGAGAGCAGGAGAAAATCAGCATGATTGACGATGCTAGAATGTTGCGTAAGAACGTATGCAAAAGGCACTTTGTCATGTAATATACCTCAGTAACATAGTGAGTTACAAGTAATCCAGATTGAAGATTATGGTCATCAACATTAAATGATAAAACATGGCAATTCTAGTAAAGTACAAGTTGAACCTAGCATTGTGATGCAGACTTATTTGAAACGTACCATAAGACCAGTGGAAACTGACACAAAGACAATAGACAAACATTCACTATCACTGCTAGCTTTATTGAGACTCAGCTTTACTATGCAAAATCATTTACAAAATTCTCTCACACTTGATTTTATTTAAGAGTTTACTAATACTCCTAAAGCATCTCTATGTACAAAGTAGCCGAATACTGGCAATATGATTCTATAGAGGATATGTAACACAAAGCAGTGAACACATGACCCAGTAATCTTTAAATTGCACTATAGTGGTAGAAGACTAACAGATGGTATATAGCACAAAAATTTGGTTATATTTACCCCCAAAATGCAACCTATATATATAAAGTCAGAAATAACTGCAACACAACCTCAAGCTTACCTGAATTACGGAGAATCTCCTTTTCATTATAAATTTCAGAAGAACAGCAATGACCAGCACCTAGAGAAATTTGGATTACAAAAGGTATGATATATGCGTATACGCACTAATAAGAAAAGCACAACACCTGAGTAGTGCATAAAATATGTACCTTTAGGTTGCTTAGCATTTTCACAGTTGACGGATTGAAGTACAGCTGCATAATCAGCTCAAAAATGTCAGACAACATAAAAATATATATTCATGGATGATGACAATAGAGGGGTATATAGAAGGGCGACAACTATGGCTTCAGATTCACCTGCATGATAAATTTTAGGTAATTGTTGATGGCATACAGAAGGGCTGGAACCGCTAGTAGTGCATTATTACGGGCTGCCTACATATGAAAATGATGGAGAGTCAGATGATCAGACAATGTCACAAAAAGACATGCAACAAGCAGTATTATGTTAGAACATAGGTAGCGGAAACAAATTATTGGTAAAGAAAAAAGGTATTTAAAAATGAGTATGTAAAAAAGTTCTACTGGTGGTTCATATAAGTCATGAAAGCAGAAAACAAATCACCTGGATGAAGGTTGAACGTGCCAGAAGTGGTTTTTCGCCAACCTTTTGCTTTCTAGACTGCCACACAGAAAGCAGCATCGAGAAGGTAAACAAGTAAGAGGTAGGATCATAATGGAAAGTATATAGAAGGCATAAAATGTACATCTGTTGCAGCATAGCAATTGCAAATCTGTAGAACTTCAATTTTTCAAGGAACAGTGAACATGCTGACAAGCTAAATTGCGCATAAAGATAATGAAGTGCAGGTAGCACATAGAATATCAACCGAAACTGCTTTCACATCTTGAAAGGCTGTTGTTGTGATTAGATTGATCTTTAGTTCTGCATTAGTTGAGCTTATCAATTTGGAAGATTAGCACAAATTTGCTGCTTCTTCCATGTTTTTTAAATGTGCAATCACTTCTGATACACAAATGTACTATAAGAAATTGGACGCAGCAGAATTGTACCAGAAGAATTCAGTAGGCTGCTCATGTAAGAGTACAAGTGATCTAATGAACTAACAGAGTATTTTACCAATCTCTAAAAGATGGCCCAATTTTATATATGAGCATTATCAGAATGCAAGCACACCAAGAAACATCAGCAAAAGTACACACCTGGATTATTAGCATCACGATAGCAAAGACAACTTTTGTAACCTCCGTCAAAAAGTTAACGCTGATGGGACTGAACTGAAACTTCCCATCAACCTTTGACATGAACACTAGGATGGGCTGCAGATACAAAGCAAATCATTAGTACAGCTCTCCAGGCTCAGGATGATTATTAAGCATAAACCAGAATTGTCAGGAGAAAATTGCAATATTGGGACTGCAAACATGTAACACCGACACCTAGCGGTTGGATACTTGAATGAATTATATAGCTACAAGGAGGGTGAAGCCACACCTGGAGGCCGACAAGGATGCAGTCCCCGACGACGAGCAGGACGTTGAGCGCGCGGAACTTGGACGATATCTTGCTGCGGTGCTTGTCGTACGCCCTGGACACGCTCCGCGGGCTCGGCACCACCAGCCGCGACCGGCACACGCTGCATTCCACCACCCCGTTCCGCTGCATCTTCCTTCCCCGACCACCTCTCCGCAGCACCTCACGCCGCCGCCGACGACGACGAGGTTTGCCTCCCTCCCACTACCCGCGGGCCGCGGCGACCGAGTCCCGAGGATCACGGGCTCACCTAAGCATACCTACAGGCGGCTACAGCAGCAGCAGCAGCAACACCACCATTCCAGATCTGGGGAAAAATTTGGTTATATTTACCCCCAAAATGCAACCTATATATATATAAAGTCAGAAATAACTGCAACACAACCTCAAGCTTACCTGAATTACAGAGAATCTCCTTTTCATTATAAATTTCAGAAGAACAGCAATGACCAGCACCTAGAGAAATTTGGATTACAAAAGGTATGATATATGCGTATACGCACTAATAATAAAAGCACAACACCTGAGTAGTGCATAAAATATGTACCTTTAGGTTGCTTAGCATTTTCACAGTTGACGGATTGAAGTACAGCTGCATAATCAGCTCAAAAATGTCAGACAACATAAAAATATATATTCATGGATGATGACAATAGAGGGGTATATAGAAGGGCGACAACTATGGCTTCAGATTCACCTGCATGATAAATTTTAGGTAATTGTTGATGGCATACAGAAGGGCTGGAACCGCTAGTAGTGCATTATTCCGGGCTGCCTACATATGAAAATGATGGAGAGTCAGATGATCAGACAATGTCACAAAAAGACATGCAACAAACAGTATTATGTTAGAACATAGGTAGCGGAAACAAATTATTGGTAAAGAAAAAAGGTATTTAAAAATGAGTATGTAAAAAAGTTCTACTGGTGGTTCATATAAGTCATGATTCCGGTGTGTAGGTGAAGGCGAAAGGTGTGAGGGGGAAGGGGAGAAGGTGGGTGGGAGGAGGGAGTGCGCGCAAGGAAAGGAAAGGCGGGTGTTTCTGTCTATTTATATTTGCTCGAATCACGAATTATTATTTGCTCGGTTCGTTCAAAATAGAGCAAAATTTCAATAAACCCCACTGTTTATGAATTATGATGCAAGTTGCATATAAAACCACACGTATTATAACCGGTGGCACATAACACTTCTAAAGTTCTGAAAAAAAAACCACCCTTATATATATATAGTTGTCAAGTATTTACTGAAAATTTTAAACATAAAATATATAATGTGTTTATGAAACATTTAGTTGTTGATTGCTTGATTAAGGTTGTCGGTTTAACTCTTTACCATTTTGAAAAATATTGTTTCAGATATATTGAATTCCACTTAGATTTGAATAAAGATGAGGTTTTATGAAACATTTAGACCACTTAAATTTGAAGAGAAGATAGAAATAACCCAATTAATACGGGAATCCTTAAGCCAGGATAATCGAAAGAAATAATACAATTCCAACTAAATACAGGCCAGATCCGGTAGTGTAGGTCTCGGGATACAGGATTCGCACTTTAATACAGCCATTCGCCACGAGAAATAGGCTTTGTTTGTATCAAATCAAGTACTCCTAGAAACTAGCAAACAGTATCCACCATGCAGTATTGTCACAACATGTATACTCTAGCTGCTTATCATGAGAGCATATCACACCAGCAATTGTAATCAGAACTGTGTACTCAAATGTAGTAGCCAATCTACAGGCTGCATATTTTTTGCAGATGTACAAAAAACCAACAATAAGTACAAGGTAGTTCGCAAATATAGAACAGTAACAGAAGAATATAAGGCTGTATCAGGACAAGCAAACAAGTTTGCCATTAATCCAGCTATTTCTAATCCGAACCCTTGAGTAAAGACAGCTCTATCGCTAAGCAAAAAATGACTACCAAAATGATTACTCAATGTCAAAGCAATCTTCTTGTAACCTGTATTTCTATGTACATATCACTACCGTAAACGAATAATGTTCTTTTTGAACCGTATAATCATTCTTTCTATAGAGTCAAGCTAGCGAAAGGTAGTACGCAAAAAACAAGCGTGCTGTCAATTACTCAATCGAACCATTGTCTATCAGCTTCATTCGTTCATCAAAATATGCTACCCAGAACTGACTCTTTGTGTAGCTCATCATCAATTGAACTATGAGCCTGGGGAGAATTGTGCCCAACATGTGTTCCATCTATATGTTGTTGACGGCTGTTAAGTACCAAATTAACGCCATCAATACCTGCATAAAAACCATAAATATAAAACATCCAACATAGTGGTATGGTTTATTTCTAATAATTTTCACGAGTGTTGGTGTATATTTGGATGCAAATGACAAGCTACCAAAGTTAAAAAGGAAATAAACATATAAGGGGAAGAATTATATTCCATATCTAAGCATATGGAGTCTTGGGCCCACAAACCCATCAAAATATCAGAGAATGGGTCCAACCACCATGCCACTGGGCCAAGGACTCAATTGCCAAGGCCCAGGAGAAAGCCCCGGGCCAAATGGGCCAACCACGGGTTTGACCGAATCAGGAAAAACCCCAAATGGCCCAAGATTTCAAATGGCGGTTGTAATCCTCATCCTATGACGGTTATGACCGTTTCTACTGGAATAAACCTCCATGGAGGACACTTGGTAGCTCAAGAGTGAAGATGCTCCTTGGATGCTTAGCATCTCCACACTCCCAAGGCACCTTTAGGCCTATAAATACCCCTCTCATCCCTCATTCTCACACACACCAAAGTATGAGCTGAATTACAAAAGACTCTATTATACTTTATTGTATACTAGATTAGGGAGAGAGTGAGGTAGAAGAAATCGGAGGAATTCCGGAGTTGTCAGTAATTCTCATCTTACCTTTTGTACCTTGTTAATTACTCTGCTTTAATAGAATTATCATTCTGAGTAATTAAGATTTGTTCACTATAGTCCATTAAAATATTAAAATATAGTGATTGCTTTAGTGAGTTATAAACACAAGCGTATTTATTAATTTCGTAGACGCGGTGTCTGGGTAATTAATTTCCGGTGATTGCTCCGTATCCCACAGTAGGTTTGAGGTGTGTGTAGAGGTGGTGACAAACCTCAATTACACTAAAGTCCTCCATGTCCGGGTATGCAATAGAGCAACATTTGGGAGCAGCAGGCTAGCCAGTGACTGAAGTAACGTGTTAGGATTAAACTGAGCTTTCTGTAGAAACTGTTTCTCACTAGGAAATCCTCTATACCCTTTGCCTACATTTGCTTTGTGTCGCCTGAAGAGGAGCTGAACACACACGTTTACTGTGGAAATCAATACCTTGGAATACTACCGGGTGAAGTGCTACATCAGTATCTTCCGTGTACTTGTTGATTTTATCTGTGAGGTTAAGAAATACTAACATCTGTGCACAAAAAGCACCACAGTTTTACCTCCTTAGGCATGCGTAGAGTGATCCTTCATCAGCAGTTTATGTAAAAATTTAGAGCCCCTTCAACAGAATCTTCATAGTTGGTCATGCGGTTGGTCATGCGGTTCTTAAGGTGAAAACTCCCTAAACATGCTTGTTGTAGTAGGCGTAAGGTTTCCAGCAATCATTTCCATACAGCGAAGCCAAAGCAGAGATGTTGCGCTGATACTTCACGGCATCTGTTACCATTAGAGCTTCAAGTTCAGAGAATATTTTGCGGAATGTAGAAATCTTATTGTCTTCATTCATCAACCCCGGGTGATGAGCAATTAATACCTCATCACTAGCCTGATACTCTTTAAAAAGGTCCAGTAGCAATTTGACATTATTTGGAAGGTCAGTTTCACATTTGATTCTAAGGATGTCATGTTTGATAATTAGCCTCAATCTTTTGAAATCCTTCTTTCTGTTCTTCATAGTTGCTTTCTTAAGCAGCACTCTCTTTGTGACTGAACACTTAATTATGTGGCAGGGATCGACAGAGATTGGAGGCCTGAAATTTTCCATTAAGAGAATAGCCATCACTGTGAAGGCTAAAGTGCCCATTTTATTGCAGCATCTAACTTTATTTTTGATTTTTCAGAAAGAAATTTTGGACCTTTGAAACAATCAGATTTTGTTCAGACACCATTTTCTTCCTAGACAGGTACCTGACACTTGGACATCGATAACTGTTGGTGTTGAAGTTGGCTGGATTGGGTTGCAATCATTAGCCTCTTCACCGCAAACAAATAGATTAGAGCAGGTACAATAGCAGGCTATAAGCCAGCTATAAACATATTTTAAAGAGATAAAGGAAGAGAGAGAAGAGCAGCGGGCTACAGATCTGTAGCCAGCTGCAGCACAGGCTCCAAGATGTATTGTGTGTATGACAGGTGGGACCAAGTATTAATAGTATAGTAAGCAACTATTGTATGAATTGGCTATTATATTGGCTATAGATGATTTGGAGCTAGTAGTGAGCTGCACTATTGACCTTGCTCTTATTAAATTTCATTTTAAGACCAAGCTGAAATGATTCTAGCTTATCAGAGCAAATTCAAACAATGATTCAAGTTGAAAACATTTATAATTCTTGTGGATCCTTTTGTAATAACAAAAAAGCTCATGGCTGTAAAAATGGAATTCGGATTCAGTATAAACAGAAACGTGGAATCTGAGAGAATGAATGAAACAGAGCTTCTGCATTTGTTTATTTTTTTTAAAAAAAAGGTGGAATCGTCCGAGAGAACTCACAGGTTGTGCAGAGGTTGATCTCACAAGTTCGGTGTCGATGTTACTCAATCAGTGAAAGATAGTTGGGGAAGATCTCTGCACAATCACAAAAACACCGATTAATGAGATCCACATATTCTCCAAATCTATTAAATGGCTACTAGAGGAAACAAAATAGTGCGATCGATAGTAGGAAATGAAAATGCGATCAAATAATAAGATAAAAGCGATTTGGAATATGAAACAGCTAACAAACTCAACAGGGAAAGCATGAGACAGACAAAAGAAGCATAGGCGGGACAAAGTGCATTAGAGGCATAGGCGCGAGACGGCCCATACTTGCGCGGTGCGGCGGCGATGGCAGGGAACCGGAACGACGGCGGCGGCAGGTGGTGCAGACACCGGTACACGCGTCGTCGTGATCCTCCCCCCCCCCCCCCCCCCGCGGGGGGAATGCGGATTGGTGGTGATTAATTTGGAGGAGGCGGCGAGCAATGTGTTCAGAAAATATGAGGGCGAGGAGCAGCAACGGGGAGGAGAGGATAAATTTTGGTCGGCGTGGTTTGAGTTGAGCACGCCATAGAAGAGCGCGTTAGACAATGGGAGGGCGGGAGCGCCTAGCTGTTTGCGGCCCCACAAGTCAGCCACACAAGCCTTGTGTTACTGGATCGTGGAAAGTTGTTAATGTGCTTCCTTTGAACCAGCCCACGTAGCCCCAATAGAAACTTCCCTTTCTTTTTTTTCTTCTTTTTTCTGTCCCTTATATAATTTATTCCTTCACTAGCAAAAATACCAGTGCGTTGCAACGGGTGAAAAAATTCTAATGATAATATACGTTTTTCATGAATAATCATCTCAATGACAATGTTTGTATTTTAATGAGCGGCTTGTTTTTTTTATAAACGGTGTTTTTTTCTTGCGCGATTTTCTCAAACCATTTAAAAATGGCGCATTTCTTTCTAAAAGTTTTTTTAGCATTTTTTTTTGCTTTTTTACTTACAATGAAAACCATATTTTTCTCCCATTTTTGCTTTTCTTTTCTCGTGTATTTTTTGCCCTTTTTTTTTACAATTATTTTCTCACGTGTTTTGTGCTTGTTTTTTTTTCAAATGTTCTTTTTTTGCTTTTTTCCAATACAGGATTTAGGGGAAACATAACTTTTGTTGTTGTTGTTTTTCTTTTTATGCACCTTTCTGCTTTTGTTCAATCTGTTTTATTATTATTTTTATCAAAAACGACCTCAAGTATCTTATTGTAAGATTATAGGGACTCAAATGTAAATATAAAAATTACAGGGACTCAAATGCAAAAGCAAAAGTACAAACCCAAAAATTAAAATAATATAAAAATGGAATGCTCTCGACCTGTAGGTTCCGTTTTTGTAAACAGATCTTCAATCCGGCACATCATTTTGTTTCACCAAGATGTGAGAGATATCACGGTATAGATTGAAACCGAGAGGAGTGGTGTCTGGCATCTCGGACTCAAAAGGAGTGACGCCTTTTATTTTTCGGGGGAATCGGATCTATAGTCGGACTTTTTTTTCGTTTCTAGGAGTCGGACTTTTTTTTTTGTTTTCACGGAGATTTTTTTTCGCCTTTTTTTTTTGGCACGGAATCGGATTATTTTTTTTCGCCTTTTTTTGGACCGGACCGTTACAGTTTTTTTTCTCTCTCGACTGGTTTTTTTCGCCGGTGGTTTTTTTCTCTCTCGTCTGGTTTTTTTCCGCCGAATCGGATTATTTTTTTCGTCTTTTTTTATCGGACAATTACGGTTTTTCGCCCGGTTTTTTCTCGCTAGCCCGGTTTTTTGGCCGGTTTTTTTGACGGGCGATGGAAGCATCTCTTATTTTTTAAGTAGTTAAAGATTATTATATTGTCTATATAAGAGCAGGTACAATAGCATGCTATTAGCCAGCTATAAACATATTTTAATAAGATAAAAGATGAGAGAGAAGAGCAACGGGCTACAGATCTGTAGCCAGCCGCAGCACGGACTCCAAGACGCAGTGTGTGTATGACTGGTGGGACCATATACTAATAGTACAGTAAGCAACTATTGTATGAATTAACTATTAGATTTGCTATAGATGAATTGGAGCTAGTAGTGAACTTGCTCGAAGAGCAAGTTTAATAGTATAGCCAAATATTAGCTCCAAATCATCTATAGCTAATCTAATAGTTCATTCATAATAGTTATCTATAAAAATATACTACACGATTAATACCCGGTCCCACCACTCATACACACACAACGTCTTGGAGCCCGTGTTGCAGCTGGCTATAGATATGTAGCCCGCTTTCTTCTCTCTCTTCCCTTTTCTTCTCAATATGTGATTATAGCTGGCTTATAGCCTGCTACTCCCTCCGGTTTCATTTTAATTGACGTTTTGGACAATCACACGGTCTACAAAATATATGTTTGGCCTTATTTTTCTATTATAATATACACAATAAAAAATGCATGTTTACTTTTATTATAGTGTTTTGAAAGACCAATCTATATATGTTGTTCTAGTTTCTTTAAACTAAGTATTTTTAAAGTTATCGATGGTCAAAGTTATAAAAGTTTGACTGTAAGCTTGTACAAAACGTCAATTAAAATGAAACCGGAGGGAGTATTATACTTGCTCTAATTACACTACTACTGTTCTCCACAAAATATTGAAAGACTTTTGCTGTTGCATAGGCAGGGAAAACGAGCTGAATTTTTCTGCTTCCAATCAGTACTGTAAGTTTGTAACAGTTCAGACTTCAGAGCATATACTGTGCCACCAAATTCTGCTCGACTCCAGCCACTGGATGGTACGTTCACTCAATCACTCCAATATGAATTGTGATAATAGCTTTGTCTAAGAATCAAACTCTCAATGCAGAGTGTTCCCTCTTCGAAATCCTGAGCTAGCCAAGACGAGCCTTTAGCAAATAGTAATAGTAATTACTGGAGGCGAAAATGTAATACTTGGAATATACTAACGAGCTGGCCCCTGCTGCCTGCTGGTGCGAGTCAGGTGATTTGCTTGATTGATCGATCAAAATTGTGTCTAACGTGCAAGGAAGTGCAGACAGGATGTCACGACCAAATACGCAGAAACCATGCAAATCAGGCTTTCATACCAAGATTCCAAAAACCATTGCATTTAACCACTCAGGTCTTGATCATCGTATTTAGTAGGATACATTGACTAGAAAGCTAACTAGCTTGTACTAAACATTAAGACAGTAAAGACACTTTGATAGCTCATTGTATTTCCAATCCTTGCGGATCCCTTCAACCATGTAGAAGCTGAGTGTTATCAACCACATCCAGTCACTCCACCATGGCGTCAACTCTGTCTTTTGTTGGCGGCTTTGCATTCTTGGCTTTCTTTCTACCTGAAGAATGAAACAACAAAGCTTTAATGGATCTTCTAACAGGACAAAACAAAAGCTGAATAGAAGTAAACAGCGTGATCAACTCCTAGAAGAACATCTAAAAGAACTCCTATGAAGAAAATATCAGGTCACTCAAACACGAATAAGAATAACTCACCTTTGCCTTTTAATCTTTTGATCTGTACTCTTGAGTTCTTCACATTAAACTTCAGTTGTGACTTGTCCTTTGCAGCTTCTGAAGAGCCTGTTCAAAAAACACAAAAGCAGGTGTCACGGTTAGCACCAGATACTTATAAAAATTAACATGTGGTTGCCTAAACAGAGGACAAGGCAACAAAATTGTTATGTAAACAGCACATCCAGATAACATGGCAGTAGTAGTGAAGAAACACATGGTAACAGAAACCCAATCATAACTTTGCCTTGTATCAGTGCAGAACAATGGATACGCATGTAGCAGTAGCAGACAGCTAGCTAGAAATATGTTCCCAACTACCAGCAACGAACACAGCCTAAGTTGTTAAGTGTGAGTATGGCCATCCTAGAATAAAAATTACTTAACACCGAGAGCAACATATGCTAGTATCTCATCTCAAATCACCAGTGAAAATGTGCAATATAATCCAGAGAAAATAAACTTCGGAACCCACACACATATAAAAAAGGTCCAACAAATCTCAAGAAAAGAGGCAAATCAAACTAAATATAAAACGGTGATTTGTAATTTATTCCAGCCATCTGCCTTTAGGATTAACTATCAGGAATCCTAGATGGTTGGCTTACCATCACTAAGTCATCCTCAAACATAATATCCCATATTTTTTTTTCTTGTAGCTCACTAGATATAAACCAGAGGGGTATAACAATTGACCAAAATTCATGCAAACAAGAGAATGTTAATGTGTATTTCCTTTTTTATTCAAACACTAGTTTAATAACCACGTGAGGTACAATGATAAGTTCCCTGTGTTAACAACAGACGTTCAACCAAATAGCAGTCAATACTTATACAGCCAAATAAAAATTAATACTACACAGCTAGCATAGCCTGGTAAGTTAGCTCATTAAGCAACAATAGTTCACAACATTACAACTTGGAGCACCTAGACAACAGTAAAATTCATTCACCGTAACAGAACAGAATGGTGTTGCTTGATATACTGAATTAACACATACAAAAACAACCATCAATCATGTCAAAAAAAAAAAACACAACCATCAATCATCATGAAAACCTAGTGAATAAACCATATTCACTCGCACAACAACCTGACTTTCCTTATCTTTATCGTCTGCAATACTATATTTAAGTGGAAAACAACTGTTCCAAGTTCCAACCTCTGTAACTAGAAGCATAAAGTTTTTTTTTTTTTTTTTGCCTACATTAGTTGTCAGTCTTCCACCAACAAGAGGGGGAAATTATGACTACAAATGGTGCCACATTGCAACTGGGCCCAAAATAATCAAAATGAACATAAAAGACATCACTGCAAGTCGCAACCATGACCAACATAACCAATATTACTGTAAAATTGCATGGAATCACTGCACAACAATAGAGCTAATTCCCAACTGTATCACAAGCATCCCAATTCAGTGTAATACAACTACAGAGGGTGGAGCAATTCACAATCACTCGCAAATTTCAAACGAATTAAATCAACAATGACCATCGCAAACGCACCTTCCGCAGATACCATCTCGACGTCTCCCATGTTGTTCTCCAGCGCCTTGGCCATCACAGCCTCCTTCTGCTCCTGCAACACCAGATCCCACCAAATAAGAACAAACAAAATAAAGAAATCCCCACTACTACCACAAAGCATGCCGCTGCGCCGCGAAAAGGACACAAGTAGGGGGAAGGGAAGGGGGGGAACCAAGCGTACCCGGCTGAGGCGGCGCAGGAGCTTGCGCTGGCGCTTGCCGGAGACGGAGACGGGCGCCGTGCGCTGCTTGAGCTTGCCGGTCTTGGGGTCGCCATGGGCCTGGCGCTTGCGGTCCTGCTTCCACTCGCGCCTGTTCTTCTGCACCACGTTGAACTTGGCCATGGCGACGGCGACGGCTGCGGCGGCGGCGGCGGCGGCGGGTGGGTGCTCGGCTGCTTCACTCGGGGGCGCCGCCGCAAAAACGAGAGAGGGAGACGAGCGAACCCTTCCGCCCCAACCCTTAACCCTCGCCGACTGCCTGGAGATTCGTGCCGATCGATACACGTGGCAGCGCCTAACGCGTAACCCCTCTCCCGCTTGGAGATTCGTGCAAGCAACTCGAACATTAATGCTGTCGGGTAGATTTCCAGCCGAGGGATTTGAAGTCGGCGAAAAGAAAAATTTTTACGTTTTGATCGGACGTTGGAAGGATTTTTAGACACGAATGAAAAAATAATAATTTTATGAAACCGCGAGATAAATTTATTAAACATAATTAATCCGTCGTTAGCATATATGAGTTGTTGCAGCACTTATAGTTAATGA
Source organism: Oryza longistaminata (assembly GCA_009805545.1). NCBI lineage: Eukaryota > Viridiplantae > Streptophyta > Magnoliopsida > Poales > Poaceae > Oryza > Oryza longistaminata. The sequence continues at coordinate 26,721,020 of CM020179.1, read as the reverse complement.
TGGACTAATTAGGCTTAAAAGATTCGTCTCGCGATTTCTATGCAAACTGTACAATTAGTTTTTTCTTAATATATATTTAATGTGACGTTCTTTGAGCAAATGTTTTTTCGGGCTAATAAACAAGGCCTGAGTTTCGTAACGAAAAAAAACGGCCACGTTTTGCATCGAGCCTTACGTTTAATTAGCGTGGGACATTAATTCAAAGTAGCGGCGCCCTGTGGCTGTGGCAACCTAACGAGCGCTCGGGCATCGGGGCATGGCTCTGGTTCCGCTCGTGGTGGTGCTCCTGCTCGCCGGCTCATGCCTCGGATCAGCGCCGCCGCCAACATCGTCGGCGGCGTCCACGGCGACACATACAGTAGTCGACGGCATTACGGCCGTCTACAATCTCGGCGACTCGCTGTTGGACACCGGCAACCTCGCCAGGCAAGGCGCCACCGGCGGGCTGCTCCGGTACACCACGAGGCTTCCCTACGGCGTCACCGTCGGCCGCGCCACCGGCCGGTGCTCCGACGGCTACCTCATCATCGACTTCCTCGGTGACGTCATCAGTTTAATTTCTCTCTCTCTCTTCCGTCTGAAGAAAAGGAAGAAATAATATTACTCGTAAAGGAAGTCATTTTTTACACTAATACGGTCTTTAAAACACAACTTTAATTTCTTTTTAAATAAAAATATTTCTTGAAAAGTGATATATGTACACTTATATGAAAGTATTTTTCAAGACAAATCTATTCATATAATTTTTACATTTTCAAACTCAACAACTTGAGAGTTATTTATAATTTATATTTCTAAGGTTTGTCCCCCACACCAACAGCTCCCTCGACGTGCAGCTCAGATGGTTCAAGGAATTCATGAACTCCACAACTAGTTCTCCTCAAGGTGAACGACCTGAAACGCATTTCAGCTTATTTTCGACCGGTGCCTGATCAGTGCCAGTCAGCAATGCTGTACCTCACAAATAATTAAGTTAATGTACAGCTTAATTTTCAGTGCTAGAATGACTTCTATATAGAGAAATCTTGTGTTATATATATACATTTTTCTAAAAGAAAGTTTTTTTGTGTGAGCATTGCATTGCAGAGATCCGTGAAAAGCTGTCGAAATCACTGGTTATTCTGGGAGAGATCGGAGGAAACGACTACAACTACGCCTTCCTCCAGACCTGGCCGATGGACGGTGGATACAGCCTCGGCAACATCACGCGTATGATCGAAAGCGTTGCCACGGCCGTCGACCTTGTACCGGAGGTCGTGCAGTCCATAGCCAACGCAGCCAAGGTACTCACGATTCTTATTCATTAATTTTTTGAACTTCTTTTTAAAAAAATTTAAAAAAGATAATCCTGGCTAAAAAAAAGTACTACTACTTAAGAGCTTAATTAATTTTGGCGGGTTTTGTGATACAGGAGGTGCTCGACATGGGCGCGACGCGGGTGGTGATCCCGAGCAACTTCCCGCTGGGTTGCGTGCCGAGCTACATGAGCGCGGTGAACGCGACGGACCGGGCGGCGTACGACGGCCGCGGATGCCTCGTCGCGCTCAACCTCTTCGCGGCGCTGCACAACGCGTGGCTGCGCCGCGCCGTCGGGGAGCTGCGGCGCGCGTACCGGGGCGCCGCGGTGGTCGCGTACGCGGACTACTCCGCCGCGTACGCCGCGACGCTGGACGACGCCGCGGCGCTCGGCTTCGACGAGCGGCGCGTGTTCAGGGCGTGCTGCGGCGTCGGGGGCAAGGAGGGCGGCGCGTACGGGTTCGACGTGCGCGCGATGTGCGGGGCGCCGGGGACGGCGGCGTGCGCGGACCCGGGGAGGTACGTGAGCTGGGACGGCGTCCACCTGACGCAGCGCGCGTACGGCGTCATGGCCGAGCTGCTGTTCCGCCGTGGCCTCGTGCACCCGCCTCCGATAAATTTCACGAACAGCGCGCGCGCGTGAGGCGGTGTTGCATTGCTTGCGCGTTTTTTTTTTTATCAAAATTACTCAAAGTTTTAGCTGTTTTGATTTATAAATAAAACCATATGTGCCCTGACCTTTCTCTGCTTCCTTCGCGTCGTGCACTGACAACCGCACAGTATGGTTTTGGTTTGCGGGCTAGCGGCCCAACTCAATCTGTAATATATTGGGCTGCCGTATTGAGTTTGTTGGACTTCATAGACTGAATCGGAGAAAGTTGGGTAATTGACTTTTTCATTTTTGCTATAAAATGATTAATTTAACAGTCTAGGATTAATACGGTAGACTCTAATAATATTGTTTGGTTAAGTATTATTATACATTCCTGTATTTGACACTCTAAGAGCATGGCCAAGAGTTGCCTGAAAGTCTCTTCCTAAATCTGCCTTTTATTCTCTAATGAGAATTAAGGATTAAAAATATACTCCCTCCGTATTTTAATGTATGACGCCGTTGATTTTTTAACCAACGTTTGACCACACATCTTATTCAAAAAATTTATGCAAATATAAAAATACTTATATCATGCTTAAAGAATATTTGATGATAAATCAAGTCACAATAAAATAAAGTATAATTACATAAATTTTTTGAATAAGACGAAAGGTCAAACGTTTGTCAAAAAGTCAACGGCGTCATACATTAGAATGCGGAGGGAGTACTTATTTTCAATAGACAGCATAAATTTAATTCCCTAGAATAAAAAAATGCCCCCCTTAACAACAGAAGTTATATTCCCTCTACCCGCACCTCATCACACCGCCCTCCCGCTCGCTCTTCTCTAGTGTGGGAGTCTCGCGCTCAACTCAAGAGACGGAAATCGGGAACAAGAATGATTCCTAGCTTAGCGAGAATGAAGGGGAAGACACATGTCAAACCTACACCCACATAAGTATGCCCTTTGCACATTTATCTGAGGTAAAAAGATTGAAAACGGTTACCGGTTCGTCAAGAATTTTTTGTATTTATCAGTTTAACTATTCAATGACGACATCAATATACAGAAAATTAAAACAACAGGAGTCGATTTTATATATAACTAGAAACGAAAACAGTATAACTGTTACGAAAACACTAGATTGATCGGTCGAAAATTTCCACCACGGTTTTTATGCTTACCTTTCAACGCTCCCAAAGTTCCCAAAACGTGTGAGAGAACTTCCGCCCACATGGAAACGCTTGTCTCAGGAAAACGTGCCATCTGCTTTGCTCCAGGTCAACACATGTGGTGTGACTGAACTGGCCATCGTCTCAATTCTCATGTACCCGTCGTCATACCATGCCACCGGACCAGAAGGTGATTATGGTCTTCGGCGGCCGTCGCGCGCGGATGCCTTGCTCCACAACAAGTCAGCCGCTCAAACCACACTCCCCTTTGGCATTGAACATGAGGTTTGACGACGATGTGTGTGTGTGTGTTTGGGCAGGTAGCTTTGTTTCAAGCTGCACTAGCTAATTAAGATCGATCTCCTTGTCAAAGTCACGATCAAACATCGAAAGTACATGCATGGAAGAAATGTTGAAATGTAATGAACTAAATGATGTCCTTTTCTCCCCTTATTAAACAACATCAAGTTTCTTCTAAAGACCCTTTTTTTTTTAAAGAACGTTAATATCTTATTTTTCTTCAATAAATACTACTGCACTCCCTATGGTTTTTATTGTTTAACATATTGTCTTTTCGGCATACGTTTTATTCTTTCATTTTCTTTTTTTTATCAATGGAACATTATTTTGTTGGATAACAAATATTGTTTTACCACCCCGGAAAAGCTACAAGACTGTCGACAATTTTTTTTCTCTAGGCAACTAGCACGAATCTTAACACAAAATCAATGAACCAGAACGTCAACAGTTTTCCCAAGACCAACTGGTCACACGCATCATCACCCTGTTTTGAATTAAAACTAAAATTACACCTTAATTACAATGTACACGTAGCAATTACAGTGCAACTACACACAACTTACACTATGTTTAAAAGAATTTTCCTAAAAAGCCGTCGTTAGATTTTTAGATAGTCCCATTCCCACCACCTGATGAACTACCGTGAAAGAACTTTGGGTCTTAAATAAGTCCAAATTTATATTATAGTTTTCTCAAGAAAATATTTGAAATACCCAACAAATCAAGGAAAAACATCCTTCGATGACCCATGAATATTCGTGAAGTTTCTCCTCTAGCCAGTAACAATACGGAACAATCAGACAATTTTATCTGGCTCAAGCACCATCTCTCGCACCAGATCAAACTCTTTTTTTTTTTTCACGGTACAATACAATCCCATGCCGGCCACGAAAAACAAATGGCAGAAATAATAAACGAACAAAACAGCCTCTCTCCATCGTGAACTAATAAAAAATAAAATAAAACAAAACAAAAAAATGGAATTACGAAGCGCATGGGAAAACGACGGGCACGATTAAATCATGGCGGGGAGCGCCCGGAACCCCACTTCCACACCTCCAACCCCACGCCGTCAGCCTTCCCCCCTCCCATGCACCCGGTCCACCAACACCTCATCTCTTGGACCCCACACGCAGCGACTGCCCACGGTAACGCGGTGCTCGTGCACCCAGTCCACACGACGCGCCGCGCGGTGCGGGGCTCCGGCCTTTGGGGATAAATGGGCTAATCCGGTAGAAAGCCCACCACTCGCTCGCCAGTTCGTCCTCCTCTTCGCCGTGCTCGCGAGCTCTCGCACTCTGTCTCCATCCCCGCATCGCATCGCCTCGCCGCTGCTGATCTCGTCGCGGTCTCCGGAGGGGAGCTGCGAGGTTGGGGAGCCCTATCTCTACTTCCTGAGATTTCTAGTAGCTTTGTGTTTGTGTAATTGTGTGTGTTGGGGGGACGCCGATCGGGTGGATCCTCCTGTGGTGGTTGGTTGGGCGCAATTCGTGCTTGGTTTATTTGCTGGAATTCTAGCGGGGGAGCTGGCGTTGTCGGTGCTAATTGCTGCGGGGGAGCTGCTGGAATTCGTGCTTCTGTTTGGGAATTAGAAGGTTTGGGTTTTTATGATTCAGAGGGCTGTAGAGCTCTTGAGATTTTGGCTGCGAAAATTCGGGATTTGATCAACTTAGAGAGCACTATCTTTGGATTAGGAGGGATTCATCTTAATTTCTCTTTGTTTTTTTTTTTTGAGCTATCAAGAGTTCATGTCATCTTATTTCTCCCTTTGTTCTTAGCCGGAAGATACTAGAATCAGTTTTTTTTGTTAAAAAAAATGTTTATCTCAATTTTCTGCAAGCATGTTCAATTTCTAAGTGGAAATGCTATTTAAAAGACCAGACTTATTGACTGCTGCTATACTTTGATTTTCCTTGGAATTGTAGTAGAAGCATCAGTTGCTTCATGCTGTCCTACCAACCTCTCTTATTATTAGCAAAGTAAAGTTATTAAATTTGCTAATTGTTGATATGTCAGTATTTTGTACGAATTGTGAAATAGTTAATTTTCAATAACTACACACCATGGTTGTCTTGTTGTTGGACTGGAAGCAATAAGGGAATATTCCATTTCTGTCCATTATAAGCCACAAAGATGACCGTGTGCTCATCTCTACCATTGCCCTGCACCTGTTTGTAGGATTGCCTAACCCAGAAGTTGGTGCTTGGAGATAGCCATGGCCACCGGAGTGGCACCAGCGCCGCTCCCACATGTCAGGGTCCGTGATGGTGGCATCGGCTTCACGAGGAGCGTCGACTTTGCTAAGATCTTGTCAGTTCCTGCTACTCTAAGGGTGGGCTCATCAAGAGGCAGGGTGCTTGTGGCCAAGAGCTCAAGTGCAGGTTCTGATACCATGGAGCTCGAGCCATCTTCAGAAGGAAGCCCACTTTTAGGTATTACTCGCCGGCTGTTGTTCACCTTGCATGTATATTCGTGTTAGTTGTTCTTAGTGCTTTTAACCGAATGAACATTTTTTCTGTAAAGAATCTGACAGCATGTTTTTCCCCTTTTGTTATTCTTTAGTTCCCAGGCAAAAGTATTGTGAATCTATATATGAGACAAGGAGGAGAAAAACCCGCACTGTGATGGTTGGGAATGTGCCACTTGGCAGTGATCATCCCATTAGGATTCAGACTATGACCACCTCGGATACCAAGGATGTTGCTAAAACCGTAGAGGAGGTACACTCCTATTTGAAGTTCTATGTTTTAGTTTTTAATTCTATGCTTGAATAGTTGAATGCTGCGCATGCATTAATCATGTGTTCTTTTAGATGTTCTATGCTTCATGACTAGTGAATAACGAAGTATACCAATTGCACTGGTCCAGGTTATGAGGATAGCAGATAAAGGGGCTGATTTTGTTAGAATAACAGTCCAGGGTAGAAAGGAAGCTGATGCCTGCTTTGAGATTAAGAACACTCTTGTTCAGAAGAAGTAAGAATCATCATTTTCCCAGATTCAGTGAGTTTTCATGAATGAATTCTCATCTTGCTTTTGCATTTCAACAGTTACAACATCCCCCTAGTGGCTGATATTCATTTTGCCCCGACAGTTGCTTTAAGAGTGGCTGAATGCTTTGACAAAATCCGTGTCAACCCAGGGAATTTTGGTGAGTGAAACAATGTGTATCATTTTAGTGTCAATATCTTATCAACTCTGTGCATATGCTGAGAACTCTACTTGCAGCTGATCGCCGTGCCCAATTTGAGCAGCTTGAATATACTGAAGATGATTATCAAAAAGAGCTTGAGCATATCGAGAAGGTTGCCAAATATCTCACTTTTTAGTGTTAATTTAGTCAGTAAGAATGTGCAGTATGTTACCTTACTTGCATAGCCACTTCCATATCATTTCAGATCTTCTCCCCGTTGGTTGAGAAATGCAAGCAGTATGGAAGAGCAATGCGTATAGGAACAAATCATGGAAGTCTTTCTGACCGCATAATGAGCTACTATGGTGATTCTCCACGCGGAATGGTATTATTTCCTTTCTGAGGATTTCGTTCAAATAACTTTTCGTTTCATGGATGTCTTCAATTAATGATCATTTTGATAGATGAATGACATGTTCTACAAATAATTTCAGGTTGAGTCTGCTTTGGAATTTGCCAGGATCTGTCGGAAGCTGGACTTCCATAACTTTGTGTTTTCAATGAAAGCAAGTAACCCTGTTATCATGGTCCAAGCATATCGCTTGCTTGTAGCAGAAATGTATAACCTAGGGTGGGATTATCCTTTGCACTTGGGAGTTACAGAAGCTGGAGAGGGTGAAGATGGGAGGATGAAGTCTGCCATTGGCATTGGAACACTTCTGATGGTAATTGCATTTTTTTACTTTGTGTGTTATATTGCATGTATCACATCTTTCCATCTGCAAAGGGTAAGCATGCCTTATGTCTTGCTTTTGTTGTCTTACAGGATGGCTTGGGCGATACAATCCGTGTCTCCCTCACGGAACCACCTGAAGAAGAGATTGATCCTTGCCGGAGATTGGCAAATCTTGGCACACATGCCGCAGACCTTCAAATAGGAGTGGTATCGATTTATTACCTTTCTCTAGTTTTAGACTTTTCTCTTGTTTAGCTGCCAATGCCACACATTAATTTCGACTATTTTTAGTAGTGTTTTGTTCTGTTTGTTCTTTTAAGAATTTCTATTTATGTACATTATATGTTCTCAGACTCCTTTTGAAGAAAAGCACAGGCGCTATTTTGATTTCCAGCGTAGAAGTGGTCAGTTGCCTTTACAAAAGGAGGTTAGTTCAAAATAACTCCTATAGTCCATAGTTATCATAAAAACAATAGTGCTAGATTTCTTATTAGTTGCACTTATGACAGGGTGAGGAAGTTGACTACAGAGGGGTCCTGCACCGTGATGGCTCTGTTTTGATGTCAGTTTCCTTGGATCAGTTGAAGGTAACTCACATATTTGTTACCCTTTTGTGCAATGTGTTGATCTTGTGTAACTTTACCAAAATATATTTCAAGACAATAGTCTGTTTTGTAATATACAATTCTACAACATGATATTTTCAGTAGCCCTGTTCCATGCATTCTATGCATAGTTCATAGTACATAGTGAGGATAGCAATAGCAAAAAAAAGTCATTGATTTTTTTTCTATCTGAATCAAATCAATTGATGCATTTTGTAACGATGGAAGGCTCTCTTATTTTTCAGGCTCCTGAGCTCCTTTATAGGTCTCTTGCTGCAAAGCTTGTGGTTGGCATGCCTTTCAAGGTCTGATCCTTATAGCTGTACATTCTAGCAAACAACCAAACTTTATTGGTACTTCAGTCTAAATTGATGTTAATCTTTCTATGAATATCAGGATCTGGCAACTGTAGATTCTATTCTTTTGAGGGAGCTCCCACCTGTAGAAGATGCTCAAGCTGTGAGTTCCTTCAACATAATTTGTTCCTTCTTACAAATCACAAGCTTATACTAACATTCTATTCCTTTAAAATTTTTGTGTTGAAATCTGTAAAATGGTACAGAGGCTTGCACTCAAAAGATTAGTTGACATCAGCATGGGTGTGTTGACTCCCTTATCAGAGCAACTGACAAAGCCACTCCCGCATGCAATTGCTCTTGTCAATGTGGAAGAACTGTCAAGCGGTGCACACAAACTTTTGCCAGAAGGTAGAAATTTGAATTTGATAATGATCTTTGTTGTTTTGTGAATTGTGTTTATGCCATTTTCTGTATTTTAATATTTTGCCTAGTCTGTTATATTGATGAATCTATTTTTATGTAGGCACTAGATTGGCTGTCACCCTTCGTGGAGATGAATCATATGAACAGCTAGATCTTCTTAAGGGTGTTGATGATATAACAATGTTACTGCACAGTGTTCCTTATGGTGAAGAGAAGACTGGTAGAGTACACGCTGCTAGGAGGTAAGTGAACACAGTAGGCCAGTTAATACCACTCCCTCCATTATTACCATTTGTTGGGATGAACCAATAGTCAATTCTAAGTTACACTTTAAGCATGAAAAATGGAAATGATTTGACTCTGCAAAAAACTGACATACAGACCAATGTTTCCACCTGGTTTTCCATTGTTCTGTACTTCTCTTTACCTAACATTTTATTTTTTTAATAATGTTTTGCAGGTTATTTGAGTACTTGGAAACCAACGGTTTGAACTTCCCTGTAATCCATCACATAGAATTCCCCAAAAGCGTGAACAGGTACTATGAAGTGCTTATTAATAAGATGCATTGACCGCCCATCCTTACCCCTTGAAATTACTGTACTTTTATTCTCTTGTGCTTATTTGAGTTAAATTAAATGCAGAGATGACCTTGTTATTGGTGCTGGGGCAAATGTTGGTGCTCTTCTAGTTGATGGTCTTGGTGATGGTGTACTTCTCGAAGCTGCTGACCAGGAATTTGAATTTTTGAGGGACACATCCTTCAACTTGTTACAGGGCTGCAGGATGCGCAACACAAAAACGGTAAGCTGATGAATTCTTCTCTGTTAGACTCTGTAGATCCCATGAACAACCTCTACCTTTAACTTGTGAGATATCATGAAGAAGTGCAAAATTGCACTTTTAACAGTAAAAGGACCTTATAGCCTTATAGGCCAACCTAAGAGGATAAATAACTTTAGGCAATTCTCTCTTGTGAAGCAGAACATTCTTTTGGCGATTTCTGACCGTTAATTAATGCTGCAGGAATATGTCTCTTGTCCTTCTTGTGGGCGGACACTCTTTGACCTCCAAGAAGTCAGTGCTCAGATTAGAGAGAAGACCTCTCACCTGCCAGGCGTCTCGGTAAACTCTCTTACAGACCTTCTGCCTCCCTTGTTTTCAATCGCATATTAGCTAGCCTGATATCTAATCATATCTACATTTGCCTGGCAGATTGCTATCATGGGTTGCATTGTCAATGGGCCAGGGGAGATGGCCGATGCTGATTTCGGATACGTTGGAGGTGCTCCTGGGAAGATCGACCTTTATGTTGGCAAGGTAACCTTTTCCTATACTTGTGGAAGTTGAATCATATCAAATGGAATCATGGAAATCACGGTATATCGTTGAACATAGCTGCAAGTCAATATTTGTACATGTGCAAACACAATCAACAGTAGGGATGTTAAACTGCATGACATATATGCTCTTTGAGCTGAAACCAAAACTTAGAGCTGCCATTTTCCTTCCATTAACACAAGTTCTACTTCTTTTGGGTGCAGACCGTCGTTCAACGGGGCATTGCAATGGAGGGGGCCACTGACGCCTTGATTCAGTTAATCAAGGACCATGGCCGTTGGGTGGATCCTCCTGTTGAGGAGTAGGCCGTAGCATGTAGTTCATATATGTACTCCTCCATAAACAATGTTGTAGCTGAGGCACATTGTATTGTATCCACGGAGTACATAAATACACGTTCTGTACATCAGTTTAGAAATAAAGTAGGAATAGGGGTGGCTGCAACTGTGCAAACACCCTCGTGAAGCATCGGCAAATCCAAATTAGAAGCGTCCTGAAATCAGTGAAAAAGAATTGATACTGTTAGTATTTTTTTTATACCAATTGAAAACAAAAAAAAAACACTTGATATGAATAAATCATGGGTTACATCTTCGTCAAAAAATGTCACAGCTTACATTATTTTCACTACTTGCAATTACCAGAAGATCCACTGGCGCGGGAAGTTGACGGGTGCAGGGGACGCGAAGCCCTTGTGGTAGAGAAGCTCGGGCATGACGCTGTACGCGCGCTGCGTCAGGTGGACGCCGTCCCAGCCTCGCGCACACCGCCGTCCAGCCCGCGCCGCACATCCGCTCCATCTCGAAGTTGTACCTCCCGCCGTCGCCCGCGTCGCGCAGCACGCCTTGGTGAGCGCCGCGCCGTCGAACCCACGCTACGCGCGCATGCAGGCGCAATCACCCGGAACAAAATTACATAGGACTGAAGTCCTACACTCATCTAAAGGACTTCGTCCCCTTACGTGACAAGTGTCCATTACGAATCTCAAAGAGACACAACCTCTCTCCCCTCTAATCCCCATTCTTCTTCCTCCGCTCGGTGAGGCATCCCTCGAACCCGACCAAAGCGGGCCGACGGCGAGTGGCTTCGGGCTCATGGATGACTGTCGGGAGAGTGCGACGATGACATCGTGCTCAACTGCCGCTGCCAGTCGGCTTGCATCATGTTTGCTGCAGCGTGTGAACTCCGTTGGTCCGCTCCACAATATGTATTCGGGAGTTGATGTACACCAAGCCTCTTGATGAGAAAGCAGTCAACGATGTGATTTTCCAAGGTTCACTGTCCAAAAGAATCATCAAATGCTCGGATAAATTCAATCACCATTAATAATTAGCACTTAGCAGTAATGGAGATTGAAAGCAACGAGCAAAATCTAAGTGTTCACCATTAGTCACCATCGAATTGTCAATTGGCTGGGTGAGTGTTGCCGCTCGACACCGGCGGCTGCCACCGCGTGCGTTGGTCGTGCGTAAGCTCTACCTGGCCGTGTTGAGGAAGAACGGCAGAACACAGGAGATTGGGGAGAAAGGAAGAAGACAGAGGCTGCCTACTTTGAGATTCGTAGTGGACAGGTGTCATGTAGAGGGACGAGGTCTTTCGGAGGACTGTAGGACCTCAGTCTTGTGTAATTTTCTTCCGTACCCGGAGGCCACGATCGCGTACGCCGACTACTTCGGCGCGTACGTGCGGATGCTGGAGCGTGCGGAACAAAATTACATAGGACCCACGAGGCACCCGTTCCCGTCGTACGCCGCGCGGCCTCCGTCTCGTCCACCGCCGCCAGGTAGCTCGGCACGCACAACCCAGCGGGAAGTTGCCCGGGATCACCACCCGCGTCGCGCTCATCTCGAGCACCTCCCTCGCCGCGCTCACCACGCGACCGCACCACCTCCGGGACGAGCACCACCGACTCCACCACGCCGGTCATCATGCGCCCGACGTCCGCGCGGCGCTACGACTTCCTGGTCGCCGCCGCGAAGGCGTAGTTGTAGTCGTTCCCGCCGATCCTCGCGAGGGCTGCCGCGTCGAGGGCGGTGGCGCCGGTGACGACGAAGTTGACACTTGACACACTGGGTGAAGTCGGCACCCTTATCGAGGTACGGGATGAGCAGCGGCAGCCCTAGGTCCCTGGCGAGGTAGTCGATCATGAGATACCCGTCGGAGCACCGTCCCGCCGTGGCGCCGCCGATGGCCGCGCCGTAGGGACGCGACACGTACCGACGTACGGTGTGCTCCATCATGGCGCGGGGCGCCGCTCCTTCTCGAAGTTGTAGATGTCCGTGATGCCGTCCACCACCTTCGCCGCCGATGACGACGACGACGCGGCCTTCCCCGGAGCCAGCCTTGCCTGGTAAGTGCCGACGAGGAGCAGCGCCAAGAACGCGACGAGGAGTGGATGAACCGGCCTACTCGCCATGGCGCTTGGTGCAAGTGCAAGTGATGCGACGCAGCAGTTGTTTTGGCATGGCGCGCGCGCGGTGTGGAATTCGATCGGAAACGATTTAAGCTGAGACATATAGTCCAACTCCGAAACCCAAATTAACCATACATACAGTGATACAGGTGAATCGACGAGATGATCATGCACTACTAGAAAAACGATTTTTCAAACCGTCAAAACACATTTTAAGTACCTGCGAAAATAACGCCCCAAAAATCGTTTTTTTATAGTGATGCACACGCAATTGCTGCAATAACTAAAAAAAGGGTGATTTTTACTGCACCAACACGTACACTGCATTAGTCCTACTACATTGAAAGCACAAATTAAACCAGTATGGTTGCAACTTGAGACACAAAGGAGATCGATCAAGAATGTTAGTTATAAACAGCACCCCAAATGGCACGAATTAATAATGTAGTTCTTTCTGCATGCTGACCAAAATTTCTTTTTTTTTTCTCTCCCCTCGTCATTAAAAAAAAGGTTTAAAGACAGAATTACAAGCTAATTAATCATCAGCGGATCGAGAATTAATTAAGGGATCGTCACAACGGCTGCACCCCGCTATTTCGGAGTAGCTAGCTCCATGCATTCACTCATGCATGCAGGCATGCATATACATGTCCCTTGCCATGTCCTATCTAACAATTTACACATTTCGACAAAATGCTCACGGTCGATTTGGATTGTGTCACTGACATTAATTGGTTCATGCATCCACGCATGCGTTACTCTCAAGGAAATATGAAAGTACCATCCTTAATCAGGGTTCCAAACTAAGGATAGATACCTTTCAGTTTCGCCGTCTCACTGCTTCATCTATCAAGGCCTGCTGCAGCAAGTGCACTTCTCCTGCTCATGCTTCAGAGCCTGCACGCAGAAAGACGACACAAAATTCAAAAGTTTATATCGCTTCTGTTTTGGAGCCTCGGCTAAAAAATGAAAATATGTACAACCAAAAAGGCCAACACGACTTCTAACCAAGTAACCATTATAATGGCAAATGTGATCTATACTTTTGTAGACGAAGACAATTAATGATAGTAGCAGTGAATATGCTAGTAGCTATATACTTTTAATTACCAACTACTTATCCGATCCATATGCTTCAGCATTACAAACTAGCTAGTTCTTATATATATTTCTTCTATCTTATTCCATCTCTAAAATAAAAGGTTTATAGTGTAAAGAGATCCCCAGGGATGAATATATATATCTTCTAACACGCCTCGCAGTTGATTTGTTCCAAACAATACTAGCATGCATATAATTTGTATTTATTTGTAGCAAAGCACGAGTATTTTGCTAACAAACCTAAATACAAAATATGTTTTCTCTCAGCCTTGAGAGGTGTATTAATTATCAGCCCATACATCACTTGAGATGGAAAAGATTTAAATCAGACAAATTGATTAGAACAAAATGGAATGATCGACAATGTCGGTTTTTTTTTCATTTTCTTCCCTTCCTTTGCATAGGCTCGTCTGGCCGATTGTGTTATGCAACAAAAACTCTTTTTCTTTTAATATATTGATGTGCAATCATTTTGCCCGTTCACAAAAAAAAATTGTAAATGTGAATTTTCAATCTTATCCGCTACTTGCGGGATTAGTCCTTGTGAAGAAATCCTCAAATATGGAGGAAAACCACAAATAATATGTGTACCTGCAGCTGGCTCTGCAGACCCTTGATGTGCTCAACTGCAAGGTCCAACATGTCCGCTGTGCTTGTTTGCTGTTGCAACACGAACATAATTAATTACTCAATTGGTTGCATTATTCGTGCGCAAAAAATGTTACCGCTAATTAATATTAGCTAGAACTAGATGGGAGCACGTACTTGACCCCTTTCATCTATGCAAATAATCATGAATTTGTTGAGAAAGCATGTTTGGTATGGTGTTGGAGTTGTGGCTGTCATGCACTAAAGCTCTAATCTCAGTGCCTATAGAATTTAACTACACAAACATGGATACGCTTTTTCTAGAAATTCTATTAGATTATGATTTTGCGCTTGGTGTGTCCATGAATTTGTTGAGCATGTGTTAAGGGACACTTCAGAGTGCACACTCATGGGTGAGTGCGTGTGCATTTGCCATGTCTATTATTAAGGAGAGAAACATGAATCTGCTAATGGCACAAGAAATGTGGAAAGTTTTTTTTTTTTTAAAAAAAGAAAATACTTAGCTAGGGATGTTCCTTTCTTCCTCAAATATCATATAAATATAGGTATGAACATTATGCAAAGTTCAAATCGTAATGGCCACCTTGTCCATGTTGGGCACCAGCTCCTGCAGCTTCCTGAGCTTCTCGCTAATTCTCGTCCTCCGTTCCTACGGACGCGCATCGATCACACCGACGTACATGCTCATGTGTCAAGATCTGAAGAGAAAGCAAAAGCAAATATATATAGAGGCGTTTTGATCATAATATTGCGTACGTACCCTCTCCGCGATGCTCCTGGGGTGCGTCGCGCAGCCGCGCTTGGCCCGCACTTTGAACGGCACCTGGTCATGCTGCAGCTGCAGGTACCTGTCCATGCCGGCCATCTCCAGCGCCGACGTGCTCGCCATGCCGCCGAACTGCGCCCCATGTCCCACACGCCCAAGAAATCAAGAACACATCGATATATATCATTATCTAACCTTAGGTGCACAGCGAACACAGCAAAACTAGCTACTACTTCTTCCTCTGTTTCACATTAATTATAAGTTGCTTTAAGTTTTGAATAGATTCATACATGCATGTATATATAAATGTATGTGTTTCATACATGTGTCCAAATTCTTATGAATGCTAGTAAATATAAACGAAGGATGAAGAGATCAAGAAGCCTTGTAGTGTGCAAACGAAGATAGTCCTAGCAATCAAATTCTTTGCCGAGCAATCTTTACCTGGGACTCGTACCCGCCGAGGGTGGAGATGATGTCCCTGGACTCCTCCCACGGCCCGACGATGGAGAACCCGCCGCCGCCGCTGCTGCCGCCGGCGAGAAGGGTGCGGGGCACGGAGGCCTCGGCGCGGCGCGGTCGGGGAAGGCGCCGTCCTCCGCGATGTGCGAGAGGTGCGGCGGCCCGGCCGTGAAGCTCAGCTGGGACTTCATCTTCCTCCCGCCGCTGCTGCTGCTGCGCTGCCGCTGCCGGCCATGGAAGGGTGGTGGTGGTGGTGGTGGTGGGCTTCGGCTCCGCCCTCCTCCCGCCTTTTGAGCCTGGAAAGCCTGCTTAGTTTATTGCCAAGTAGCAAGCACGGAAATTAACTAATGATCGCTAATTAATTGAATTAACTGTGTGTGTGTGAGAGAGAGAGCTACTGTACCAAACGCTAGTTGAAAACTGCCAAGTGTGACAAGTGAACAATAGTTTACGGTATTAGCATACCGTTAGAGCTAGCTCTAGGTACACGTGTTGAGCAATAAGTTTAACCTAGATGTGATGGGATGTTCAAACTTGCTTCTCCAAGGTTGAATGGGGTATGGGAGTAGTGTGTATTTGATTCTACAATATTTTTCTGTAGTAGGTTGCCCGTAATTAAGGTTAGGTTTGATTTCATGTTCAAATGTGTGTTTAACTGGGGGACTGCTGATCGGCGACTGACCGCGCGCCGCAGGCGCGCCGCGGTCAGTTTCAGCCTCCCCTATATACTACAGTACTAGTATACTACTACCCCTTATACTACTATACTATGTATATATATTTAATACATATAAATTACACATATGTTTATAAGTGCATATGCAAACTTTGTATATATAGTATACAAACTTTATATCGACATATACAAAGTTTATATACGTGTGTATACAAATGTATACGTGTTATACAAATGTATACGTATGTATACAACACTATACAAACTTTATATACGTGCGTATACACACATATACAAAGTTTGTATACATCGTATATAAAGTTTGTATACGTCTACTTTGTTATATCGTATGCAAAGTTTGTATTGTATATGACATATACAAACTTTGTATACGACATATACACAGTTTGTAATGTATACACACGTATAACAAACTTTGTATACGTATAAAGTATAAAGGTTAAAAATCAAAAGTTAAGTATATACTAAAACCGTAGGAAACGACAAAACCGGGAATTAACCAAAGAAAACGAAAGAGAAACAAAAAACCCGGAAAAAACCGCATCACGAGTCCTCCCACGCCCTCCTGCCGCCCCTCCCCCTCTCCACGCGCGCCACGTGGCTGCAGCGCGCAGAGGGGAGGGCGCGCGACCATTCGCTGATTAGCGATTTCGGTTTAACTGCAGGTGCAATGTTATATATGCATAGTGGTTCTATAAATATTTCATAATAAAACACTACCAAAATTTCTATTTGAAATCCATGTACAAATTAAACTTGACTAATCACCGGTTATTATAGTTAAACATAACTTTAACCACAACAATTACCATTCATCAACACTATGCACTACTAAACTAATTAAAAAAAATTACAAGCTAGCACTATGAAAATTAAAAGTGGCCCGGCCGAGTCGCCCCAGCACAAAATAGCACGATAGATACAGGATATACTCCCTACGTTTCTAAATAGTTAACACCGTTGACTTTTTAGCACATGTTTAACCATTCATCTTATTCAAAAACTTTTATGAAGTGAATATGTATATATATATATATATATATATATAAGGTATATTTAACAATAAATCAAATGATAGGAAAAGAATTAATACTTAATTAAATTTTTTGAATAAGACGAACGGTCAAATATGTTTAAAAAAGTCAACGGGCGTCGAATTTTAGAAACGGAGGGAGTATATGAGAGGAAATATCTCGTGACTAGAATCATATGTTCCAGAAAGTTGTACTCCATCCATTTTAAAATGTAAGGTCTATTTTGAGTGTCACAAGTATTAAGAATGTGAAACTTATAGAAAGATGAGTTCAAACGACCGCCTTAATTAGAAAGAGTAGTAGATCGTTAGTGAGACGAATATATATATATATATATATTGAAAGAAGAGACAAAAACAATAAAATTAATGTTTGCATTTGCGTTCATCTTTACTAGCTATTACTAGTTACTTAGCACATCGTCAAACATGTACATACGTGTTGCAACTTAATTTCTACTCCCTCCAATTCAGTATTTGTCGTTTTGGACGAAAATAATATCAAAGTTAGCAATCCGGCCGTAATCATTTTTTCAAACCTTGTATGCCCAATAGTTACATCGCTATTCAAATCAAAGGTTTAAAATTTTGGATTATTATTGGGTCCCAATAGAAGCCCAAAAAGTATTTGAATTTTTTACCTTAGCAAAATGGTTGTTATCAACTTTTAAATTATGTTGACAGTGTCTGTGACGACTTCATGACGGTCCAGTCTTTAAAGGTGCTTATATAGCGGTAGGGTGTGCGTGTATGTTCAGAGCGTGAGTATGCATGTGTATATATGCATGTTGCGTCTGTATTGTTAAAAAGAAATCCCGGATCTTGCCTAAAATTTTCATTTAAAAACATTGATTTTGGCCCACGATTTTTGTATTCCACAATGTAAACTTCTAGTCAATTGCTACAATGACGCGAAAATTATTCTCTGACCAGTGAACTGGCATGCACACATTACACTATATTTATTTTGAACGTACCTACGACTACTTCCAGGGGATCGATCTTATTCTCCTCAAATTATAAAGAACAAGTACTCTCTCCATTTCAAAATACAACAACCTAAGACTATGGATAATTTTCTTCATTGAATCGGATGGTTTCTTCGGATTTTTTGTACTACGATGCGAACAGATGGTATAGTGAAGCCTACCGGACACTCTAGCACGTGCATGCCGCGTGCCGGCCCGTGCATATGAGCAAGCCTCGCACGCTGACATAGACGCAGCAAGAGAGAGAAAGCAAACGCCAAATCAAGTAGCCGAGCAATCACGCATGCCATCTCAACGCACCGTAGGTTACTATCTTTAGCGAGCAAGACCGTGACGTCACCGTCAGGCCATCAGCAGAGGAGCTGAACCTGGACAAACCGGGGGGCCCACCCCAGGCCAAGTTGCGGCGACACAACGTGGTCCCCGCCTTACATTAAGGCAAGTGGCGCCTAATTAATCCATTGATCAATTAATTAATTAATCCATTAATTAATCAAATGCCCTCATCTTTTTCTTTTTGCCTTGGCTAGGGTTCGAGGCACTAAGATCCACTGGTAATTTAATTGTGCTTGCTGTCTTGATACTAATTAATTGATCATATATGCGCAAGTTGGTCTATCTAGAGCAGAATCTAGAGGGCAACTGGCTGCCGCATTGAAAGAAATGCTGCTACATGGGCTCCACTGAAAGACATTTGACTCTTAAAACTTTACTCGAGGCTATTCCTACCTCGATCAAAGTATAATTACTAAATTTAGTACTGGAGTAGTACTTATATGTGGATTTCGACATTTCTACTGGTACTATTTTTATCCTTACAATTGTTGATACAGTTGCCGGTCAAAAAGCCATTTTAGATGTGGTATATATGTTCATATTGATCTGCCATTTAAAAATTATTGATATGAACAACTTATTCCTATTTTTTTAAAATAATGATATTTTGAAGTTTTTCATTAAAGGGTTATATCTTCTGTGCTCTAAAACGTTGAATATTTGTGACGCAGAATTAATTTAATACTCATGGAATAAATAATGAATGGTGCATAATTTGCATTATTTTCATCAAATGAGGTGCATTAGGTAGCCTTTATATGAAATGAGAATACTTGCCAAAAACATTTTTAAAAAGAGCTTTTTTATCTAGTTAGGTGTTGGTGAATGGTGATACTAATAATAAAATGTACATATTTGTGCAAATCCGGAAGATGAATGCATGGTTTTCTAGTCTTATTATGAACAAATTAAATTAGAAAAAAACATCTTCTCTTTGCTCTCTCCACTATAGCTTCAAATTGTTTTTTTCCATGTCTACTATTGTAGTGAAGATGGATTGTCATGCGCAATGACTTTGCAACTGAAAATAATGGTCAAATGAGAGAGAGGGACACCAGGTGCAAGTGGCAAAAAAAAAAACAGCCATTTATAGCAAGTTGCAATAGAAAATAAGACAATCTAGAGACACTCGATTATAAAAAGCGTGCGTAAAAAGATAAAAACGGTGTATTCAAAACCCTAGACCCCACATTTCACTATCGATGATACCCTACTTGAGAAAACCCGCCTCCTGTGTAGCCCATAGTTTTTCCATCGTCCTTCTTACACGCCGAGCCAAATTTGTGCACTCCTCGTAATAACATATGCCTTAAAAACTTGAACTCATATTACATTATCATGAAACAATTAAGCCGCACAATCTCATGGATATAACATCTCATGGTGGATCCTTAATTAACATCTTATATATTTATATTGACCCTAACTGTGGCAAACATGCATTATTATCACACAAAAGTTACTAACCACATATAGGAGCCTATGGGCACAGAGGATTCTCATGATACTATTTATGGCAACTCACGTAGCAAAAAGCCGCAGACTACACATCCATGGATATCCACACGCATACTGATAGTAAGTCTGATATACACACTAGCTCCTCCCATGATGGCCTTAGCGAAAACCACTTTTTAACCCAAAAAAAAAAAAAAGTTAGGACCGGGTGAAAAGTCGCACGCGATGATCGATTCACGCGCGCGCGCGCAGAAGCAACTTGCAAAAGGGATCGAGCTTAGCTAGATAGCGCGAGCTCATCAGCATCACGTCGTCGCCGAGCGAGCTAGTGGCTTTGGCAGTTGGTAGTGATGGGAGTTGCATAGAAGTTAAGAACCAGCAGGTGACAGAGATCGATCGATTGATCAAACCCGTTTGGTTTCGGATAAGTATGGGAAGAATCTGAAACAGTGTGGAGGAACACTGAGAGAGAGAGAACACCATTACAGACAATATCGAGTGGAATTCGTTTATTTTGGTGGTTGTTGCTAGAAGCCTAGAACAGCAATTCATGTGATCGATCGATACTTCGATCGTGTGCGTGTGTAACGAGAAAGAGATGGGGGCATATGAAGGCAAAGACGAGGTTGACATTTGCACAGCTAGCCGTTCTCTCCTGACAGAATTAAGCTAGATATTGAAGATCCGTGACTCTGAGTATCCTAACGATGCTACGCCTAAACACGATGGGCTAGCTATGCACGCACAGCGACGCCAAATTGATCACGGATGAACAAAAAAAAAATAAAATCGAACAATGGGTTGGCTAGCGCAATCGATCGATCGATCTTACCGTTGCTGGCCATGAGGTTGGAGAAGAATCCGGCGCGGCGAGCTGCTGTGCCGCGCCAGCAAGTCCACGCTCCCGTCCTGCAGCTGATGCCCATGCCCTCCCGCCCCTCCGCCGCCGCCGCCGTGCGGGCCCAGCGAGATGTCCCCCCACCGAACCGCAAACCCGCCGCCGCCTCCGCCTCCCCTCGCTGCGGCGTCGTCGACGACGACGACGGCTCCACCCCTCCTCCTCCTCCTCCCCCCACCGCAGAAACCTCCTCATCATACCCCCTCCTCGGATCGATCGATCAACTCCACCACCACCCCCGACCCGAGACGCGGCCTCTCGTCGATCGATCTGCAGCTCGCGCAGGCGCAGGTAGGCAGGCGGCGGCGTGTGTGGGGTGGAAATTTCGGCGTGAAAATTAACAAACGACGGGGGCGGCGGCCCTATACTGTAGCTAGTAGAGGGAGAGAGAGGGGAAGAGGGAGGTGGAGGTGGTGTGGGCTAGCGGCAAGTGGGAGGAGAGGGTGGTGGATTTTAAAGGGAAGCGAGGCCCCGTGATTGGTTCTCGGGGCGTGTGGCGCCGTGGGACCAGCCAAAAAACCGGCCCGGGCAAGTGGATGTCTCGCTCTCGCGGGTGTGGAGTGGAGGCGAGCCGAAGCCGAGCTTCTGCCCGCGCAGCAGTAGCAAGCCGTAGTGGCGTCGCGCGCCCCGCCCCCGGAACCGGCAGGCATCTCTCTCGGCTTTTCGCTGCATTTTGGTGCTAGATTTTTATGTGTTGGATAATATGACGCTGATCGAGGAAAGGGAGGGAAGGAAAAAAAGGATTTATTTGGGTGCCTTAGATTTTTGGATGCTTTCTTTCCTCTCTTGCTGCGGCCTGCGGGGACTAGAGATGAACTTGTTAATTAGTGTGGTGGTGGCAAATGTTTATACTTCTCAGCCTCACCATAAACTTTGTTATACTAAGTTATACCACATTCAACTTTTTTTGTATGAGATGGAGGAAGTACGCCGGTTGTGGTGTTGTGCATTCGTGGAGGAGAGATAGTTAACGGCAAAGAACAATCATGCAAGTTGGTTGGGTCAATTTGGTGGTCGAGCTGACCTATGTCGCCCATCCTCTCATACTTTTCTCATCTAACTTTTTCTATGACACTAACACACTGATTATCACAGTCATTGGATAGATCGACATGGTCATATGAAATTTTTCGATATAACTGGTTTAAGTTCAAACAAATCCAAGCTAAATTTATTTTGCG
>CM020179.1:26639865-26690366 GCA_009805545.1 Oryza longistaminata | reverse complement strand
AATTAATCCATTAATTAATCAAATGCCCTCATCTTTTTCTTTTTGCCTTGGCTAGGGTTCGAGGCACTAAGATCCACTGGTAATTTAATTGTGCTTGCTGTCTTGATACTAATTAATTGATCATATATGCGCAAATTGGTCTATCTAGAGCAGAATCTAGAGTGCGGACTGGCTGCCGCATTGAAAGAAATGCTGCTACATGGGCTCCACTGAAAGACATTTGACTCTTTTAAACTTTACTCGAGGCTATTCCTACCTCGATCAAAGTATAATTACTAAATTTAGTACTGGAGTAGTACTTATACGTGGATTTCGACATTTCTACTGGTACTATTTTTATCCTTACCAATTGTTGCATACAGGTTGCCCGGTCAAAAAGCCATTTTAGATGTTGGTATATATGCAGTGTGAAAATTAATTATAACATAACTCTATGTTCATATTGATCTGCATTTCAAAAAGATATTGACACACTTATTCCTATTTTTTGAATAAATGATATTTTGAAGTTTTCATTAAAGGGTTATTATCTCTGTATGCTCTAAAACGTTGAATATTTGTGACGCAGAATTAATTTAATACTCATGGAATAAATAATGATGGTGCATAATTTTGCAATTATTTTCATCAAATGAGGTGCATATAGGTAGCCTTTATATGAAATGAGAATACTTGCCAAAAACATTTTTAAAAAGAGCTTGTTTTAGCTAGCTAGGTCGGTGAATGGTGACTAATTAATCAAATGCACATATTTGTGCAAATCCTGGAAGATGAATGCATGGTTTTCTAGTCTTATTATGAACAAATTAAATTAGAAAAAAAACATCTATCTCTTTGCTCTCTCCACTATAGCTTCAAATTGTTTTTTTCCCCATGTCTACTATTGTAGTGAAGAATGGATTGTCATGCGCAATGACTTTGCAACTGAAAATAATGGATCAAATGAGAGAGAGGGACACCAGGTGCAAGTGGCAAAAAAAAAACTAAGCCATTTATAGCAAGTTGCAATAGAAAATAAGACAATCTAGAGACACTCGATTATAAAAAGCGTGCGTAAAAAGAATAAAAACGGTGTATTCAAAACCCTAGACCCCACATTTCACTATCGATGATACCCTACTTGAGAAAACCCGCCTCCTGTGTAGCCCATAGTTTTCCATCGTCCTTCTTACACGCCGAGCCAAATTTGTGCACTCCTCGTAATAACATATGCCTTAAAAACTTGAACTCATATTACATTATCATGAAAACAATTAAGCCGCACAATCTCATGGATATAACATCTCATGGTGGATCCTTAATTAACATCTTATATATTTATATTGACCCTAACTGTGGCAAACATGCATTATTATCACACAAAAGTTACTAACCACATATAGGAGCCTATGGGCACAGAGGATCTCCATGATACTATTTATGGCAACTCACGTAGCAAAAAGCCGCAGACTACACATCCATGGATATCCACACGCATACTGATAGTAAGTCTGATATACACACTAGCTCCTCCCATGATGGCCTTAGCGAAAACCACTTTTTAACCCAAAAAAAAAAACAAGTTAGGACCGGTGAAAAGTCGCACGCGATGATCGATTCACGCGCGCGCCGCAGAAGCAACTTGCAAAAGGGATCGAGCTTAGCTAGATAGCGCGAGCTCATCAGCATCACGTCGTCGCCGAGCGAGCTAGTGGCTTTGGCAGTTGGTAGTGATGGGAGTTGCATAGAAGTTAAGAACCAGCAGGTTGACAGAGATCGATCGATTGATCAAACCCGTTTGGTTTCGGATAAGTATGGGAAGAATCTGAAACAGTGTGGAGGAAACACTGAGAGAGAGAGAACACCATTAACAGCAATATCGATGGAATTCGTTTATTTTGGTGGTTGTTGCTAGAAGCCTAGAACAGCAATTCATGTGATCGATCGATACTTCGATCGTGTGCGTGTGTAACGAGAAAGAGATGGGGGCATATGAAGGCAAAGACGAGGTTGACATTTGCACAGCTAGCCGTTCTCTCCTGACAGAATTAAGCTAGATATTGAAGATCCGTGACTCTGAGCTATACGCCTATACACGATGGGCTAGCTATGCACGCACGCGACGCCAAATTGAACACGGATGAACAAAAAAAAATAAATAAATAAAATCGAACAATGGGTTGGCTAGCGCAATCGATCGATCGATCTTACCGTTGCTGGCCATGAGGTTGGAGAAGAATCCGGCCGGCGAGCTGCTGTGCCGCGCCAGCAAGTCCACGCTCCCGTCCTGCAGCTGATGCCCATGCCCTCCGCCCCCTCCGCCGCCGCCGCCGTGCGGGCCCAGCGAGATGTCCCCCCCACCGAACCGCAACCCCGCCGCCGCCTCCGCCTCCCCTCGCTGCGGCGTCGTCGACGACGACGACGGCTCCACCCCTCCTCCTCCTCCTCCTCCTCCCCCCACCGGGGCAGGGGAGGGAACCTTTCCTTCATCATACCCCCTCCTCGGATCGATCGATCAACTCCACCACCACCCCCGACCCGAGACGCGGCCTCTCGTCGATCGATCTGCAGCTCGCGCAGGCGCAGGTAGGCAGGCGGCGCGTGGTGTGGGTGGAAATTTCGGGCGTGAAATTAACAAAACGACGGGGGCGCGGCGCTATACTGTAGCTAGTAGAGGAGAGAAGAGGTGAAGAGGGAGTGGAGGTGGTGGTGGGGCTAGGCGCAAGTGGAGGAGAGGGTGGTGGGATTTATAAGGGAAGCGAGGCCCCGTGATTGGTTCTCGGGGCGTGTGGCGCCGTGGGGACCAGCAAAAAACCGGCCCGGGCAAGTGGATGTCTCGGCTCTCGCGGAGTGGAGTGGAGGCGAGCCGAGCCGAGCTTCTGCCCGCCGCAGCAGTAGCAAGCCGTAGGTGGCGTCGCGCGCCCCGCCCCGGAACCGGCAGGCATCTCTCTCGGCTTTTCGCTGCATTTTGGTGCTAGATTTTTTGTGTTTGGATAATATGACGCTGATCGAGGAAAGGGAGGGAAGGAAAAAAAAAGGATTTATTTGGGTGCCTTAGATTTTTGGATGCTTTCTTTCCTCTCTTGCTGCGGCCTGCGGGGACTATAGAGGATGAACTTGTTAATTAAGTGTGGTGGTGGCAAATGTTATACTTACTCAGCCCTCACATAAACTTTGTTATACTAAGTTATACCACATTCAACTTTTTTTTTTGTATGAGATGGAGGAAGTACGCCGGTTTGTGGTGTTGTGCACTCGTAGGAGGAGAGATAGTTAACGGCAAAGAACAATCATGCAAGTTGGTTGGTCAATTTGGTGGTCGAGCTGACCTATGTTCGCCCATCCTCTCCATACTTTTCTCATCTAGACTTTTTCTATGACACTAACACACTGATTATCACAGTCATTGGATAGATCGACATGGTCATATGAAATTTTTTCAATATAACTGGTTTAAGTTCAAACAAATCCAAGCTAAATTTTATTTTGCGGAAAAAATGTTTGAATTTCACTTGTTTTCAACTGTTATTGCTGTTAGCGACCTTGCCGTTAGGGAGCGGTTTTTTAACCTCGGCAAATCTGTAAACTCTATTGCAGGGGAGTCATGTGTATATCTTAACAGTAGTATAATTTTATCACAATGATTTGTCTCTTTACGAGTTGTATTAAACTCACGGTGTTCCCGCAAAAAAAAAAAAAAAAACTCACGGTATGTGTAAATGAAATTATAGTCGAAATTTAGGAATGAAATGAATAATCAATTGGGTGTGAATGGGTCAATGCACGAAACCATGTTTTGCTCACTAGATATGACAAGGAAAAACCGAACCATCAATAACACTGTAAACTATGTTTTTGTGGTGACGCTTAGTTAACTCATACATCAATTATAATATTTTCTCTCTCCAATTCAACTTTGGTCTATTTTGTCTATTTGAAATCAATTTTCAGCTATCTTCTAAGTAAAGCAAACTTGAAAACCTAGTACATCTAAACCTAGCTCCACTAGTGTGGTCCAAAAGCAGTGGAGTAATATCATAAGGGAAGACAAACAAAAAATAGGATAGGGATAGTCTTAGCTTGTGCCGCAGTAATTCATTCGATAGATTTGTTGTTCGATCAACTTCGTGTGAGAAAGATATGATAATGATGAAATGATTCGTCGCATGGTGGTTGTGAAGCCGGAGCCATGATATGTGGCATCGAAAGCATTAGTCAAACGGCTTCGGTTTTGGTCTAGGTAAAGTTGTGTTCCTGGTTCTTAATTCTATCAAAATTGAGATCGCCTGATCATGTGTGCGGTGGTGTGATGACGAATGACGACGAGTTTTTACCAATGTACAGTTAACTGCGTTTTGTTTTAAGGCTGTTAGTTTTGTTGTCGTGGTTATGCTTTGCTAGCTAGTTAGGGTGATTCCCATTTTTGTCAGGTCTTATGAAAGTTAAAAATATTTTTTAAAATACGAGTTTTTTATTGTGAATAATGAGGAACAAACGAGGTTTTGGAGGATAAATGGCTAGAAAACATGGCTTTTAAAAATATAATATCCATCTTTATATTCTATAGTTCGAAGGAAAAGTTCATCTGTATATTGCTAATGCCATGGGAGCTGTGTTCGCTTAATGTTTCTTTAGAAGAGCTTTAGTTGGTCAGAATCTTGTATATTGGCATGAATTGCGTGCTTCTATTGTACATATTCAGTTGAATCAATCTACTGACTATTTTAGATGGAATTATCATCAAAATGGTTTATTTTCTGTAAGGTCAATGTATCTAGCCTTAATTAATAATGGTTAACTTAAGAGAAATAAGATTATTTAGAAACTTAAGATGCCGCTTAAAATTAAGATTTTTTGTGGTACTTGCTTAAAGGGTTGTGTTAACCAAAGACAATGGCAAAACGGAATTGGAATGGCAGCTTAAGATGTTGTTTCTGTATGAAAAATGAGACTATTCAACATCTTTTATGGATTGTCATTTTGATAATTGTTTGGAGAGCGGTTCAGTACTTATTTTGGTTTATACCTTCCTACTTTCATACATCATATGTTTGATGGTTGGCTTTGGGGGGTGGACAAGAAAAGGAGCAAACTAATTCTTGTAGGAGCTTCTACTATATTGTTAGGCTCTGTGATTGAGTAGGAATGATATGGTTTTTGACAAATCACTATCTATTTCATATATGCAGGCATTCTTCAGAGCAACATATTGGCTCCGGTTTTGGGCACAACCGTAAAAGTGTGATGACGATGGAGAGCTTTGAAAGTTGTATGTCGTAAGCTTGAGACGACGGTTATGCAACTTTTTGCCAACTATGGATGGAGATTTACAAATAGACTTGAATAATTGTGTGCTCCTTATCTTGGTCTGGTCACTTTTTTTATGTTTGGGTGTGTTAATTTTCTTTAAACTACACTCTTTGTTTAAGTGCCAGATTGTAATAATTGGCGGTAGCTCTGTTGAGCAAAGGCCGGGATGTTATCTATTCCATTATCTAAAAAAAGCTAGTTAGTGTGTTTATTGTTGTATGGCGGTTTTAGCCCGGTTGTTCTAAATCAACTGAATATTAATTTGCTCTCTTTTAGAGAAACACCTAGAGGTCTTCCGGCTGGGTTAGACGACCTGGGTTCGAAACCTTATCCCTTCTAATTATTTGATATTAGGTCCTTCATTAATATTCGTATCTTTTTTAAATTAATTTGCCCTCTTTTTAAAACTATTCATCTTTTCTTTAATATAGCACTAAATTACCGTGATCTTTCAAAGAGAAAAGCGAAAGGTGTGAATATGCCATGAAGCCAGTGTCAATACTTGTACAGTAGAGTTTCGAAATAAGTTTTACTTCTACAATGTAATCCATTCATGGATGAAAAAGCTGTGCCGCCAACAGCTATAGCTATACAACTATATCTATATGTTAATTAAGAGGTTCATATCTTGGGCACACAAAGGTTCTGTTTGAATCTTCTAAAAGTTCTGTTTAAATCTTCTAAGAGTGAAGATGAAGAACGAGGTGGTAATATACTTATGATATTGGGTTTTAATTATTATAAACTTGAAAATGGATTAATCTGATATTTTAGAACAACTTTTATATAGAAAATTTTCGCACGAAACGCACCGTTTAGCAGCTTGAAAAGCGTGCCACGAAAATCCAGAACTTCATCTGCCCTTTGTTGGGTTCTGGAACAGGACCTAAACATTCATGTCCATACTCTGGACTGTACATACCAACTATACTAAATATCGCTAAAATGTTTTAAAAATATTATACATATACTTTCAATAGTATTATATGTATGCGTAAAGTTTTATCCTCAAATTCATATATATTTCAGACTTAAAAAAATTTATAGCTTTATGAATATAAGTCTTAGATTTTTGTTTTTTTCTCCTATATATATGAAAATTTAAAGATGGGACTTCACGCGTAGATATAAATACTATTTAAAGTACATGTACATTTTTTTAAAAAAATGATATTTGTTAGTTTGTATACATGTGTGTGTATACGTGAAGGCTCACGTAGACATTTTACACCCTCAACTATTTATACCAGACTAATAACCCCCTAAACATTGTTCTTAGCGGTTTGACTTGAGCTTGCCTACGAGATGCCAACGTGTCAGTCCAGTCAGCAAAAAAGTTTTAAAAAAACTCGTGGGCCACCTGTCATTCCTCTCCCTCAATCTAACGCCTCCCCGGTCACCCTACTCTCTCTCCCTCGTGCGCACGCTCGTCCGGCCAATGGCGGAGTGGTGCGCGGTGTTGGTGTCGGTGGCGCGTCCGCGTCAGGCACGGCGGCGGTGTTGCCGGAGAGATGGAGCTACGCAAGAGGCGGGCGTCGAAAGTTATGACCCCAGGAGGTGGAGGCTGCGCGCGAGCCATCGGCCGCACCCTTTGCCTTCAACGGCGGCGACAACATTGGCGCTCGTTCTCGGCCTCGCCTCTCTGACCGCAGGTCGGCCTTAGCCTAGCAGTAGTCGGCCACGCACGTTGCCTCATTTTCGTCACCGTGTTCTTGGGCCGACATGCAGGCGGGAAGGAGGGATAGCGGCAATGGACGCGTGTGCGCCTGTGCAGTGACCTAGGTGGATACTATGTCAAGTTGGACCTCTGCAAGTCGGTGCTCTGCGACGGCGACGGGCAACGGGGACACATCGTCATTGTTTACCGTGCTGCGCGGCACGAGAAAGATGGTGCGACTGACGTGAGGCTTGCGATGACAAATGTGATGGTGACAAGGGCCCAACGTCGAGGTCGTTGCGCGTGCCTTGAACAGAATCCGAGTCGGCAGCTCTAGCGGCGGCAACGGCTCAGTGCTGGCGCTAGAGTACGGGTGCGGTCGTGTCCGCAGGGTGGTACCGCGGCGCGCGGAGGTGCTCCAGGCGGCGCAGCGCTCCCCCCGTGAGAACGAGCGGTTTAGCATCATGGCCATCGTCCGCACCGTCGCCGCCCTGGGCTCTAGCCGACCACAGCTCCACCTCAGCAACCCGGGGAGTAGTCTTCGCTGCCACCCGCGGCTTCTCCTCCTCACTAACTCGGTCAAGATGAGAGGAGAGATCGAGGTGGAAGGAGGTGAAAGAGAGAGTGAGAAATATGAATCACTGACAAGTGGGTCCATTATTTTTTGCCGCGTTAGAAATGCCAAGTCAACTAACCTAACCTAAAACCGTTCAAAATAGTGCTCCTGTATTCGTTTGGTTTTAAGAGTTTGGGGGTATTGAAGTATATGTTATTGTAGTTAGAGGGTAAATCGTACTACCGTACTGTAATAGTTCGGGGTAATACGTACTTTTTAGTTACAATGGCTGTGTTTAGTTCCTTCTAGAGTTGGAGTTGGATTGAAATTGGTACGATGTGACTGAAAAGTTGTGTGTGTATGACAGATTGATGTGATAAAAAAAAAGTTGAAAGTTAGATCCAAAGTTTCGGTATCTAAACACAGCCAATATCGATTTGTTCATTGTTCATGAGAGTTTTGGATCCATGTAGTAGTACATTTGAGAACATTGGAGTACGAATTTACTCCCAATCGTAGGTAAATTCAGAGAAAATCCATAAATGCCATCGAACAAGCACCCCTAATCCCAGAAATACCATCGACAAAGGCAACTTCCCAAAAATGCCATTGCACAAGCCTCTTTCTCCTAAAAATGCCATCACCGTCAACTCCCACCCGTTACAAAACCGTTATTTTTTTTAATAATGACCATTTTTGCCCTCAGTGCAAAAATATACCCAGTTTTCACTGTCAAAGAAAAAAAAAGAAAATTTCTAACCCTAACCCTACCGCTACCAATCTCGCATCCCGATCCCGCGCCTCCCCGGCGGCGTCTTGGCGACGGGGCTCGGCGGAGGTCCCCAGCGGCGGCTCGGCGGCGGTCCCCTGCTGCAGCCGGCGTGGCAAAAAGGCCGACGACGAGAGAGACCATGGCGGCGACGCGAAGGACAACCGCAGGAGAGACCAGCGCCGGCGGTGGTCCACGGGGCGAGCGCGGCAAGGGGCGCGACGAAGGAGGACCACGGCGACGACACGGGAGGACGCGGCGAGGAAGACCACCGGCGACGACGCGCGCGAGGAGGACCAGGGCGGCGACAGCGCGGCAAACCACGACGAGGAGGTCCGGCGGCAGCGGTCCCCTGCGGTGGCTGTGGCGGTGGCTCGGCGGCGGTCCTCGGCGGTAGCTGTGGCTCAGTGGCAGTCCCCAGCTGCGGCCATGTTGGCAAGGGCGCCCGCGAGGGGACATGGCGGCGATGCGACAGGACGCCGGCGAGGAGGGACCAGGGCGGCGGCGGTCCACGGGGGGCGGCGCGGCAAGGGCGCGGCGAGGAGGACCACGCGGCGACGCGGCAGGATGCGGTGAGGAGGTCCACGACGGCGGCGACACGGCAGGACGCGGTGAGGAGGTCCACGGCGGGCGGCGGCGCGGCAGGGCGCGGTGAGGAGGTCCACCGCGGCGCGGCTGTCGCAGGGTGGCGCGGGGGCCTATACGCCGGTGAGGAGAGGTCCTAGCACGGTGTTGCAACTCTGATGTTGAATTTTTCCCCCTTTGTTTGATTTCATTTGAAGACTTTTTGTTTGATTTGATTTCAGTGAAATTTAATTATGAATAACTTGATTGATAGCAAAATAATGATGTTGGTGGAATTTATAGCTACAGAAATATTATTTATTGTGAGCAAACAATGCAAAATGATGTAATGTGAGTAAATGGCTTGCCTAGGGTAATATTGTCTTTTCATGCAACTTAACGGAAGATGCTAACAGAAGTTTGACGGTGATGCAAAAATGATGTAATGTGAGTAAATGGTTGCCTAGGGTAAGATTGTCTTTTCATGCAACTTAACGGAAGATGCTAACAGAAGTTTGACGGTGATGGCATTTTGGGAGAAAGAGGCTTGTGCAATGTATTTTTGGGAAGTTGCCTTTGTCGATGGCATTTCTGGATTAGAGTGTTTGTCGATGGCATTTCATGGATTTTCTCAACAATTCAACACGCTGGGAAATGCACTAGTGCGTTGTGTCAGTAATTTCGTACATAGTACACCGAGACAGTACGGACAGACACTGTCAGGTCACGACGCAGCACTGCAGCAGGGCTGGTAGCCGTACGGGAGGCGTAGGCGCAACATCTCGAAAATTTTGTTCCGTAGCTAAGCCCCCCCAAGCCAGCCGCGGTTTTCATGGATTGCACAGGGCGTTCTCTCCGCCGGATTCCGGAAAGAAAAAAAAAAAAAAAACAAGATGTCCGTTCCCTGGGTGGTGCACCGTTTTCTGGCAGGTGCATGCACCTCTCGCTCGCTACCGCGGTAGCGCCCACACGAACCACG
This sequence comes from Oryza longistaminata, assembly GCA_009805545.1. Lineage (NCBI taxonomy): Eukaryota > Viridiplantae > Streptophyta > Magnoliopsida > Poales > Poaceae > Oryza > Oryza longistaminata. The sequence goes on along the minus strand of CM020179.1, from coordinate 26,680,552 downwards.
TTGGCTTTCGGCCAACTGCCCGATTCTTTAATCCCCTCACGACGTACGTCGCTGTCCAATAAAAAGTTTTAACACCAACTATAGTAACCAGCTTAATTTTAATAAACCAGAGAAAACTCTTTATTCCTTAATTAGGTCCCCATGGTTTCCTCCAATCAGCATTAGCTGCTGCCAAAAATTGAATTTTTAAATCCAATTTTAAAGTGATTTTGAAAAAAAAAAATATCGAAGTTTATTTTTCAATATTGGCATTTAAGTACTAAAAACACATATATGGAAGTCTTATCTATGAATTATTTTATTTTGCTAATACGCCGATGGTGTATTATATGTATTTGGCAACATGGGGACCTTAAACCTTAGCCTTAGTCGGCTACAAAATACACACACGCCTCGTCAGGCAAGGGTACTCGAGGTGGAGGCATGGTTCGCAAGCCATGGTCGGCGAGGCCATGCTCTAGCAATGTGGTGCCGCAGTCCACCTCCTCTCCAAGCGCGGAGCTCCAACGGGTGATGGCCAATGAAAGAAGGAGACCGACTTGCCGTTGGCTGAGCATGTAAATTCCTTGCACTTTCTTAATAAATTTTGGCTAGTGTTCGCTAGCTGGACCCAAAAAAAAAAGAGGCTGATGATGGGGGTTTAGAAAGTGAAAACAAGCGCAGTGGAAGAGAACATCGAGAGGCCTATTTTGTATGATGCTTTGTTGACGTAGATTTAGTCCCATGCTCATCCCTCTAGCCACAACAATCTCATCATTGTAGGCTCATCAGCTTGCTCTACCATCTCTCCTTGTTTAATGGGCCACTCCCAACCTGCTACCCATCGCCCTGATCCATGGATCTAAGCTGTCAATGACCTCAATTGGCCGCTAGTCTTGAGATCACCCAGTGGATCCTTTGGCAAAGTGGATCCGCCTTGTTTTGCTTTGGAGGAAGAAAACGATGATGTAGCTAAAGAGCTCGTCGGTCAAAAGAGAGATGCCTTTGTAATATGCCGAAAAATAGAGGAGAGGCAGCGTCAGCTGGAGAGCTCGTTGAATCCACACCCGTGGGATCGAGCTTATTGGCGTAGAGGGAGAGACATTGAGGAGAGAGGGTGCAGGGGATTTTTTTTTGTAACTTCTAGATTTGGTGGTGTTTTAGTGCAATACTATTGAACTTATTGTTAAATTAATTGTAAATTAAGTAAAACATGATTGTAATAGAAAATATCATAGATTGACAATAGAAAAACAAAGATAAACAATGGAAGCCCACTAGCGCTATGGAAAAAGGTTGACCTCGGTCTACATAACGGCTATGTGTTATTTCATGTCACTTAAATACAACATATTTCTCCTACCTCATGCCCAATATCGGTCTTCGTGGTACATTAAGAATGGATACAGGCCAATTTACTAGGTAGTTCATTTCATGAATTGCATACGCAACACACGAAATTTGCATACATTAAGAGCCACTTTCTACAGCATACGTAAACTAATTTACTGCGAGCTCAGATGGACTATTTTAGGAAAGTGGATCTGGACGAGCTATCAAAAATATAACTTAACAATTTTATTTACTGGTTTAGTTTACAAGAAAAAAAGTTTTGCACTAGCATTGTTGATACCCTAACATCCTTAGTACGAAGGCAGGCGCTACAAAACCGCTGCCGCTACGCGTCGCCGCACGTAAGCTAAGGCTGTTCACGCCGGCGGACCGGCCACGGCCGACGTGGGAAAGCGCGAACTAATCTGTAAGTGTAACCACGCTATTAGAAAAACCCGGTTGGTGGGGTACGCGAATCACCCGAATCAGCGTTCGACGCGACGGCCGAGACTCCAGTCAGCGGGGGTCACGAGACTCCGGAGCCCGAGGAGAGAGATCAGAGGCCACGGCTCATTACTCAGCTGGCAAAAAAAAAAACCCCCGCGCTGCGGCTGCGCAGTCACGTCGACGCTCGCCGCTCGAATGAAATCAACCAAAATTCTTAACAAACGCGAACAACCAACCACCCGTCGGCCGTGTGCGCGCGCGAACGCTCGATTAGCGGAAGACGCAAAACGCCATGTACACCACCGCGCGTAAAAAATTAAAGAATCCGCGTCGGCTCGCGCCGCGTCGCATGCGCGAGGGGACGCGTCAGTACCACCACACACGGTTCTGCCTCTGTTACTCCACGCGAACCTGATGCGGTTTACCGGTCATCGATTGGCTGCGAGGCTTGCTGTTGCTGGTGGTGGTAGACTGGTAGTACGTTGCTTGTACTACTTCACTCATGTCTGGAGATTACTACACTTCGATCTTTTCCTCTGTTTTGTTAATTGAGATTTGGAGGTGTTACTGTTCGCTGTGTGGTTAAGTATATTGGTGTATAACTACAAGTTGGTACTCTCAAAGGGAAAAAAAAGGTACTGCAAATTGGCTAATCTATGATTCTATTCTGCACATGCATATAGATAAGCACTATAATAAGGAACTGAGGATCGTGAAAAGTGGCATTAATTATAACAGGACCATGTACGACTGTACCACTGGCAGGGATTTCACGGAATCAACTATAGGAGTCGGTTAGTTGGCACTTGGCACTTGGCACTTAGCACTTGGCAAGGTTGATTGATTCACTAACGTGGGGAAAAGAACACACGAGATCAAAGGCTGTCGTGGGCTTAAAATAAAAGGGCCCATCTGGGATCAGCTCTTTTAAGCCCACATCACTAGCCAGGAGGCTAGGAGTCCAGTATTGCCTCGTACTGGGCCGTCCTCTGAAATTTGGAGGCCTGTCTAAAATTCTAATCAAGCCTTAAACTTAAGTGACAAAATAAAAAGAGGTAGACTATATAACAGCATACCATTACAACGGAATAGCTGTCGTTAGCACGATACTCTATATGCATCAGATCTGGTACCAGGTACTATACCGACGTTAGCATGATCCGATAGGTATCGGATCTGGTGTACCTAGATATTATGCTAACATAATCATGACATCAGCTATTCCATTGGAACAATATACCGGGTGGTATCTTCGGTAAATTGTGAGCATGCTAGGAATTTAAGTAAAGGGCCTTAGGGTCGAAATCACATGTCCTTAGTCACTGCACTATCAAGCATTTCAACCCTAATGCCCTTTTATGATCTATCTGCCCTCCTAGCCTATTTTGGACGAGGCTCCCTCGTCCTAGAAGTAAATCATCGTATCCATAATCCAACCGATCAGTAGAGAAAAAACATACTTTTCGAACGCAACAGTTCTTGTCATCTTGTGCTCTTCAAATGTTCATTTTCCCCTCACTTAAAGGACATGGAACACAGAACAGACCCCTAATCAATGAAGCATTGTTGACTAGTTATTCATCATACACTATTTTATCATGTTGGTATAGACAAAGTATGTTTGCTTTTACCAATCACAAACAAAGTACTTGAAAGTCTAAAAAATGCACTATAGAGAGTATTTACGAAATATAAGGCCTCTCTTTTAAGGGAATAATAATTTATAGTTTCAATAGAAATGAGGGAGACACAACTGGAGGACTGAAGCGTTTAAAACTGAATACACATGTCGTTTATTTCACAATTTATACGCTAATATTATAATATAATACCTCTAGTTTTCAATATATGATGTCGTGGACATTTTGATAAATGTTTGTACCATTTGTCTTATTCAAAATTTTTCTACAAACATAAAAAGTATATGTTATGATTAAAAAAATATTAATAACAAATCAAATAAAAAAAGATGGATAATCAAATGTATGTACAAAAGTCAATGGTGTCGTATATTAAAAAATTGTTAATTGGATCATGCCATTCCAAATTTGCCAATTTGGAAAAATGACACTACTGTTCACGATATCGGTTAGGTGCTATTTAAATTTTTGCAAAATTAGAACCATGGCATTGTCATCAAATTTTCCATCTTCTTCCTTCTTTTTTTTTCCCTTATTCTCCTCGTTAGCGAGCTCTGGGACACATTAGCGGTGTCGATGTTCGGATCATGGTGGACTGGGGCACCACACATCGAGCATGGTCATCGTCCGATCCTCAAGCGGGCCGAGGCAATGCAGTCCGGGAACGGGTTCCTACCTTATTCGGAGGCGGTGGGACCGGCAAGGTCCAGGATAACATGAATCGTAGGCCGGTGGATCCAGCGAGCCGAGCTCCATGCCAAGGGTATGGTGATGGGGGAGGGAGGAAGCACTAGGGATGGCCTTCCTGGCTCCGGCGATGATCTCGGATAGGGAAGGATGCTCGCTAGCTGCCTCCTTTTTGTCGATGCGAAGGGGGAGGGAGGGAGGGTTCTTCACCGGAGCTAGCTGGTTGCCTTTCTCGTGGATGACCCCCTGATGGGAAGAACATGAAAAATCTGACGACGACGATATAGTTTCAATTTTGCAAAAAAAAATCAATGGTATCTAGCTGATATCGCGATTTGTAGTAATATTTGTTCAAATTAATAAATTTGCAATGGCATGATCCAATTCCAACACCATGGAGTAGGGGTGGGCATTTGGTCTTAACGAAAATTTCGGTCTCGATATTTCGGTCTTTGAAAAGTGAAGACCAAATTTCAACGCAAAAATGTCAGGACAACTGATAAATTCGGTCTCGGTCTTTTTGTCTTGGTCTCGGTCTTGACCGAAATTCAATATCATTTTCATATATGCAAAGAAATAATGGAAATTTTCAACACAAAAATAAAAAAAAAATCATAAGCACTAATGAGTAAAGACTCTTATTAGATTGCATACCTAGAAGAAGTAGGGACGTGAAAATTAAAGTTTAATCCTATTGAACATAGTGGACTGTATGTTGTATTTAGATATTTTTTTGTTAATTCGGTCTATTCGGTTAACCGAGGAGACTAACAATTGACTGAACAAAATTCGGTCTTTCACTGCCTAGGACCAAATTGATGACCGAATTTATCGATCTCGGTCTTTTTCTACCCACCCCTATCACGGAGGAAGTATCCTGTAGTATGAGGCCATCTACAATGGGTACCCCTGGGTCGTGCCCCTAGCACCGTCCGTTAATCTTTCCGTCCGCGTCGTCCCCTCGCGAGTCCGCGCGCGCCCTGGCTAGGGGACGCGCCTCTCGCTGCTTTTCGGCCAGGGGACAAAGGCGAGCGACGCATTGCAGCGACAGGGCTCCTGTGGCCACCGTGTCTCCAGCGACAGATTCCCCTTCCACCACTCTCCTCTCTCTCTTTCTCTCTCTCTCGCCCGTTCCCCTCTCTCGGGCCCTCCGCCGCCACAGCAACCGCCCCGCAAGTGCAATGGCAAGGAGCGGGAGGAGGCGGCAGAGGTCGCGCTCGGCGTCGTCGATGAGCTGAGGAGCGAGCGAGGAGGCGGAGGTCAAGCTCGGCGCCATCGACGGGCTTGAGGCGCCTGTGCTTGCGGTCGAGCAGCACGAGGATGACGTCGTGGTGGTGGTCGTCGCGCTCGGGGACAACAGCGACGAGATCCGGCTACCGCGTGCCTTGCTCGGCCTCCTCCGCCGGCGCCTTGCCCGCCACCGTATCCTCCTCGATCTGACCGCGGGGGCCCCAGATCCGCCCACTACGACGCCGGATCTGGCACCCCCGACCGGCGACGGCGCGAGGCGAAGGATGCCGGGTAGGACGGCGACGGGAAAGAGGGAGAGAGGGGCGGCGGTGGATGCCGGCGACGGGAGAGGCGACCCTTCTCGTCGTCCTAGCGGCCGTTGGCGGCAAAGTTTATTTTTCAATATTGGCATTTAAGTCACTGAAAACACATATATGGAAGTCTTATCTATGAATTATTTTGTTTTGCTAATACGCCGAATGGTGTATTATATGTATTTGGCCAAACGATGGGGACCTTAAACCTTAGCCTTAGTCGAGCCCTACAAAATACACACACGCCTCGTCAGGGCAAGGGTACTCGAGCGTGGAGGCATGGTTCGCAAGCCATGGTCGGCGAGGCCATGCTCTAGCAATGTGGTGCCGCAGTCCACCTCCTCTCCAAGCGCGGAGCTCCAACGGGTGATGGCCAATGAAAGAAGGAGACCGACTTGCCGTTGGCTGTAGCATGTAAATTCCTTGCACTTTCTTAATAAATTTTGGCTAGTGTTCGCTAGCTCGACCAAAAAAAAAAAAGAGGCTGATGATGGGGTTAGGAAGTGAAAACAAGCGCAGTGGAGGAGAACATCGAGAGGCCTATTTTGTATGATGCTTTGTTGACGTAGATTTAGTCCCATGCTCATCCCTCAGCCACAACAATCTCATCATTGTAGAGCTCATCAGCTTGCTCTACCATCTCTCCTTGTTTATAGGCCACTCCCAACCTGCTACCCATCGCCTGATCCATGGATCTAGCTGTCAATGACCTCATTGGCCCTAGTATTGAGATCACTCAGTGGATCCTTTGGCAAAGTGGATCCGCCTTTGTTTTGCTTTGGAGGAAGAAAACGATGATGTAGCTAAAGAGCTCGTCGGTCAAAAAGAGAGATGCCTTTGATATATGCTGAAAAATAGAGGAGAGGCAGCGTCGAGCTCGTTGATCTACACCCGTGGGGATCGAGCTTATTGGCGTAGAGGGAGAGACATTGAGGGAGAGAGGGTGCAAGGGGATTTTTTTTGTAACTTCTAGATTTGGTGGTGTTTAGTGCAATACTTTGAACTTATTTGTAAATTAATTATAAATTAAGTAAAACATGATTGTAATAGAAAATATCATAGATTGACATAGAAAAACAAAGATAACAATTGAAGCCACTAGCGCTATGGAGAAAAGGTGTGACCTCGGTCTACATATAACGGCTATGTGTTATTTCATGTCACTTCTAAAACTACCATATTTCTCCTACTTATCAAAAATATAATTAACAATTTTTTTTACTGGTTTAGTTTACAAGAAAAAAGTTTGACTGCATTGTTGATACCTAACATCCTTGTACGAAGGCAGGCGCTACACAATACCGCTGCCGCTACCGTCGCCGCCGTAAGCTAAGGCTGTCACGCCGGCGACCGGCCACGGCCGACGTGGAAAGCGACCTAATCTGTAAAGTGTAAACCCACGCTATAGAAAAACCCGGTTGGTGGGACGCGAATCACCGAATCAGCGTCGACGACGACGGCCGACGACTCCAGCAGCGGGGGTCACGAGACTCGGAGCCGAGAGAGAGAGATCAGAGGACCACGCCTCATTACTCAACTGCATAAAAAAAACCCCCGCGCTGCGGCTGCGCAGTCACGTCGACGCTCGCGCTCGATGAAATCAACCAAAATCTTAAACAAACCGAACCAACCAACCAACCGTCGCGCGTGTGCGCGCGAGGCGCTCGATTAGCGGAGACGCAAACCCATGTACACCACCGCGCGAAAAAAATTTAAAGAAATCCGCGTCGCTCGCGCCGTCGCGCGCGCGGGGGGACGCGTAGTACCACCACATACGGTTCTGCACTTGTACTACCACGCGAACCTGATGCGGTTTACCGGTCATCGATTGGCTGCGAGGCTTGCTGTTGCTGGTGGTGGTAGACTGGTAGTACGTTGCTTGTACTACTTCACTCATGTCTGGAGATTACTACACTTCGATCTTTTCCTCTGTTTTGTTAATTGAGATTTGGAGGTGTTACTGTTCGCTGTGTGGTTAAGTATATTGGTGTATAACTACAAGTTGGTACTCTCAAAGGGAAAAAAAAGGTACTGCAAATTGGCTAATCTATGATTCTATTCTGCACATGCATATAGATAAGCACTATAATAAGGAACTGAGGATCGTGAAAAGCGGCATTAATTATAACAGGACCATGTACGACTGTACCACTGGCAGGGATTTCACGGAATCAACTATAGGAGTCGGTTAGTTGGCACTTGGCACTTGGCACTTAGCACTTGGCAAGGTTGATTGATTCACTAACGTGGGGAAAAGAACACACGAGATCAAAGGCTGTCGTGGGCTTAAAATAAAAGGGCCCATCTGGGATCAGCTCTTTTAAGCCCACATCACTAGCCAGGAGGCTAGGAGTCCAGTATTGCCTCGTACTGGGCCGTCCTCTGAAATTTGGAGGCCTGTCTAAAATTCTAATCAAGCCTTAAACTTAAGTGACAAAATAAAAAGAGGTAGACTATATAACAGCATACCATTACAGCGGAATAGCTGTCGTTAGCACGATACTCTATATGCATCAGATCTGGTACCAGGTACTATACCGACGTTAGCATGATCCGATAGGTATCGGATCTGATGTACCTAGATATTATGCTAACATAATCATGACATCAGCTATTCCATTGGAACAATATACCGGGTGGTATCTTCGGTAAATTGTGAGCATGCTAAGAATTTAAGTAAAGGGCCTTAGGGTTGAAATCACATGTCCTTAGTCACTGCACTATCAAGCATTTCAACCCTAATGCCCTTTTATGATCTATCTGCCCTCCTAGCCTATTTTGGACGAGGCTCCCTCGTCCTAGAAGTAAATCATCGTATCCATAATCCAACCGATCAGTAGAGGAAAAAACATACTTTTCGAACGCAACAGTTCTTGTCATCTTGTGCTCTTCAAATGTTCATTTTCCCCTCACTTAAAGGACATGGAACACAGAACAGACCCCTAATCAATGAAGCATTGTTGACTAGTTATTCATCATACACTATTTTATCATGTTGGTATAGACAAAGTATGTTTGCTTTTACCAATCACAAACAAAGTACTTGAAAGTCTAAAAAATGCACTATAGAGAGTATTTACGAAATATAAGGCCTCTCTTTTAAGGGAATAATAATTTATAGTTTCAATAGAAATGAGGGAGACACAACTGGAGGACTGAAGCGTTTAAAACTGAATACACATGTCGTTTATTTCACAATTTATACGCTAATATTATAATATAATACCTCTAGTTTTCAATATATGATGTCGTGGACATTTTGATAAATGTTTGTACCATTTGTCTTATTCAAAATTTTTCTAGATATAAATACTATTGAAAGTACATGTACATTTTTAAAAAAAAAATGATATTTGTTAGTTTGTATACATTGTGTGTATACATGAAGGCTCATGTAGACATTTTGCACCCTCAACCCTCAACTATTTATACCAGACTAATAACCCCCTAAACATTGTTCTAAGCGGTTTTGACTTGAGCTTGCCTACGAGACGCCAACTTGTCAGTCCAAGCAGCAAAAAAGTTTTAAAAAAACTTTGCGGGCTCACCTGTCATACCTCTCCCTCAATCTAACGCCTCCCCGGTCACCCTACTCTCTCTCCCTCGTGCGCACGCTCGTGCGGCCAACGGCAGAGTGGTGCGGTGTTGGTGGCGCGTCCGCGTCGGGCACGGCGGCGATGTTGCCGGACAGATGGAGCTACGCAAGAGGCGGGCGTCGACAAGTATGGACCCCATGAGGTGGAGGCTGCGCGCGAGCGCGTAGGCCGCGCCCTTTGCCTTCAACGGCGGCGACAGCATTGGCCGCTCATTCTCGGCCTCGCCTCTCTGACCGCAGGTCGTCCTCGGCCTAGCAGTAGTCGGCCACGCACGTTGGCCTCATTTTCGCCACCGTGTTCTTGGGGCTGGCATGCAGGCGGGAGAAGGAGGGATAGCGGCATGGACAACGTGTGCGCCTGTGCAGTGACCTGGGTGGATACTATGTCAAGTTGGAGCTCTGCAAGTCGGCGCTTTGCGACGGCGACGACAACGAGGACACATCGTCGTTGTCACCGTGCTGCGCGGCACGAGAAAGATGGTGGCGCTGACGGTGAGGCTTGCGACGACAAATGTGACGGTGACAAGGGCCCAACGTCAAGGTCGTTGCGCGTGCCCTGGAACAGAATCCGATCGGCAGCTCTAGCGGCAGCAACGGCTTAGTGCTGGCGCTAGAGTACGGGCGCGGTCGGTGGCCGTAGGGCGGTACCACGGCGCACGGGAGGTGCTCCAGGCAACGCAGCGCTCTCCCCGTGAGAGCGAGCGGTTTAGCATCATGGCCATCGTTGCGCACTGTCGCCGCCCTGGGCTTCTCTAGCCGACCACGCTCCACCTCAAGCAACCCGAGGGAGTAGTCTTTGCTGCCACCGCGGCCTTCTCCTCCTCACTGCTCGGTTCAAGGATGAGAGAGAGATCGAGGTAGAAGAGATGAGGTGAAAATATATGGATCAGTGACAAGTGGGTCCATTGTTTTTTGCCGCGTTAGAAATGCCAAGTCAGCTAACCTAGCCTAAAACCGTCCAAAATAGAGTCTGGTTTTAAGAGTTTTGGGGTATTGAATACAGTATATGTTATTGTAGTTTAGAGGATAAATCGTACTACCATACCATAATAGTTCGGAGGTAATACGTACAATATCGATCTGTTCACTGTTTATAAGAGTATTTGGATCCATGCAGTATTGTAATAGTAGTAGCAGTACATTTGAGAACATTGGAGTACGAATTTACTCCAATCGTAGGTGAAATTCAACAGCTGGGAAATGCACTAGTGCGTTGTGTCAGTAAATTTCGTACTAGTACCACGAGACAGCTAGACAGACACGTCAGGTCACGACGCAGCACTGCAGCAGGGCTGTAGCCCGTACGGGAGGCGTAGGCGCAACATCTCGAAAATTTTGTTCCGTAGCTAAAGCCCCCCCAAAGCCAGCCGCGGTTTTCATGGATTGCACAGGCGTTCGTCTCCGCCGGATTCCGGAAAGAAAAAAAAAAACAAGATGTCCGTTCCCTGGGTGGTGCATCCGTTTTCTGGCAGGTGCATGCACCTCTCGCTCGCTACCGCGGTAGCGCCCACACGAACCACGTTGGCTTTCGGCCAACTTGCCCGATTCTTTAATCCCCTCACGACGTACGTCGCTGTCCAATAAAAAGTTTTAACACCAACTATAGTAACCAGCTTAATTTTAATAAAACCAGAGAAAACTCTTTATTCCTTAATTAGGTCCCCATGGTTTCCTCCAATCAGCATTAGCTGCTGCCAAAAATTGAATTTTTAAATCCAATTTTAAAGTTGATTTTGAAAAAAAAATTATCGAAGTTTATTTTTCAATATTGGCATTTAAGTCACTGAAAACACATATATGGAAGTCTTATCTATGAATTATTTTGTTTTGCTAATACGCCGAATGGTGTATTATATGTATTTGGCCAAACGATGGGGACCTTAAACCTTAGCCTTAGTCGAGCCCTACAAAATACACACACGCCTCGTCAGGGCAAGGGTACTCGAGCGTGGAGGCATGGTTCGCAAGCCATGGTCGGCGAGGCCATGCTCTAGCAATGTGGTGCCGCAGTCCACCTCCTCTCCAAGCGCGGAGCTCCAACGGGTGATGGCCAATGAAAGAAGGAGACCGACTTGCCGTTGGCTGTAGCATGTAAATTCCTTGCACTTTCTTAATAAATTTTGGCTAGTGTTCGCTAGCTCGACCAAAAAAAAAAAAGAGGCTGATGATGGGGTTAGGAAGTGAAAACAAGCGCAGTGGAGGAGAACATCGAGAGGCCTATTTTGTATGATGCTTTGTTGACGTAGATTTAGTCCCATGCTCATCCCTCAGCCACAACAATCTCATCATTGTAGAGCTCATCAGCTTGCTCTACCATCTCTCCTTGTTTATAGGCCACTCCCAACCTGCTACCCATCGCCTGATCCATGGATCTAGCTGTCAATGACCTCATTGGCCCTAGTATTGAGATCACCCAGTGGATCCTTTGGCAAAGTGGATCCGCCTTTGTTTTGCTTTGGAGGAAGAAAACGATGATGTAGCTAAAGAGCTCGTCGGTCAAAAAGAGAGATGCCTTTGATATATGCCGAAAAATAGAGGAGAGGCAGCGTCAGCTGGAGAGCTCGTTGATCTACACCCGTGGGGATCGAGCTTATTGGCGTAGAGGGAGAGACATTGCAGATAATTGGAGTATTGTCATCAAGGATGCAGTGATGCACACAGTTAGGTGGTCCAATAGCCACAAAAGGGAGCATGTAGTTGTGAACAACTTGAGATGTATATATCCAGTTATCCGCTTTTAATTTTACCTTGTTTGAGTGAAGTTCGAGTTATAAATTCTGAATTTCTGTCCAGTTCATAAGTTCTCATGCTTGTAATCTTGTTCAACAACGTTCAGTGTTATGGCAATTTGACTGCAGATCGTTCATCTGCGGAAATGTCTACTTGTACACTCTGCTCTGGTTTCTGCTATTATTGTGTATTTAGTGTGCTGCTCATTTCAGTTTTCAGCAGAGCATATGTGGTTGCCAGTGTGCTAAATACTATGGTGACTGATATCAACTGTGTAGTCTTTTGAGTACTTTTTGACAGGTAGAGATCATAAATTCACCATTTCTATCATGTGAAATCAATCAGCAAGGGGAACAGCTATTTCCTGTCACTCCCAGCTGTCAAGGTAATCCACACTTCCAGAGCAACCAGGGTGACAATGAAGCAAAATTTTCCTGTGTTCTTTTTTTCTGAACTAACTCCATCTATTTGCAGTGAGCTGATTCTTATCATGCCTACTGCTGGGGCTTCAACTGGAAAAGGTTGAGAATCAGCATCGGTCGCCAATTAACCATTCAGAAATCAGAAGAGTAGCAAGTACCGTGTGGAATCTCCCTTTCATGCTGGAATCAGGTTCTTGTTCTGTTCATCCACCGGTTTTATCACAACTTGCTAAAGTATCAGTAGCCCTGCAGATTCTTGCTACCAGTCACACCTCACTTACTGAAATAAACAGCAGAATATTTCCTGTATATTGACCTCATTCAGCAAATTGCACTGGATGCAACCGATGCAATGCAAAGGCTGTGAAATGCGCTTAGATACGGTGCAGCGTTACATCAGAGTATCAACTTGTGATTGTGCTCCATGGACACTCAAACTTACCACTAAAATATCTATGTTTGTTACTGGTTCTTTTTTCTTTCGGTAGTACACGCAATCTGTCATGAACAGTATATATGGTTTTACAATTCAATCTAGCGATGTGAATGTGATGAGCTGCAGAGAAAGAAAGTACTAGGACTTTGCACGTGAGTTGCGTTCAGGGGATTCGGATTGATATGCCACTACAATGCCGATCCTAGAGCTCTGTATTTTCCTTTCCTTTTTTCACGAGAATTAGGTGAACTTTTCTGGAGTTATTTGGTCGGTTTACTACTACTAGTCTATTTTGTGTTGGCTTTCCTGGGCTTTCCTGTTTGGTGTTGATGACAACTCACTGTACATGATCAAATCTGATTAACCTGCTTTCACACCACACGTGAATTAGTTCAGGATTTTTCTAGACGGAAGCTACAGTTATGTTGCATGTTGCTATTGCTAACTTGATCTTTTTTTTCTTTTGCTCATCTGGCATTAATACACGGATTATTGTAGCTTTGCCTCTTCATAAGGCATAAGCTTCCATTTGAAGTTAATTAAGGTGATTAGATTGAGGCTATAAACGAAGCCAACCCAGACGAATTAGCTCACACCTCCTAAACCCCAAACCCTCCAAATATAATTAATTAATATAGTTCGCGTCGCTTCTTCTTCCCGCGCGCTTCTCGCGATCGCGCGCGTAGTAAAAATAAATATGGGGCTTTGTGGGCTGCGATACTCACTGTGGGTTGGAGTGTCTCTATTGAGTTGCTTCAGATTTTGAGTAGCCCATCCACAGTTGTTCTCCATTGCAAGCTGAGTTCCCATGCTCCCTCTGTCCCCAAAAAAACCCCAATCCTGTCTAGATTCAAACCCAGGATTGGGTAGTGTATGTCCAGATTCAAACCTAGGATTGGGGTTTTTTTTTGGGACGGAAGGAGTACTAGTGTTCTCAGTTAGGGTGTGTTTGGTTGGATGGATGAGCCTGGATGGGAGATGGCCGCCCGATTTTTTGAGGTGTTTGGTTGAAGGGCAGGGTGGATGGGGCGGCCAGAAATAGGGAATATTCTCTCAATATGCTGGATGAGTGCATCCGACCGATTTGGCTGGATGAAGCCATCCAGTTTTTGTCTGGGTGATGTGTCCTATTCTAATTGGCTACGGTTGGTTTGATTTTCTGTTAAGCAAGCTCCAAATGATTTTTTCTCCTAAACCATTTATCTAATTTATGATTTGATTACACCATTATATTTGTTACAATTAAATCTTTAAAACAAAATCTCGGATGATTATATTTTAATAAAAAATATATGACAAATGGGTCCCACTAACTTTTAGCTTTTCCCATCCATGGGATATCCCTCCAATCAAACAAGAAATTGGATCGCCATATCCATACAAACCAAACAAAAAATTGGATCACCATATCCAACAAAAACAAAATATGGATGGTCATATCCCATCCATATATGACCGTGAACCAAACACACCTTTAGTGAGTACACTCTAAGGGCTCATTTGAATCAAAGGATTTACGTAGGAATTTCATAGGATTTAAATCCTATAGGAAATTTTCCTATTTGGCCCTTTGACTCAAAGGATTGAAGCTTTCCAAATCCTATGAAATTCCTATGGAATGGCACATTGCATGTGGATTTTGGAGGAAATTTAGCAAGAGCTCCAACCTCTTGGAAAATTTCCTTTGAGTCTATCTCTCTCATCTGATTCCTGCGTTTTTCCTGTGCTCCAATCAAACGATCATTCCTGTGTTTTTCCTGTGTTTTGCAATCCTCTGTTTTACACTTCATTTCTGTCATAATCCGTGTTTTTTTCTATTCCTCCCGTTTTTCTACCCTGCGATTCAAAGGGCCTAAAGTGGCTCATATTATAGATGCCCTGACGGATTCACGGTGTACCAGTGAAATGCCCTCCGTGGTCCGTACCATTAGGCTCAGAGAAGATGAGAAGTCTCTCGAGCTCTCCTAACTTTCCCCTCCCCTGCTACAGTAAGTCTTGAGTTCTCCGACCGCCTCTTCCCCCAAAATTCCGGTGGCCTCGCCGCCGGTGAGGTTGGAGGAGGGTCCGGCCACCTCCCCTACTAGTATAGCGTAGCTAGGTTGAAGTTTTTCGTCAGTTTTTTCCTGTTATTTTTGTGTATTTCCCGTTGTGTCGTCGAGATGGTCGCCGGTGCCGACTACTCTCGTCTTGCTGCTGCGGAGTTCTCCGTCTGATTTCTTCTGAACGGCGGGCTGGCGACAATGGCGAGTTCCCTCCCCTAGCCACTGGCTAGGGTGCTATTGGTTTTGCTCAAGCAAAGGTTGCGTCGGCCTACTTCGTTTTCTCCGGCGAGCCCCTTTCAAGAAAAGCGGTCATCTTCCTAATCTCTGGCGAAACTTCCTCGAGCGGTGGCTGATGTGGTTGATTTTAGCTGGGATGACCTCAACCTCCATGCAAGGAGGCCCTTTTGGGTATGGTTGCTGGCTTTCTTTGCAGTTTACCGTGTTTGTTTGTTCTTCTTCGTTGGAGGTTTTCGATCTAGCCGTTTTCCCTTGCTATGGCTGCGGTTGTGTTGATCTTGTGAAAGAATTTTGGCGGAAATCTTCGTGGTGCGGCTGATGATCCAATTTACTTGCCGGTGCTTCAACCTCCACATACGGGAGGCCCCTTCAGGGTTCATGCACAGGCACTATCTTCTGCAGCTGGCCTTGTTTCAAGCTCAGCCAGATTCGAGCTCCAAGAAACTTCCATCAACACTACAGGCAGCTCAAAGAGAAGGACCTGATTGCTTTTTATATTTTTTTCTAGGTCCTTTTCTACAAAATGATCTCAAGTGTAATTTACCCTTTCTACAGGGGTTCATGTGCAAAACTGGATGTACTCCAGTGATGTGTGCTTGTTGCACTGCTACAACTCATGTACTTCCTCCGTCTAAAATGTAAGCATTTTTTAGGGTTAGCAGGGTATTAAGAAAGTAGGTGGGAATGATTGAAGAAGGTGTGTGATTGGTTGAAAAGAGAAAAGTAGATGAAATAAATGGTTGTGATTGGTTGAGAGGGGAAGGTAGGTAGAAAATAGCTTCATTTTGAGACAAAGTATTGTGCTAGAAATAGCTACATTTTGGGACGGAGGTAGTATCTTCTATGATATACTAATAAATAAAATCATGAGTTCTCAAAAAAAAAGTCCGTACCATTAAAAGGTTTTCGTGCCATCTGACATTCGCCGGAAGGCGCCCCCCTACACGTACAGACTACAATGCATCCACGGCCAGTGCGACCAGCCGTGCCGCTGTCACATGTGCGCGCTTCCCCGGCTCGTAAAACCCCCCCCCAAATTCCTCCGCCTCGCCACCTTTCCCCCAAAAATAAACCCCACGGAAGCCACCACCGCCCACACGCCCCCGCTGCTGCTCTCTCTCTGCACCACCTGCGCTGCTTCCGCTCGCGGCGCCGCGCCCCAAACCCTAGCCCAGCCCAGCCAACTCCCCCCATGCCGAACGCCTCTCCCCTCCACCACCTCGCCTCCCTCCTCCTCCTCGCCCTCGCCCTCGCGCCGCGCCCCGCGGCGCCCGCGGCCACGGACCGCGCGGCGCTGCTGGCCTTCCGCGCGTCCCTCCCGCCGCCCTCGCGCGCGCGCTCGCGTCGTGGCGCGGCCCGCTCTCGGAGTCCTGGCGCGGCGTCTCGCTCCACCCGCCGGCCGCGTCCACGGGCGGGGGGGGGCGGGGCGCCCCGGTCCCGCCGCCCTCCGTCTCCGGGCTCGCGCTGCGGGGGCTCAACCTGTCGGGGCAGCTCCCGGCGGCGCCGCTCGCGCTGCTCCGCCGCGTCCGCGCGCTCGACCTCTCCGCCAACGCGCTGTCCGGCGAGCTGCCGTGCTCCCTGCCACGCTCGCTCCTCGACCTCGACTCTCCCGCAACGCGCTCTCCGGGGCCGTCCCGACCTGCTTCCCGGCCTCGCTCCCGGCTCTCCGCGCCCTCAACCTCTCCGCCAACGCGCTCCGCTTCCCGCTCTCCCCGCGCCTCTCCTTCCCGGCGAGCCTCGCCGCGCTCGACCTCTCCCGCAACGCGCTCACGGGCGCCGTCCCGCCGCGGGTCGTCGCCGACCCCGACGCTTCGGGCCTCCTCCTCCTCGACCTCTCCCACAACCGCTTCTCCGGCGAGATCCCCGTCGGGATCACCGCCATCCGGAGCCTTCAGGGATTGTTTCTTGCGGATAACCAGCTCTCCGGGGAGATTCCGACTGGGATTGGGAATTTAACCTACTTGCAGGCGCTTGATTTGTCGCGTAATCGGCTCTCTGGTGTAGTGCCTGCTGGGCTTGCCGGCTGCTTCCAGCTTCTGTACCTGCGGCTTGGGGGGAATCATCTTTCAGGAGCACTGCGGCCGGAGCTTGATGCGCTTGACAGTTTGAAGGTGTTAGATTTGTCGAACAACCGAATATCTGGTGAAATTCCGCTGCCGTTGGCCGGGTGCCGATCTCTGGAGGTGGTGAACTTGTCAGGAAACAAGATCACAGGGGAGCTCAGTGGGGCTGTGGCCAAATGGCAGAGCCTGAGGTTCTTATCACTGGCTGGTAACCAGCTCTCTGGCCAGCTACCGGACTGGATATTCTCGTTCCCGACACTTCAGTGGATTGATTTGTCCGGCAATAGGTTTGTGGGTTTCATCCCAGATGGTGGGTTCAATGTCAGTGCCGTCCTTAATGGTGGAGGCGGCGGTCAGGGGAGTTCATCAGAGGCTGTACTTCTACCTCAGCTGTTTGTGTCAGTGTCCACGGACATGTCTGGCCGGCAATTGGAGTTGAGCTATGATCTTCAAGCAGCTACCGGGATAGATCTGTCAAGGAATGAGCTCCGTGGGGAGATACTAGATGGGTTGGTCGCAATGAAGGGATTGGAGTATTTGAATCTCTCTTGTAATTATCTGGATGGGCAGATTCCTTCAGGAATTGGGGGGATGGGGAAGCTACGGACCCTTGACTTCTCACATAATGAGTTGTCAGGGGTGGTACCTCCTGAGATAGCTGCCATGACAGAACTTGAGGTGCTTAATCTCTCCTACAATAGCCTATCTGGGCCTTTGCCGACAACTGATGGATTGCGGAAGTTTCCAGGAGCATTGGCTGGAAACCCTGGGATATGCAGCGGGGAAGGATGCAGTGCGTATTCTAGGATGCCAGAAGGGAAAATGGCAGGAAGCAATCGCCATGGTTGGCTTGGTGGCTGGCATGGAGAGAACGGATGGGTATCCCTAGGTGCATTCTGTATCAGCACAATGACTAGCTTCTATGTATCATTGGCAACTTTGCTGTGCTCCCGCAAGGCAAGGAACTTTGTGTTTCGGCCTGCAAGGATGGAATATTAACATCAAAGGAAGAATTAGGAGATCATGTTGTGCTGTAAATAAGATAAGTTTCAGTGACTCAAGTGTGCAGCTAATCTCGAGTAAAATCAGTTGGCCTCCATTTTTAATATCACTGGCCACGGGAACTGTGTGATCTTGATCTAATAGCTAATGAGCCATGTCCAAGTGTTCTACTGTTGTTTTTCTATGGATGTGTAGACCGGGTTCTGATGTGTTTGCATCGTTCACAGAATGCACACATCTGGTTTCCGTAATACTGTCATGTTTCTGAGGATTGGACTGCTTCTGCCTCAGATAATTGGAGTATTGTCATCAAGGATGCAGTGATGCACACAGTTAGGTGGTCCAATAGCCACAAAAGGGAGCATGTAGTTGTGAACAACTTGAGATGTATATATCCAGTTATCCGCTTTTAATTTTACCTTGTTTGAGTGAAGTTCGAGTTATAAATTCTGAATTTCTGTCCAGTTCATAAGTTGTCATGCTTGTTCTTATTCAAAAATTTTATGCAAATGTATAAGATATAAATCACACTTAAAGTACTATGAGTGATAAAATAACTCATAACAAAATAAATTATAATTACGTAAATTTTTTGAATAAGACGAATGGTCAAACATGTGAGGAAAAGTCAACGGCGTCATCTATTAAAAAATTGAGGGAGTATTTCTTTTGTCGACGGTGAATTGTCACACGGATGGATCTAGGGAATGGTCCCGGAATCACCCAAAACATTACTAACCCAATGCATATATATACATATGTGTAAATAAACTTTTTTTAAAAATACTTTTTTATTAATATATTATGATGCACATATGATCAACTTATACTTCTAACTTTGTTATATTTAGGGTATTTAAAACAATTATATAAGTTGGATCACTCATATAAAAATACTAAATACGTCACCGAACACGACGATCGTGCCAAAATGAGGATAAGCATGTGCTGATTACTGAGGAGCAGGCTGACCTGTTGACATAGGAGTCTTATTGTTCATTTCCATGCAGATAACTCGATTTGTTGACATTTCTTGTTCATTTTCATGAATAACTCGAGTGCACGTGGATACATAAGACATGGCTTAGGGCCAGATTGGGCCAAACCGTCGATTCTGGGCCCTCGCACGTTAATGTACCATGGGCCCAGAAAGAAATAGCGACTAGTAAGTAGACCTTTTTTTTTCGAGGAAGTAGGCAATTTTGTTCTGTTTGTAAGAAAAATGAAACTGGCAGTCACCTCAGCTAGCAATGTTTCAACGTGCCAACATCTGACAATGTAGTACGATTGTCATACGAACGAGCAAAACGTCCTCTGAGAACGGATAATTAAAATGTAAACGGACAATTCTACCTTCCAAACAAAAAAAAAACCTTCGTTTTTAGTTTTTAAAATGTATGGTGCTGCTAACTTTTATACATGACATAACACGATTCATCTTATTAAAACAAAACAAATGCAAGTGTCATTAATTTTGTTGACTTGTTTTATCATTAAAAGTAATTTAAAGCTTTAAGCATGACTTATATATTTTTGCAAAGTTACACTAAATTTTTAAATAAAACAAATGATCAAATGACATGTCTTAAAGTGAATAACGTCGTAAATTTTAAAATGGAGAGAGTAGTAATAAGTTATATAATCCCTCCAAATAAAACGGAATCTAATCAGAGTTACATAAACACATCTCCTATTAGGAAGTTGTAAAACCGTGATACAGCAAGGTTGGGCAAGCCACAGTAGCCTGCCGAAATCTTCAATCTTCGAACTGCTCTGATACAGAGTTCTTAAGTACACTATACATGATATTTTCCAGATGAACACAAGGTATTATTGATGACAATCAACAAGCACCGAGCATATAATTGATATGTATCAGATTCAGATCAATATTACCAGCCACCAAACAGCAGATCCACTTAACTTCACCAAGAAGAACGGAAAACCTGGGCACCTGGCGATGAACAAGCATCGGTCTGAGTCTCTGAAAATCTACAAAACCACAAAAAAAAAGGTTTCATTTGGTGAACAGAACGAGTCCTCAGCAATAGAGACATTGTGCACTCAGTTCATTCTTTAGGTTAGAGGCAACGCTGTTAGAATAAAGGGATCTGATTGACAGAATCAAGGACGGCTACCTTCATTTTTTGATTCCTGTAGGAAGCATCGAATAATGTCAACAATCACCTGAGCTTTCCTAGATTTGAAAGGTATTCATGAAGAAAATTCAAAGTTAAAAATCCTAATGCATGATGAGCACTTACCAATTTACTCCATTCTAGCAGTCATTAGCTAGAAAGTATCTGATTTTACATCTAAATTTGTTGGTTAATCATGAGCTTGTTCATATAATTGCAGAAGACGAGAGGGGGGGGGGGGGGGTTATATTGTAGAGACAAGAGATGGATTCACCACCTACAATAATATTCAATAGAAGCACAAATTAAAAGGTTCTTAAAGATTATTATTGCAAACAGTTTTTTTTTACCATGCAATAGGCAAAAGAATATTGGGAATACAAGGGAAGACCCATTGGCATTAGAACGTATTCTGAATTTGATTCACTCCACATGAACTGGAACCTGTTCCAGTCATGACTCATGACGGCAGCAAGCAAGATCCAACAAGAATCCACCTCGCGTAGTTCCATTAATGGATACAAATTGCAATTGAGAACTAATCTCTCTAGGAAGCAAAGGACTTATTCCCACTATTAGAAGACAAAACAAAACCACACAATCACCTGCAAAATACTTTGGAAGCATAAAATAGGCCAAAGCCCACAAATTACATCAAGCATCAATGCATCATCTCATTATCCTAACACATTAGCAATAGCATGGTCAAAGTATGGCTGATGCTAAGTCTCAGACAATATATCCAGGGGGAAATATGTAGTGCAAAACCTACAGCTACATGTAAACATGGAAATCATCCAACCATCAGAATAAAAGAACCTATCTGAAGCACATATCAAATCATGCAACCATCAGAATAAAAGATTTTTACAGTTCTACCACCATAGCCATGCCATTAAGAGACATATCCTACATAAACATATATATAGGAGTATATATCTAGCACTAAACAAGTAAACATGTTTACACCCCGTGAGCAGCCAAGAAGCAAGAAGCAATAGCCAGGACTACTGCCTCAAGCCCTTGAACACACAAAAAGGCGAGAACTGGATGCAGAGGTTTATCGATCGATTCCCGCGTTGTCGTTGGCTGCAACAAGGACCAAAAAGGGGAGTAAAAAAAAAAAAGAACACCCTCTCAAAGAAATTCGCCGCTCCTGGATCAGCGCCACAAGGCAGGGAAGGGATCGATAAACCACTGCGCCCAGGCATCACCACCAACCCCCCACCCCCACCTGCGAACATGATGGATTAGCGCAAGAAACCGGAACAAAACAAGAACGGGACACAGAGCCACCTGCAAGATCGGGCACGAACGAACACTCGTGGGTGTGAATCTGTGTTTCTCGTGTGTGCAATGAGGAAGGGAGTGGAGGTGGGGAGGGCTGGATCTGGGGGATTTTATATGCCACATTGGGCGGAGATGTGACGGGAGGGGAAGGGAGGGGAGGGGTGGGGAGGAGAGGAGGACTAGGAATCTTTCTGGCGCTGCAAAGGGAGGCTTGTTGCCTTGTTCCCATGGGGACAACACGAGTAGGATTTGGAACAGGTGGGATTTTTTGTGGCAGTAAAAAGTGTAAATTGCATGCGTTTACCAACTTCTATACTGACGATGTAGTAGTAAATAAGTACAAGGATAGAAAAGTGACAACCTAATACTACCTCCGTTTTTTAATAGATGACGCCGTTGACTTTTTCTCATATGTTTGACCATTCATCTTATTCAAAAAATTTAAGTAATTATAATTTATTTTGTTATGAGTTGTTTTATCACTCATAGTACTTTAAATGTGATTTATATCTTATACATTTGCATACAATTTTTTAATAAGACGAATGGTCAAACATGTGATAAAAAGTCAACGGTGTCATCTATTAAAAAACGGAGGGAGTACCAAATTAGATATTTCATAGTACAATGAATCTGGACAGGTGTCTAGATTCGTTGTTATATGAAATATCCTATCTAGACACCTGTCCAGATTCGTTGCTATATTATAGGACACATGGAGTATCAGTTTGTTTTACTTTATCTTTAAAAGAACAATTTGAAAAATTTCGGTGCAGCAACTTTTCAAGGCTTTGTTCGACGACTTCTACTCACTCAATTTTCGCGTACACGCTTAGTGAACAATTAAACAGTGTTTTTTCTTCAATTTCTTTACAGATAAACTGTTTTAGAAACTCATATTAGTTCATTTTCTTTAAAACAATTATATATAATATTTAATTAATCATATGCTAATGAGATATTTTGTTTTGCATGTGGGGATAAGCACATCCCATCCTACTCATTCGAACACCATTAGGCGATATTTTAAGACGGACGGTCAAACGTGGAACAAAGAAACCCACAACTACACTAAAAATAGGACGGAGGGAGTATGACTTAACTGACATATATGAAAGAGAATTAATATATACTCCAGAAAGTAAACGTTTAGAAGACATTTGTTAGTAAGGATCCAACTACAAGTCTCATCCATACGATCAAACAGCAACAATGGTTTGAATTCAGTGTATCAACCAATAGTCATTTGATCCCTTAACATGGAAATTTTTTTTTTAGGGAAAAACATGGAAATTGTGATGGCAATTGCATCTCCCATTCTCAAAAGTTCTCAAAAGTGGCACTTCCCATTATAGGGCCTTATCTTTTCGCTTATACTTATACTTATGAACCAAAATTTAAATTTTTCAACCTTAAATTTAGAGCTGATTTCGAGGTTTTTTCATCAAAGTTTATTTTTCAATCTTTGCTTTTAGATCACTAAGAACATGTATATCGTTTGCAAATATATTGTTTCGCTTATTCCGCGAATAAGTGAAACTATAGTTGTGCGAGAATTTTATGATACACATGAGTAATTCTTTTTACTATTCAAGAAATTTCCTCCTGTTTTGCATCTAGCCCTAGCAGTGGCTATCCCACTCGGAGAAATCATATGGAAAGCGGAGTAATTGGGCGGGACCCTTAAGGACTGCCGATGATTGTTGGCTTTGACGTCTTGTGGCACAAGAGAGGACCAGTGGAGCCGAGCAATGGGCAAAGGCCGAGTAAATAAAATCTAGAGCCGGTTTAGGGAGCTTCTCCAACGTATCTCCTAAATTTAAGAGTCTAGCTTTTCATTCAGATTCTAATATAATTGTATAATGTACAAAACAAACTATTGGGTGAGAAACCAGAAAACCCGCTTTCCTAGGTTCTAATGCAGAAAACCAACTAGAAGTCAGAAACCAGTAAACCCACTTTTCATGATTATTAAAAAAGATTCAGTTTTTCTAGATTTTTATAAATTGATTACCAATCTAAATTATTGAAAACAATCTAGTTTTTATTCTCAGAGCAATCAGTTATGTCCATAGTGAGCACAGCAGAGCAGTAACAGGTGTTGCAGGTCACTTGCCATCGGAATAATTTACTATTTGTCACTCTACCAAAATGCTGCCCGTTTGGTCCCGTATGAGACTGCAAAGGCTCTGGCAGGAAAAAGTTGGAAGTGTTTTGGCTCTCCCCGTGAACGGATCGAGAAAAAGAAACGGAGGCGTATAGTTCAAACGAAATGATACTTGTACTCTCGCAATGATGAGGAATTTTCTATTTCATCAACTTTGCGCTGATGCAATCAAGGGCTACTTTGGAAGGAAGGCACAAATTTGAGAGAAATTTCCAACAGAATTCAAGCGTACTACCTCCGTTCCAAAAAGAATCAAACCTATCCTAAGATATATCTTTCTTGGACAACAAGAGATGGATTCACCACCTACAATAATATTCAATAGAAGCACAAATTAAAAGGTTCTTAAAGATTATTATTGCAAACAGTTTTTTTTTACCATGCAATAGGCAAAAGAATATTGGGAATACAAGGGAAGACCCATTGGCATTAGAACGTATTCTGAATTTGATTCACTCCACATGAACTGGAACCTGTTCCAGTCATGACTCATGACGGCAGCAAGCAAGATCCAACAAGAATCCACCTCGCGTAGTTCCATTAATGGATACAAATTGCAATTGAGAACTAATCTCTCTAGAGCAAGGAACTTATTCCCACTATTAGAAGACAAAACAAAACCACACAATCACCTGCAAAATACTTTGGAAGCATAAAATAGGCCAAAGCCCACAAATTACATCAAGCATCAATGCATCATCTCATTATCCTAACACATTAGCAATAGCATGGTCAAAGTATGGCTGATGCTAAGTCTCAGACAATATATCCAGGGGGAAATATGTAGTGCAAAACCTACAGCTACATGTAAACATGGAAATCATCCAACCATCAGAATAAAAGAACCTATCTGAAGCACATATCAAATCATGCAACCATCAGAATAAAAGATTTTTACAGTTCTACCACCATAGCCATGCCATTAAGAGACATATCCTACATAAACATATATATAGGAGTATATATCTAGCACTAAACAAGTAAACATGTTTACACCCCGTGAGCAGCCAAGAAGCAAGAAGCAATAGCCAGGACTACTGCCTCAAGCCCTTGAACACACAAAAAGGCGAGAACTGGATGCAGAGGTTTATCGATCGATTCCCGCGTTGTCGTTGGCTGCAACAAGGACCAAAAAGGGGAGAAAAAAAAAAAAAGAACACCCTCTCAAAGAAATTCGCCGCTCCTGGATCAGCGCCACAAGGCAGGGAAGGGATCGATAAACCACTGCGCCCAGGCATCACCACCAACCCCCCACCCCCACCTGCGAACATGATGGATTAGCGCAAGAAACCGGAACAAAACAAGAACGGGACACAGAGCCACCTGCAAGATCGGGCACGAACGAACACTCGTGGGTGTGAATCTGTGTTTCTCGTGTGTGCAATGAGGAAGGGAGTGGAGGTGGGGAGGGCTGGATCTGGGGGATTTTATATGCCACATTGGGCGGAGATGTGACGGGAGGGGAAGGGAGGGGAGGGGTGGGTAGGAGAGGAGGACTAGGAATCTTTCTGGCGCTGCAAAGGGAGGCTTGTTGCCTTGTTCCCATGGGGACAACACGAGTAGGATTTGGAACAGGTGGGATTTTTTGTTGCAGTAAAAAGTGTAAATTGCATGCGTTTACCAACTTCTATACTGACGATGTAGTAGTAAATAAGTACAAGGATAGAAAAGTGACAACCTAATACTACCTCCGTTTTTTAATAGATGACGCCGTTGACTTTTTCTCATATGTTTGACCATTCATCTTATTCAAAAAATTTAAGTAATTATAATTTATTTTGTTATGAGTTGTTTTATCTCTCATAGTACTTTAAATGTGATTTATATCTTATACATTTGCATACAATTTTTTAATAAGACGAATAGTCAAACATGTGATAAAAAGTCAACGGTGTCATCTATTAAAAAACGGAGGGAGTACCAGATTAGATATTTCATAGTACAATGAATCTGGACAGGTGTCTAGATTCGTTGTTATATGAAATATCCTATCTAGACACCTGTCCAGATTCGTTGCTATATTATAGGACACATGGAGTATCAGTTTGTTTTACTTTATCTTTAAAAGAACAATTTGAAAAATTTCGGTGCAGCAACTTTTCAAGGCTTTGTTCGACGACTTCTACTCACTCAATTTTCGCGTACACGCTTAGTGAACAATTAAACAGTGTTTTTTCTTCAATTTCTTTACAGATAAACTGTTTTAGAAACTCATATTAGTTCATTTTCTTTAAAACAATTATATATAATATTTAATTAATCATATGCTAATGAGATATTTTGTTTTGCATGTGGGGATAAGCACATCCCATCCTACTCATTCGAACACCATTAGGCGATATTTTAAGACGGACGGTCAAACGTGGAACAAAGAAACCCACAACTACACTAAAAATAGGACGGAGGGAGTATGACTTAACTGACATATATGAAAGAGAATTAATATATACTCCAGAAAGTAAACGTTTAGAAGACATTTGTTAGTAAGGATCCAACTACAAGTCTCATCCATACGACACAGTCTTCATCATACGATCAAACAGCACACAAGGTTTGAATTCAGTGTTCAACCAATAGTCATTTGTCCCTTAACATGGGCACACATGTTTTTTTTAGAGGAAAAAACATGGGAAATTGTGATGGCAATTCGCATCGCCCATTTCAAAGTTCTCAAAAGTTGGCACTTCCATTATAGCCTAATCTTTTCGCTTATTACTTATACTTATGACCAAAATTTAAATTTTTCAACCTTTTAAATTTGAGAGCTGGTTTCGAGGTTTTTTCATCGCAAGTTTCATTTTCAATCTTTGCTTTTAGATCGCTAAGAAATGTTATACTGTTTTGCAAAGATATAATTGTTTCGCTTATCGCGAATAAGTGAACTATAGCTTTTGTGCTGAGAATTTTATGATAACATGAGTATTCTTTTTAACTATTCAAGAAACTTCCTCTGTTTTGCACTAGCCCTAGCAGTGGCTATCCCACTCGAGAAATCATATGAAGAGAGTATTGGGCGGGACCTTAAGCACTGCGATGATTGGTTGGGTTTGACGTCTTGTGGCACAAGGAGGCCAGTGGGCCGGGCCATATGGCAAGGCGAACAAAAGAAAAAAAGTAATAAAATCTAGAGGCCGGTTTGGGCACAGTTTCTCCAAGTACTCTCACTAAATTTTAAAGAGTCTTACGCTTTTCAATTCAGATCTAATTCATTGATAATGTACAAACAAACTATTTGGGTGTGAGAACCAAAAACCGCTTTGATACGGTCTCTAATTGAAAAAACCAATAGAGTCGCAACCGTTTAACCCGCTTTTCATGATTCTTAAAAAAGATTAGTTTCCTAGTTTTTTATAAAATTGTTACCAATCTAAAATTATGAAAAACAATCTAGTTTTTATTCTCAGAGCAACTCAGTTTCGTCCATAGTGAGCCAGCAAGAGCAAGTAACGTAGTTGCAGGCACTTTGCCATCGGAATCATTTACATAATTCGTCAACTCTACCAAAATGCTGCCCGTTTGTCCCGTCCATGAGAATGCCAAATGCTCTGGAGGAAAAGTTGGAAGTGTTTTGGCTCTCCCCGTGAAACGGAATCGAGAAAAATTAGACGCGAGGCGCTATAGTTCAAACGAAATGATACTTTACTTCTCCGCAATGGATGAAGGAACTTTTCTTTTCTCAACTTTGCCGCTGAATGCATCCAAGGGGCTACACTTATGGAAGGGAAGGCACAATCTTTGAGAGAAATTTTCAAACAGAATTCAAGCGTAACTACCATCCGTTCCAAAAAGAATCCAAACCTATCCTAAGTATATCTTTTCTTGGACGGATGATCTATTCTAGGATCATATTCTGTATTTTTTACGGAGGCAAGTAGCCTCTGATCATTTAAGCTACGACAGGATAAGCATAAAATTAATAAACAAAAACAATAAAAATTATTTTATTAATATGGAGAGCAAAAACTAATGGTATTTCCTGCGTTAGGCCCTGTTTGATTCAAACTTAGGTTATGAAATATAGGATTATTAGTGTAACTAAGATAAGCTGAAACAAACCAATAGTAATTTATGATAGATTATATATATACATCTATAAGCCAGATTCTTATATCTCTGTAATCCAACTACTAAAGGTGCTTTTTCTAGATTATTGGATCGACTAATAAGCTATAACTCCAGAGAATTCAAAACAGCTAAAAGTTTATATCTATGTCGGTTTATTATAATCCAGACTGTATAATAATCTGAATTTAAATAATCTAGATAATTATAATAAATCTTAAGCTGAAACAAATGAGCCTTAGAACAAAACACATCTGGCTAACTAGTTTTGGTTAGGAATCCATGGGACCATAACCACCTACGCAAGCTTGGTGAATTTGGTATATAGGCAATGTTAGGCTGAGAACACAAACGGTAAGAAATTCTGCTAGGGGCCTTGGGGTTTTAGTTTTCAACGCAGATTCATTTGAAACAAAATGCTAAAAATCAAAAGAAACAAACAAATTGACTGAGTTTATCGTACTAACAGCACCAATCGCCATCATCAAATTCTAATGACAAACGTATAAAACTAGTAGGGGTCACGAGTGGACTCCGGTGGATACGAGATGGACCGCGATTCAAATCGAAATCTCCAATAGATATAGACGTCAAAGGAACGGCCCTGGTCAAAGACGGCCACAAAATTCTGCCAAAAGAACAAAAAGAAAAAGGGGGGGGGGGGGGGGGGGGGGGGGGGGGGGGGGGGGGGGGGGGGGGGGGGGGGGGGTAGCAAGATCATCGAAAGGCAGCAATGCATTGAGAGGCGCAAATTGCAATATCAATGAAGGAATCTACGATTGAGCTATAGCGCATTCATCGCCTGGTTAGTACTAGGACTAATTTCATGCACTTATCTAATAATGCAGTTGACATGAATCACATTGCATTTTACCCTCAATGAGTCCGCTGGTCAAAAAAAGTGTAAATTGAAAATATGCCTGACAGCACTCTAAATCTTCATCGCAAAATAACGCGGGATTTACGTGCATTTACAATTCTTCGATTTTTAGGAAAATATCTTCTATTCGTGTATTTGAAGACATTATTTCCATTTAATAGAAAATTGATATGCAACTACTTACCCATTCAATGCGTTTATAGAAAAAAATCTTAGACCAAATACCTTCCTCTCTTCTCCCTCTCTCTAATCAATCATCTCTTCTACCGGTCCAATCCCCATCGAGCCCGTTGGTCTAACGAAACCTCCATGCTGTTGCCGGTGGCAGGTTCCGGAAGCATAAACTGCAGCACACCATGGCAGCTCATCCATTACGCGCACAACACAGCGTACGCGCGAGAAGCTCCGGTGGACCATGGCTTCAATTGGATCCCAGGTAAGAGAGGAGACGAGAGGGAGGAGAGATGAATGCATGAGAGGAGCTACATAGTGGCATATATATATACATATATATATATGCTTATATACTATATGTATATATATATATATATATTAATATATATTAATTAAATGTAATTGGCATCGAATGTAATTGTATTCTTTTTAAAATCAAAAGAGATTGTAAAGCATGGATATGAATTAACACCAATAAAGACACCTAGTCAATTATACTCCACTATTTCAAATTAAACAACCTAGTACTGGATGTGATTGTCTCTTAGTACTTAACGAATATGGATATCACACTCCCATACTAAGTTTATTTATTTCGATGAAGCGGTGTACACGTAAGTTTCTTTGGAGATCATCGGTGTAACAGTGTAAGACTTCCTCAAGCAATAGTTACTGGCTCACAAATTTGTTAGAAATGGCTAAAAATTCCACATGTTTCTGCTAAACCCAATCCCACAATTTTCTCATTTGAAGCTCATACATCGTGCTATATATGGAACACTTAAACTAATGCCAGTTAGCCCAAAATGAGCAAAGCCAGATAAACTCAGAATTAGAAGGCGAGTTATGAATATGAACAAAATTAAACTGATGTTGCATATGGTACAAGCAGGTTTCCGTATTACATCACAAATATGCTCGACGAGGGTATTTCTGCAGTGGTTGTTCATGCCGTTTACCGCCTGAACTGACAAAACGACTGCACAAACAGATGAAATACTGAAAAATCAGTTATATCCATATCGGCATCATTCCATAACTCTTGAACGACAATTTAAGAGTAGGACTCATGACAGAATTAAGATAAAATCATTTGCATCATGATCGCACTCCTCTCTCATAGGAGAGAACTTTACCTGAGAATGTTGGTGGTATTCTGCAGATCCAGTACAATGACTGGAACTTTATAGGAAGCCGTGGGATGAGGTCGGCATTTAACCACTTGCACAGAATTGACGGGAGAGAAATAAGTGCCAGAAAGCGGCTACTAAGACAATGTTTTGTACAAAATGTTGGGGTGGTTTGACAGTGACCTGAAGGAACAAAGATCCATGCTCCGCGTCGATAAGCCTGGAACGCTATGACAAGTAGAAGAGAAGCAGCAATGAAGTAGGAGTACTAGATCCTGCCAAAACTTACTTCTTCTGACTGTATGTTGCGAGGACTCTCATTGATGCACAGAAACATAAATAAGTTTGACCAATCATTGATGCCGTTATTGCTGCTAAGACAAAAATTTCTATCGGAGAAATGCGAATTTACAGAAATACTTTGCATGTCCAGTAAGACCAGTACAAGAATCTATAGCTCAACTTTGTCCATAGACACATTCTATGCAACAATTAAAGGCTTAGTGATCATGGCTGATACTCGTTGCAGAAAATACATAGCACCAGTAACAAGTTTTTGTCTAAAACAATTATGTAGGCAGAAATTATGTTGCATTGCCATGCATATTAGGACGAGCATCAACTTGAAAACTTGCCAACTTACAATTATTACTTAATTTTAGTAGAAAGTAAAACATAATTGTAGCTGGTTGAACATTCTTATCATTAATAGATAAGAAGAAATGGATAGTAGCTTTTGTTATCAAAGTCTTTGACTCAAGGTTCCTTATGTTTGCCTTCTTTGTGAAGTTCACAGTAGATTGCAACCAAGAAACAAGCCGATTCCAGTCAAGACAAATCGAAGAAGAAGGAAAGGTAGCAAGTGTACCCACAATAAGTTATTTATTTGATATTAACTGACAAAAGACGAAGGTTGTTCGTTGTAACATACATTACCAACGCCAACAAGCGCCCTATCAAAGAAAAGGATAACGCCAAAAAGAATGCGAATAGGATGCCAAAGCCCAACAGAGCTATGCCAATTTCTACATACGACACATTAAAAAATTATTAGTACTCAACTAAGAGTGTGAAAAGATAAAATAGGTGAGAACGGCAGGAGGATATGTGACAACTTTCTGAAACTGGATTGGATTACTATTGTAAGATACTATACTGAATTACTCTATTCTTAAAAGCCCTTCTCCAAGGACCCTTCTTCCACAGTTCTCTATTTCAAATAAAGAACAATTACAATGTGAAAATAATTGCTTTCGTATACTAGTTAGGTAGATATCTGTCTCTAACTCTTGAACCTATATGTCCATTTGCCTTTATATAACACAACTAACAACACCTCTACAATGGTGGAAATGAAATGTTGCGGTATCATGTAAGTGGGCTCTATAAACCAACTTTAAAACCCAGCATGGGATATATGAGTCTGAACCTATTTTACATTCTATCCTCAGGATTCAGTGCG
This sequence comes from Oryza longistaminata, assembly GCA_009805545.1. Lineage (NCBI taxonomy): Eukaryota > Viridiplantae > Streptophyta > Magnoliopsida > Poales > Poaceae > Oryza > Oryza longistaminata. Next base: position 26,649,093 of record CM020179.1, on the reverse strand, counting down.
TAAAAGTTGTCCATTTTGCTAAAGATAAGAAATGGGACCTTTACCCAAAGTTTAAAGGGTATCATAAAAGTTTAGAGATACATGCTTGCAAATATTTGTCCTAGTTTGACAATGAGTGTTAGATTGCTTGCTGGTGTAGTTACTTATTCGGAATAGAACTTCACTTTTGATTCCGCTAATCTCGTTACGCATCACACTGACCAAGCAATAAGTTCAGTCACCAGTCACCCAACTGAACTGCTAGTTTCAGATACCTATATTAAAAAAAGGTATACAGCATTTAATTTTTCTGAAATGTGTAAGTCATTAAAAAATGGGTTAAAGTCCATTTTACGGCATCAAAATATTTACCTTGATCTAAACACACCTCGAACTGTAAAACGGATTATCTAACACCCTCGAACTATTAAAACCGACACTTTACCCCCAAAGCAGTTTAGGGCTGGTTTTGGTACAATTGGATGCCACGGTCGGATGCCACTCTGTAAAAGAAATTCCACGTCACCAAGGGGGAGGGGGGTCCACTAGTCAGTACACCCCTTTCTTCTTCTTCTTCTCTCTACTCTTTCCCTTCACTTCCCTGAAATCTCAATGGAGCAGCCGAAGCTTGCATACGAGCTCCCTCTGTCTTAGCTCCATCCGTTTTCATGTCACTCCAAGCCCACAGACAAGTCTTGCCACGCTTTCTGCACAAATCTGCCCTCTCATTAGCGGGTTGAGTCGGCAGACAAGATAGGTTGGTGGCAAGGTGATCGGTGGCGGGGGTTGTGAGCGGTTGTGGAGGGGGTCCTCGAGCTCGATCCTTCCGCCGTCGCCGTAGTAACGCCACCCAGCGAGCTCCAAGCCCTTTTTCTGCCCATTGCCAGGGAGGGAGAAAGGCTCGGATTCGGGGAGATTGGTTTGGGCAGCAATTGGAAGCTTGTAGAGCGTGGTGGTTCTTGCATCATCGAGGCCGACGACGACGATCTTGTACTTCTTTGCCTGGTACATCAAGAACCACCACCCGCGACATCAAGCCCCATCTTCTTCCTTTTCTTGCTGCCCTCGAGCGCCAAACTCTGCCATGGTCGCCGTCGAAGTGCGGCGAGCTCTCCCTAGGCCATGCGCTGGGCGAGATCGCCGAATGCCGGCGTACACAACCGCGTCGTCGGCCGCGGCCGGCTCCACGCTGACGGATCGCTGCCCCTACGACCTTCGGACGCCGGCCCGACCTGAGCGCAGTAGCAAGCTGCCGCCGCCGCCACCGCTTGCCTCGTGTTAGTCTGCTCATTCTTTCTTTTTTTTTCGTCGTCGTCGCGTCCCCGGCCTTCAGGGATGGATGCTCGCGCCGCCGAGCCGGTCTCCGGCCCCTAGCGCCGGCAGGCGGCCGGTGAGAGCGAGAGAGAGGAGGGAGCAAACGATGAGGAGTTCCTGAGAGGAGAGAGAGAGGAGAGGATTTTGGTCATAATTCGCTGTTGGTGACATGTGGTGCAGTAACAAAAACACTTGATTTGGTTTTTGGTAGTTGCCAGGTATTAATAGTATTGGGTGTGTTTGTAAAACCGGTTTTGTAGTTTGCAGGGTCTGTATTTTAGACCAAAAAACAAAAGTTCGAGGTGTTAAAATGCACTTTCCTATTGAAAATCTGCACCATGGCACTGTTCAGTCTGTCACTTTTTCAACTTTAGGACAGAACTATGAAAAATATTAGAAGATCAGTTCTTGCACTCTGCAGAATCCCAAAGGGAGTCAGGACAATGTAGGAAAGAACGCTTAGGTCAATATGTCTAGATTCATTCTTCAAACATATCCAGTGAGTGTTTAGTGTGTACTTGGGCATTTTCCTCATTTCTTATAAAAAGTTTTCAGAGAGTCTAGGGGTAGGACTAGGTCTTAAGCTATCATTGCAGTTTGCCATTGCTTGGTTGGCAATTTTGGTACCAACAGAGTTTATCTTCGCTACACTTCTAGTTATCATGAACGCAAGCGGGGGCAAGGAGGGCAGGGGCAACTAGGAGCAGTGGCAACCTACAATCAGTTGCAACAGCCGTTCAATCTCATTGGGGCCATTAAGACCAGCCAAGGAAGCCATGTTTTCAGTAAGTACAACCACTGAATAACATCACATGAGTGGATGCTAGATTAACTCAACATTTGCGCAGTTCAGTCAAAGCATTAGTAAGGATAAATGTCCAACAATAGGGGAAAAGTGTGAATTCCACAACAAATTTTAGCTTCCGACTGTTGCGGACATTTTCAGAAAATCTTTAGCCATGGTTATAGGAAGCCTATATCTATGACGCAGATTTTCCTAGCTGCAACTTAAATTCTGTTTCGTGTTAACTGGCTAATGTGCACAAGTACAAACTAATTCAAATGCTCAGTCTTAACAAGACATCCTTGCACCCATCTTGCAAGACCAGCTTGCAGGCTCCAATTACCCTACAACCCCCCAACACCAACATATCGCTTCGCAATAGGATATCGCGGGACACAAGCTACACAGCACAAAGAGGGATTTGAACATCAACAATCTCAGGGATCTCCTACTCTTCAAGGAATTACACTCTAACGGGTGAAAATGCTACAAACATTTTACTGATTCACCTCATCACCTATACAAGATCCTACGAATTAACAGGAAGTGCACCGCTGAGCTAGATTGATTTCAGTGCTCTCTTAGCAGGTCGTATCGCCCGGTCCCCTGCTCAACACCTCACCCACCCGGAGAGAACCGAGGCCGAGACAGAGCTGCGCGAGGGGTTTTGCCCCGACACGACCCCACCAACCAGCGTAGGCACGGGCAAAGCGGCAGCGCCGCGGCGGCGCGAATCCCGGGCGCGGCCGCGTCGTTCAGGGAAGCTGCGGGTGTGGAGGGACGGAGTCGAGCTGCGACTGCGAGGGGGACTGGGGTAGGGCTACCGACCGACAGAGCACGGTCCCCCCGGCGCTAAGGGGAAGGAGATCACGCGCGTGAAGGGTCAGGCTGACCCGCCGGGGGAAGAAGAGGCGGCTAACAACTCCCGGCGAGGCGCGCTCGCTCGCGGCGGCGCCTTCCTCCGGGCGGTGGGGGAGGAGGCAGAGATCGATGGAACGGCAGAGGGGCATGGGAGCGTTTGTAGGAAGAGCGTTATTAGTAATAAAAAAGGCAACCGATGGATGGCCCACCTGCAGTGAGACGGCCAGGATCACCAATCCGTGGTTGACTTTTTTTTTTTTCCTCTATAAGAGACAATTTGATCTTGCCTTAATGGTTTAAGGCTTAACAAACCATTGAGATGTTCTCGTCTGGGTGAATTTGATCCTATACTTTCATTATTGTGAAGCCCGTGTTGCAGTGGGAGATTGAAATTTAGATCAGGTATTAGGTTTAAAGTAAATTGATATTCAACATATGGATGACATTTAGTTTATTACCAAAACATATATAAATACTGAAAGAATTTTGCAATTTAACATACTTTAATCAGATTCATCGAAATTTGGCAAGTGTGCCAAACTTATCAAAAATTTTTGTAATTGTCAATTTCTAGAAAGGTTTATTTTTGACGCATCTAAATTAGCCTGAAATTGACAATGATTATATGACTCCACATTATCATTTACTTATTAAGATTTTTTTCACCTTTCTCCCGGGAGGTGAGGCCAGCGCGAGATAACAGTGAGGAAAGGAAGTTGATAAATCTCAAATGTTTGGAAGTATAGGATCAAATCTCTGATCAGAATGGCGTGGCCGAGCGTTTGGAGCTGGGCCGTGGGCGTTAGATGTAGGCAGCCGCCGGGGCGTATCCTCGTGTTAAATCACGAATCTTCACCCCCGCTCTTTACAGCGAAAGCGGCTGAAAGCCTCGGGAACGGCGACGGCGAGCTTTTGGGGCGTTGTGTTTCATGGGAGGTTGTCGATCGATAAGGGCGCGGATAAAAAACTCGAACTTATGGCTCAATTGTTTCGTAAAGAGCTCGTCTCGGATCGGCTCAAACTTACAGTCTTAAGTGGTCGAAATTTGGGCTAGTTTTTCTTAGCTCGTTAGTATAAGATCATCATCGTATCTTGTATATAATTAGTTGCTTTTAACTTAATTGCTTAGTATTTTATTACACAATATTCATATTTAGTGAGTTCTTTGTTTACTAGTTAGTGTTATTATTATGTTACTTATGATAATGGTAATGAGATATAGCTCTTAACAGCTTACGAGCCAGCTTGCAGTCGAACCGAGTCAACTTATAGCTCCCGTTACGAGTCAAGCCGAACTGGCTCATTCAAACAACAGCTTCAAACGAGACGAGCTAACTATTATCCTCACTTATGTTGTCAAGATGCCTTAATTCTCCATATGGGATCTCTAGATAAAACTTGTCCAAATTTATTGGGGTGGGCGACGGTGTTGGCATTTCTCGGTATGACTCTTGAGGTTGTCTTTGGTACGCCTTTAACAACTTTTCTTCTTAGGTTGGCACTCGTTATCCTGATGCAACAGGTTTGTAGGAAGGGGATGAGTGGGAATCTTTTTCCCTCTCGATCTTTTCATGAACCCTCTTTTATGGTGGCGTCCGGGGGTTCACGTTTTTTTCGATGATTAACTAATGGCCAAGGTTGCTTGAAAGGGGCATTTTGTGAGCCGCACCTCGGTTGTCATACTCAAGCAATGGGTTATACAAGGACAAGCGGATCATTTCTTACATCGCTATGTACCTTCTCCCTGTATATTCAATCCTGGATGACAAACGAAACACAATGTCTCTGTCGATTGTCTAGCGCTTGTGCTTGGTGTTGGGTGGTGTGGTTTTCCGTTGTTTGCGCCTAGCGAAAATCAGTCTCAACGATACATCCCCATGCTTGCCTCCTTAAAATGTGGTTTGCTGGTTTGTGTTTTGGGTCCTCACTGGACCGGTCTTGTGGTTGGCTTTTTTTCTTCTTTTTTTCTCCTTGATTATTCCTCTTGGCAATGTAGTTTTGTTTTTTTTTCTTCATACTGTATCATATAACTTTTGTTGTCTATTGCTATTCGTTTAAAACGAGGGTACAAATGAATAAATTACCTAAGTTTTGAAATGATTTAAACATTCTTTACCTAAAAGCCTTTTTAGAACTGTTGAAGCACGGGAATCATGGCTTTCATCCATAATTTCACTTGAAGGGACGACGTTCACCTCACGAGTCTCTTCAACTCCAAAACCGCTGCGCCGGAGCTGTTTTTCTACGTTGGTATAGTTACGCACGATCATGCAAAGGGCATTACTATGATTTATAGCGCCGAGCGACCTGATATCGCGATTGGCGATTGGGCCGTCCACGGCGCCCGGATCTGGCAATGTTCCGCTTCATGCGCCCGATATCATGCATGCCATTTGCCGTTTCGAGGAAGCCAATGGTCCTGGACTGCCCCAACTTGTTCAATCACCATTAAGACTCTTCCTTTTTAAGAATGTGCCGCGTTCTCTTGACTAGTAGTATGAACGCTTGGATTATTATTTGGATCTTTCTCCACCTTTGAGAGATCGATGACCGATGCGACCTTGGCAAAGACACTGCAACGGTCGATGCAATGCATGCATGCCGCGATCTGAAAGCGAGGAACAGAAAAGAAGCGATAGAGATCAACTCCCTTCGTCATGAAACAAATCAACAAGATGTGACATTTTCGATGTCGGGCATTCAGCTAGCTTAGGGCGGCTGCTTTGAATTCTTTACGAGTTCGCTGACTGACCTGCATCACTGCTGCCAGGCTTACTGAATGATTGTAATACTGCTCATAATGTGCAATATTCCTTAAACTAATGCTGCATTACGATAGGAACGCCCCAGTTTCTGCATTGGAGCTAGAGAGAGCCAATTACAGGTGCCTGTGCATATCATCTCTTAGTTTTTTCAAGGCGCCGTACTATCTCAGATGAGAGTGACGTTCCAGATCATTGCTCGATCTAGATTAAGATACGCGCTGGTTAATTATGTAATATTCCTTCGTTTTGATATTATAAATCGTCGCTTTACTTTTCAATATCTTCTTGAGTTTACCAATTTAATAAATAAACATCGATTAACATTTTCACACAAAAATAAATATTTATCAAATATATTCCAAATTTATTAATATTTATTAAAACTAATTAGTATTATAGATTTTCGTTATTTTTTATCAAACCTAAAGATTTGACTAGCGCGATTCAAGCACTAATAGATGATATTGTTTAATTTTTTTCTTTTTTTCCATAATAATTAGGGGTGAAACGATCGGTAATATCCGAATCCGTCCACTCGATCCGTCCGGAACGGGATGATGGTATGGTTTTTGAAATCCAGCGGTATGGGATGCGGATGGGATTATGGTTATTTTCTGAAATACGGCGGATGCGGATTATGCTTTTCTATTCGGATATCGTGGCGTTTGCCGGTTAATCCGAATTTCAATGTAACATATTTTCATATAATAGTTCGGTCCTCATGTGTATTCATCAATTACCTTAGATTTTGTAACTGAGACTGTTCACATGTTTCATATAACTTCGTAGCTGTTATTTGTTAATTTTATGGGCTCATGTATTCATGTGTTTAGACTTAGAATATAATTATTACGATGCGTCATTTATTGATTATTGTATTATTGTTCTTGCTATTGCTAATTGTGTATTTGATTGATTACACGTAATACGATATTTATCCGTCGAACGATTCGACGCTATACACTTTCGGAATCCGAACCTTCGTCGTATCGCACTCACATATCGCAACGCTCCGAATCGCTTAAAATATTGGTTTTAGGACTTATGGTACTACAATTCGTCCGAATCCGCTCTATTTTCACCCTATATAAAATGGAGGGAGTAGCAGAGAGGCAAGTGATGTTTGATCTAGATTAGATCGTCTCAGGATGCAGGGCAGGGTCCGGCCGATTGCTGCTGGAATGATTGGATGTATGAGGCAGAGCTCGGTTAATACCACGGGCTGTTGCTGTTGTCTGCAGCGGTCTCGCAGCGCGAGTGTCTCAGTTCAACAAGTTGGTGCAGGTGATGTCCTGCACATTGGCGTCCGCGACGAGGGGCTTTATGCTTTCTTTGTTTTCCTTTGCCAGTTTGTTCTGATTGGGCGGAGGTCATCGTTGTTCCAGTTGTACACCGAACTGCATGGGAGCGAGAACTGCGGAATATTGGCTAATTGACAACCCGGACGTTCGAAGTGATTTGCGATATGGAAATGGAATGGATGCAGCGGCAACGCGTTGGATGGATCTTTTCGTGCTCCGTCCAGGGATATTGGTTGGAGGGGCCTCAATCATTCCATTCCTCAGTCCAATATACTAAATAGGATAATCTGGTACAGTTTCGATGTATCATCTGTTCTATTCTTCTTCCCGTCCAGCAATACTGTCTGTTTGCATAAATTATTCCCCAAGATAATTGTCGCTTTAGTATCTGTACTCACCTTTCATTTATTTTTCCATTCTCTAACCTCTCATCCGATTATCTTATTTTTAGGTTTTAGTTTTTTCCTTCTACTTAAATTGCTAAAACTGGACGAAATTTTATGGCCCGGGGAGAGTGCTATAGTAGTGCGTCCATTCAATCCTGTCACTAATTATTTTTTGGTTGATTGTTTTGTACTCCTCCATTCCAAATACTCTCCATCTACTTGATAGTAATATTTATCTTGACAATACCAGGATAAGTAGTTATATTTATCATTTACGTGCTACTAGTACATTCTCTACACAAGCGATTCATTATATTTACATTCCAAACGCTGTAGCCATCATGTGTGGAGATGGGAGTAAATGCATTAAAATTTCGAGAAATCATTAAGTGTGGTTGTTTGGATTGAATATGCCTTCAAAATAAAATTTTTCATTTGAAATATGCTTCAGTAGATGGAGAGGTTAAGCTACCCCTACCCGATCAGAAATAATTAATTTTATCTTTGTTAGTTTGGATTCCTATATACATGATGGCATCCAATAGAATAGGACCATGGATGAGGATTTTTAAAAAGTCTAATTTATGGGAAGGGGTTCATAGTTGCCTACATGCTGCATGCCCTATGCTTTATCCCTCCTCTACTTTTGGTGGTCATCATTTCATCTTGAACGATAAGGTAGTAGTTTTATTTCATTATTTAGTACTTATAGTATTTCGTTCAGCGATTTATTACTTTTAATTTCCCGCCAAGCTTAGCAATTTGTGTGAGAGTTGGGAGTCATTGGAGATCTTAAGATGATGGGGTGTTGTTGAAATATGTCTATCAAAAGATAAAATTTTAGATTTGGAAATATGACTTCAAAAGTAGATGAGGGCGTATTATGGAATGGAGGAGTAGAGTTTAAGGCTAGAAGCGGTACTTCAAGTTTCATTAAGAATCAATTTGTCTTTAATATGTTCAATCTATCCATATTGTCTTCAAGTTTTTTATTTTATTTAAAACTTATCTTACCAAAATACAACATTTCTTGATAAATACATCTTTACGATATTAAGAGAATTATGAATGATTTTTTTTAGTATGGATAGCTGTTTGATAACAATCATTAAGTGCTTGCAGTGTTCGTGTCTTGGCTATTTCTGTGCACATGGTTGAATATGGAGTTATTTGCCAGGTGTTTTTATTTTTTGGTTTCTTTTTTTTAGTGTTATTTGTTATACAAGATTAGAGCGGAGGGCTTTTTCTACGTTGTTGACTAGGATGCCTATGGAATATTAGTGGGCCCAAGGGTGATTTTAAGCTAAAACATATTAGAGGACCTATGTGGATAAATGAATTAAAGCAATGAGCTTAGTGAACTTGAGGGACTTTAGCTATTCAATCTGCGTCCATAATTTGATCCGTCCTTGAGTAGTTGATTAGGATATAAACTTTTTGGTGTATGTTATGAGCGTTGAAGAGTGATCATTTGTTTGTGGATTTAAAATGGGGCATCCTTATATTTGTTGAGTGAGGTGTTTGAGTTTTTAGGTTCATTAATGAGTTTCTACATAAATAAAGTGGGTTTCGGCCGTTATTCTGTTCAACATCAAGTTCTGTCTTGTTTTTAAAACTCTAGATGAGCTGATAATCGCTCCGATTAGCGTTTTGGCTGTGCAAGCAGTATGAAGTCTGCGCTACTTTGTAATCCCATGTCTCTTCTTCCGTCGATGGTTTAGTTTTTGGGGTCTGGTTAGTGGTGATTTCGTGAGGGTGGCGTGTCGGGGCCGTTGGCATTATTCTGGTTGCTTCGTTTGAGCCATTTTTTGGAAATGGAGCACTTCGTGTAGCTCTTG
>CM020179.1:26600584-26630637 GCA_009805545.1 Oryza longistaminata | reverse complement strand
TTTTCTTATAGAGAACAATTTGATACCTTGCCTTAATGGTTAAGCTTAACAACAACAATTGAGATTACTCTCCATCTGGTGAAATTTGATCCTATACTTTCCATTTAAATTGAAAGCCGTTCAGATTGAGATTATTTTAAATCATATTATTTTTTTAAGTAAAATTGATAAACATATGGATACATTTAGTTTATTACCAAACATATATAATACCTAAAGAATTTTGGCAATAACATATTTAATCGATTCTATCAAATTTGGCAATGTTGCCAACTTATCAAAATTTTAGTATTGTCAAATTTTAGAAAGGTTTATTTTGACAGCAATCTAAATTAGCCCTGAAAATTGACAAGTACATTATATGACCTCACAACATATACCATTAAACTATATTAAAGATTTTTTTCACACTTCTCCCGGGAGGTGAGGCAGCGCGAGCATAACAGTGAGACAAGGAAAGTTGAATAAAATCCTCAAATGTTTAGGAAGGTATAGGATCAAATCTCTAATCAGATGGCGTGGCCGAGCGTTTGGAGCTGGGCCGTGGGCCGTAGAGTAAGGCAGCCCGGCACGGGCGTACCCCTCGTGTAATCACGAATCATCACCCCCACGCGTCTTCTCCCAGCGAAAGCGAGTAAAGTCCGCCGGAACGGCGACGGCGACGCTTTGGGCGTTGTGATTTCCATGGGAGTGTTCGTCGATAGGGGGGATAAAAAACTCGAAACTTTAGCTCAGTTAGTTTCGTAAAGAGCGTCTCGAGCTCAAACTTCAGTCTCAGTGAGTCGAATTGGGCTAGTTTTTTAGCTCGTTAGTATAAGATATCATCGTATCTTTATATAATTAGTGCTTTTAACTAATGCTTAGTATTTTAATTACATCAAAACTATTCATATTTAGTGAGTTCTTTGTTTACTAGTTAGTGTTATTATTATGTTAATATATGATAAATGGTAAATGAGATATAGCTCATTAACAGCTTAACGAGCCAGCTTGCAAGTCGAACCGAGTCAACCTTCTAGCTCGTTAACGAGTCAAGCCGAACTGGCTCATTAAAACAACAAGCTCAAACGAGACGAGCTAACTCATTATCCTCCTCTAGTTGTCAAGATGCCTTAATTCTCCACTATGGGACTCTCTAGATGAAAACCTTGTCCAATTAATTGGGTGGGCGACGGTGATGGCATTTCTCGGTATCGTGACCTCATTGGAGGTTGTCTTTGCGTATCGCCTTCTAACAACTTTCCTCATTAGCGTTGGCACCCTCAGATTATCATGATGGCAACAGGTTTGTAGGAGGGATGAGTGGATCTTTTTTCCCTCTCGCTCTTTTCCTTGCAACCCTCTTTATGGTGGCGTCCGGGGGTTCACGTTTTTCGATGATCAACTAATGGCCAAGGTTGACTTGAAAGGGGCATTTGTGAGCAGCACCTCGTTGTCATACTAGCAATGGGTTATACAAGGGACAAGCGGATCTTTCTTCTCGCTTGTACTCTCCCTGTATAATTCAAAGCTGGGATGACAAACGGAAACACACATGTCTCTGTTCGATTGTCTAGCGTTGCTGGTGTTGGGTGGTGTGGTTCCGTTGTGCGCCTAGCGAAAATCAGTCTCACATAACGATAACTAACCAATGCTATGCTCCTTCAACTTGTGGTTAGCTGGTTGTGTTTGGCCTCACTGACCGAGTCTTTTTGGCTATTTTTCTTCTTTTTTTTCTCCCTGATTATATCCTCTTGGCATGTAGTTTTGTTTTTTTTCTCCTACTATATCAATATAAACTTTGTTGTCTATTGCTATTCGTTTAAAAAGAAAGGGATACAAATGAAATAAATACCATAAAGTTGAAAATGAATTTAAAACATTCTTCTACCTAAAAAGCCTTTTTAGCACACTTTGGAAGCTAGGGAATCATAGCATTTCATCCAATAATTTCACCCCTTGAAAGAGGACGACTTCACCTCCACGAGTCTCTTCACTCCAAAACCGCTGCCGCGGAAGCTGGTTTGTCTTTCTACGTGGTGACTATTACGCCGTCACTGCAAACGGGGGCATTACATATGATATGCAGCCGAGCGACCTGAGTGATCGACCGATTGGCGATTGGGCCGTCCACGCGCACACGGATCCTGGCCAATGTTCCTTCCATGCGCCATATCATAGCCAATGCCCATTTAGCCGTTTCGAGGAAGCCAATGGTCATGGGCTGCCCCAACTTGTTCATCACCTTAAGATTCTCTTCCTTTTTAAGAATGTGCACGCGTTCTTTGACTAGTAGTATGACGCTTGATTATATTTGAACTCTCAACTTTGAGAGATCGGATGCGATGCGACCTTGTGAAAGAACCTGCAAACCGGTCGATGCAATGCATGCATGCCCGGCGATCTGAAAGCGAGGAACAGAAAAAGAAAGAAAGGCATAGAGCATCACACTCCTCTCGTCAATGATATGTGCATTATTCGAGTGTCGGGCTTCAAGCTAGCTTAGGGCGGCTGCTTTGAATTCTTTAGTTCAGCTGACCTGACCTGCATCACTGCATGCAGGCTTAACTAGAATAGAATCTAGTACTACTGCTCACTAATGCTGCATCATTCCTTAAAAAAAACTAATGCTGCATTACGAATAGGAACGCCCAGCTTTCTGCAACTTGGAGCTAGAGAGAGCCAAATTACAGGTGCCTAACAGTGCATAATCATCTCTTAATTTCCTTTCAGGCCGAACCATATCTCAGACTGAGAGTGACGTTTCCAGAATCATGCTCGATCTAGATTAAGAATACAGCAGCATGTTAATTATGTAATATTCCCTTCGTTTTATATTATAATCGTCGCTTTAACTTTTCAATATCCTTCTTGAGTTTAACCAAATTTATAAAATAAAAACATAGTAACATTTTCAACACAAAATAACATATTATCAAAATATATTCAATATTATATTTATATTAATAAAACTAAGTTGGTATTATAGATATTTCTATTTTTTTATCAAACCTAAAGAAATTTGACTAGCGAACGATTCAAAGCAACATAATAGATGGAATATTGTTAAATTTCTTCCATAATATATCTCTCTGTTGTGATACTCCTCTACCTCCATCGCCGCTAACCGAAGCGCCGCCGCCTTCCGAGGCTATCGCCGGTGGTGGAGAAGGGAAAGGGAAGAGGCGGTGCCACCGAGATCTCGCCCACCCTCCGCCGCCGAGCTCGGGAGCGTCCTCCACGCCGTCGAGCTACTCCTCTACCTCCGCCACCGCCTGCCGAAGCGCCGCCGCTGTCCGAGAAGGGAGAAGGGAGAGGCAGCGCAGCGGAAGGGGGGAAGGGGACGCGGACGACGATGACGACATGGATATGGCGAGGTGGAGCTGGAGGGGGTGGTGGACGCTCCAGCGCCCGCCTCCCGTACGCCGCCGATCTGTCTCTAGCCCCGCACGTACGCCGCCGTTGCCACTCCGGCCCCCGCTTGCCGCCGCCATCGATCCCCGCGTGCGTCCGGAGGGGGGGGAGAGAAATGAGAGAAGGGAGAGAGAGAGGGAGGAGGAAGAAGGAAAGGAGAAGGATGACATGTGGGCCCCACATGCTAGTGGGTCCCACAATATATTTTGTGTGAATAACAGATGGGTCCCACTGATTTTTTTTTTCAATTCTAAAACCATGTCAACGCCACATGGGACGAAGTCCGGGTCAACACTGCCACATCAGCGCCACGTCAGCAAAACCGCCCTCCAAAACCGCCGAGGGAGTTAAATTGCACTGGTTTCATTAGTTCGGGGAGTCGTTCTATCCGGTTTTCTGGTTAAGGGGTATGAATTAGATTCTGCGTACAATTAAGGGAGTCAAATTGGACTTTTTCCTTTTAAGAATGTGCACGCGTTCTTTGACTAGTAGTATGACGCTTGGATTATATTTGATCTCTCACCTTTGAGAGATCGATGCGATGCGACCTTGTGAAAGAACCTGCAAACCGGTCGATGCAATGCATGCACGCCCGGCGATCTGAAAGCGAGGAACAGAAAAAGAAAGGCAGGCATAGAGCATCACACTCCTCTCGTCAATGATATGTTCATTATTCGAGTGTCGGGCTTCAAGCTAGCTTAGGGCGGCTGCTTTGAATTCTTTAGTTCAGCTGACCTGACCTGCATCACTGCATGCAGGCTTAACTAGAATAGAATCTAGTACTACTGCTCACTAATGCTGCATCATTCCTTAAAAAAAAAAAAAACTAATGCTGCATTACGAATAGGAACGCCCAGCTTTCTGCAACTTGGAGCTAGAGAGAGCCAAATTACAGGTGCCTAACAGTGCATAATCATCTCTTAATTTCCTTTCAGGCCGAACCATATCTCAGACTGAGAGTGACGTTTCCAGAATCATGCTCGATCTAGATTAAGAATACAGCAGCATGTTAATTATGTAATATTCCCTTCGTTTTATATTATAAATCGTCGCTTTAACTTTTCATATCAAAACCTTATTGAGTTTAACCAAATTTATAAAAAAAAAGCATAGTAACATTTTCAACACAAAATAAACATATTATCAAAATATATTCAATATTATATTATATTTAATAAAACTAAGTTGGTATTATAGATATTACTATTTTTTTTATCAAACCTAAAGAAATTTGACTAGCGATCGATTCAAAGCAACATAATAGATGGAATATTGTTAAATTTCTCCATAATATAAAATTAGGGGTGAAGCTCCGAATCCGTCCGTAACGAGGATATGGTATGGGTTTTTAGAAATCCTGCGGATATGGATGCGGATATGGTATTTCTGAAATCCGACAGATGCGGATTATCTGACTTTTCTATCGGATTATCTGATAGAACGTTTGCCGGATAATCCGAAATTATCAACACATGTAACCACTCTATCTATTACATATAATATAAGTTGGTCCATCCAATGGTCTAATTCATCAATTAACCTAGATTTCTTAATCTGAGACTTTCACCGTCTCATATTATACTTACGTAGCTGTTTTTTATATTATGGACATCATGTATTCATGTTGTTTACTTGTTTAGCACTTAAGCATATAATTATTACGATAGGTCATTTATTGATTATTGTATTATTGTTCATTGCATTGCTAACTCGATGTTGTATTGATTGCATATACACGTAACATCCGATAAATTTAATCCGTTTCCGAACCGATTCCGCACCGACTCCACTCCATTTCCGACATCCGAACCAATCCGCTCCGTATCCGTATCCGCACACTATCCGCAACCGCTTCGAATCCGCTTAAAAAATATGGTTTAGGATATGGTATGACTACTATCCGTTCGAATCCGCTCCGTTTTCACCCCTACATAAAATGGAGGGAGTAGCAGAGAGAAAAGTGATGGTCGATCTAGGATTAGATCGTATCAGGAATGCAAGGGCCAGGAGTCCAGCACACGATGCTGCTGGAATGAATCTGGATGCCAATAGGGCAGAAGCTCGGATTAAATACCACGGGCTGTTGCTTTGCTCTGCAGCGGTCTCGCAGCGAGAGTGTCATCAAAGTGCTCACACAAGTTGGTGGCGGTGATGTCACTGGCACATGGCGTCCGCGACGAGGGGCTTTATGCTTTCTTTTCTCCTTTGCCAAGTTGCTGCTGATTGGCGGAGATCATCGGTTGTTTCCAGTTAGTACACCGAACCATGCATGGGAGCGAGAACTGCGGAATTTGGCTGACACCGACGTTACGAAGTGATTGCTATGGAAAATGGATGGATGCAAGCGGCAACGCGTTCGGACTGCGATCTTTCGTTGCTCCGTCCAAGGGAATATTGAGTTGGAGCGGCGGCTCACATCCATTCTACTTCTTAGTCCCAAAATATATCTAAATAGGATACACCATGGTACCACGTTATAATGATGTACCACATCTAGTTCTATATACTTCTTCCGTCCCACAATACTTGTCTTTCTAGCATTAAAAAATTGCCCCAAAATAGTTGTCACTTTATAGTACTTGTCACATCAACCACTTTCAATTTAAATTTCTCCCCATTCTACCCCTAACCACCATCCTATATCCAATTATACATTATTTATTAAAGGATATTATAGTATTTTTCTTCTAACCTTAATACATGCTAAACAACTTGGAACGACAAATTTTGTGGGACGGGGGAAGTAGCTACTCCCTCCGTCCCAAAAAAAAGACAAACCCTAGTTTCTATGCCCAACGTTTGACCGTCCGTCTTATTTAGAAAAATTATGAAAAAAAAATTAAAAAGACAAGTCACGCATAAAATATTAATCATGTTTTATCATCTAACAACAATAAAAATACGAATTATAAAAAAAATTCATACAAGACGGACAGTTAAAGTTGGACACGGAAATTTAGGGTTTGACTTTTTTTGAGACGGAGGAGGGAGCACAAGAGAAGATGAAGCAGAGAGAGAGTGTGACTATGAGCAGCAGTGCAGTGGTGTACCGCAGCTTCAAGTTTCATGTAAGAATCAGTTTAGTTTTTCATGTTTCAATCTTGATAAATAACAATTATACCCCTCATTCACATATATAAGAGAAAAAAATTACATGCAATGAATTCTTTTTATAGATAATGCATAGCAATTTATATATATATAACAAAAATAAATTATGTACATGCAAGTGTATACGATAGCCATTAGGCTCAAGTTTCATGTGCATATGTTGAAATAATGGGAAGTACATATGCAATGTTGTTTATTCATTTTGGTTTTTTTTTCAGTGTATAGTTGCATACAAATTAAAGGCGGAAGGGACATTTTCTAACATAATTGTTGACTAGAAATAGCCATATGGCATACTAAATGGGCCCAACGATGATTTTAAGCTAAAACAAATACTTAGATGACCTATGTGGATAAAATGAAAACTAAAGGATCAAATTGAGCCTTCGGTGAAACTTGAGGGACTAAATTAGCTATTCACTCAATTATATCCCATAAACTTTACTCCCTCCGTCCTGAGGGAGTACTTGATTAGGATAAATAACATCTTTTGATGTAACTGCTTAAATGAGACAGTTGAAGGAAAAGTAGACCTCATCCCTTGTATATGTGGATAAATGGAGCAATCCCTTATATTTGTTGACGTAGGGTGTTTGACAGGTCTAACTTATAGGTTCAGAAAATAGAGTTTCTATAATAAAATAAAGTGGTTTTCGACACGCTAATTCTAGTCCAACATCCAAACAGAATATCTCGCTCAATAATGCTCGTTCATCCTAACTACAACTCTTAAGAATTTTAGGAGCTAGAAATACCAGCTCCGAAAAAATTGAGCGTTGAACCTGTGCCAAACAAGCCAAACATAAGTCTGCAGCCTACATATGTGTATCCATGATCTCTAAAACTTCGATCGACTGGTTCTCTAGTCTTATAGAGCTTCTCTGCTAGGTTAGGAATTTGGACACAGCAGCAAAAACAGGTCTCAAGCAAGTTAAGGTAGAGTAGAAACTAAACCCAACTATCCAAGTCGAACCACGCAAACCAAAAGAAAAAACAAAAAGTAAGACGCCAGAAATAGTACCAGTCAAAAGAAAAGCAACACAGATTGGACATTACCTTACCATGCAGTTGACGCTATCGATCATCATGAGCCCATCTTTTGGGAAATAGGAGGCACTTTCGGCCATGTAGCCAATAAGACCAATTTATGAAATAGTCAGGTTCATTTCTGAACATTGTGACACCTTGTCTTAAGCCATGATCAACACGAAGTCGTTACCTAATAGAAGGTCTGACAAAAAAAGGCATAAGCATAAGTATATTATAATTGGGCTCCAAAACTAAAAAATTGTGGCATGTCACAACTGTAACAATAAACCAAAAACACAGACATATATATATTGCAATGGCCTTTTTGAGCGTTGATGTAGAAGAGCACAAAGTGTCATAATGCCGGCCTGTCATTTGATCTCTCCTTCTCAGCCTTACCTTTACGTCATTGACGTTTCTCCGGGTCTACAGGAAACTGATAAGATGGTGATGCAAACGCGAGCGCTGTGGAATCTGGAATTCTGGATCGGATGAAGTGAGCACGGGCAAGTGATCATGTTCATATCCATCCATGGCGCGCGGCACTCGGCTCGAGTAAAAACACTGGCTCCATTGATGGGCAGGTAGGTAGAGAGCAGAGCAGAGTGCAACTTGCAACACATGTACCAATGCCGCACGTACGCTATCTACTTGCTACTAGCAGCTACTCTGGCAGCAAGAGACAGAATGCTTCCAATCATAAGAAGAGATGGCATGTAGGACTTACCTCAAGTGCACACACAGAGCTAGTCGTTTCCGGAAGGATTCCAGATCCTGGAATGCAATCATATGATTGGTTCAACGATCATGGCATGGCAGCCTACGTCCTCCATTCATCAAGGAAGATAGTAGATAGTTAGTGGCTAGCATTGCACTACAGACAGTGACAAAGATGGGTAGGTGCTACCAAAAGATATAGCATGTACCAGCATTACCTGAACAGTATTTGCTCCTGGTATGCCAGAATTCTCACTTCAACAGGGGAGTAGACAGCTTTGCCGTGTCACTTTCTGTGGTAACTAATACTGGTAGATAGTGATATGTCAAAATTCTGCCAGCTTTCCTTTTCGTGGTTACTGTAGCCGGTGCAATAATAAGCCCAGCACCCTTGTAGGAATTTTTCTTTTTTCCACCCCTAAAGAAACTTTCCGCCTTTGTGTCTCCTTCATGTAAATTCCATTCTGGGAGCTCTGTCAAACGTCCATTTGTTGTCTTTGGAAACCCATGTGATGGTGTCCATCATTTGGGACGTTTCCATTCACTGTTGGAGTGGCTGGATTAATGGGATATGCCCACGTGAAGGACGGAACTGCTTTATTCCACAGTCAAAAAAAATCAAAGATTGTAAAGCCATAACCTAACCAAATGACATCCATAGATTCCATCAGCTTTAGTATTCATCATCAATCCATCATCATGCATTGCAACTTTACTTGCTGGCATGACCGTTTCAACATTTAGGTTCGATAATGTTAGTTACCTTTGATTTGAAGCGTGTGGGGCACTTCTCTAATCAAATACAGAACTTGCTGCAAACTGTGGAAGTAGTCTCAGGATTATTGTGCCGAAACTTGCACAGCAGAAAACATGCAGAATACACTAGTTAAGGTAGCATGCAGTATCCAAAAAATAAAGTATACATAAAACTATAAATACAAAAATAAGATTCTATGGTCCCCAAGTAGTCAAAATCAATGTAAACCTTATCTAACATGCTTTTACCTCCTCTTTTGTCTCAAGTACATATAAATTGCCATGGCAGTTTTTTGTATTAAAAGAAAAGGCAGCAACTTGGCAAGAATCTTTTGAAAATGATATTTGATCACATAATTGGAATGGCACATATGTCAAAGAACAAATAAATTTCTGCAAGTGTTCACAAGAACTCATGAAGTTACTGCCTCAAACATCATATTTGAACAAATCAATTTATAATAGAAAAGGTAAAGTTGAGTAAATTGTGATTGGGCGGGTGCATTGGCAACACATGCACATTAGACAACAGAACCTGTACTCCAAGTGAAACTGTGAAACTTTTAAGTATGATATGGTGATTTTAACTTCGACTGTGTTAGCTGATCATAGCAAGATATGGTTGTTGATCAATAAGAAACTAATTAAAGATGCTTTGTTTTATTAAAGGAATGGAACACTACAAAGATGCTTTGTTTTATCTAGGATAACATTATAATATCTGATAGAACATAGGCTAGTCAGAAAATTCAAGGAGGCAAAAGCAAATGAAGACGGAGTATATGTCTTTATATTTAATGACACCTCTTTGAGAGATAGAGAGAGCATAATTACAGAATAAGGCTAAATTATAATCAAAACTTTATCCACAACTTACGTTGGTAGATCAGAATAGATCTTAAAAGTATGTTCCAAGTGTTTAGGGCATAAGAAAAACTCTAATATAATCCCCTCCTGACTCTGAGAGAGAGAGAATAGGACAAGTCGGTACCTTTTTTATTAAGGAGAAATGCATCCAAATCAACACCGAAGAGGACTAAAACTTGGATGGCTTTGGTGTCCACCCATACCTGACCACAAACATAGGCACAGTTCTCTTTCTGGCTTTCCTTAAGATGACAGAAATATGGAAAAGCCGGTATCAGTGGCAAATTTACAGCATAGTTAATTGCAGAGGAGACTGATATATGTCGATGCCCCAATCATCATCATTATGTGAAAACAAACAGTTCTGATTATAATCTTTGATAGATGAACTGGACATTATTCTGAATTCTGGATGATGACATACAATGATATAGACCATACACTTGTACCACAAACTAGCATCTCAAGCATCCAATTGATACAAGTGCGATCCAGGGACATGAAAATTATTATCTTAAGAGAAGACAACCAACAATTGATACAATTGTCACGAAAACCCATTGCCACCTTTTATCATTGCAGAATAGTATTCCCATCCCACCAAGCTTATACCAATTAAAATACCTTTAGCAATTCATCTTACTTAGAAAAAATGATCATCCCTGCAATACCATCAACACATAATTAGTTTTTATCATGCATAAACAGCAAGTTGTAAACAGAGCTAAAGAGCCTTAGGTGAATGAAGCTTGTGTTTGCTACAAACCCTTCACTGTGAAAAAGGAGGGGAATTTAATAGCTGAAAACAAAGAACATGATGCATCAGTCCATGTGGCAAGTCAAAAGGCAATCCCCTTTTCACTACGGACAACTATTTATTAGACCCTATGTATAGGGGATACGTGAGTGTGATCCATCAGATTTTATTCACCTACATGGAATTGCAGTGAGCACTGCTTACCAATGGTGTAGGCCAAGAGGGTGGACAGCCCGAAATATTTCATTTGATGGGAACCCATATTATTGTTTACAGTTTAAAGTAAGATACCATGTCGTCCAGAGCTACTAGTTTCCTTGTCCACAAATGGTTCAGCATTTGGGATTGCAAGTATATATAGAGCACAAACCTGAACCCTTCACTTCACCCAACTTCACAGTTAAGGCCAAGTTAGCCTCTCAGCCTCCCCAGAACAATACTACTCACTTCCTGAAAAAATACCAATTGTAGCTAACTATGTCAAGGGATCCACTTGTTGTAGGCAATGTGGTTGGGGATATCTTGGACCCATTTATCAAATCAGCATCACTCAGAGTGCTTTACAGCAATAGGGAACTGACTAATGGATCTGAGCTCAAGCCTTCACAAGTAGCGAACGAGCCAAGGATTGAGATTGCTGGCCGTGACATGAGGACACTTTACACTTTGGTGAGTTCATAACAACCTGTCCACCTCATTTCAAAATTCAATATAATTTAAAACAAAGTTTTCTTTCTTTGATCTAAGCAAATGGCCTTAAGCTACAATAGTAGGGCCCAAGTCAGATCACTGGCATTCTATAAAACATCAAGCAGGACAACAATTTAGAGTACATCCATTTCAAAGTTGTTTTCAGTATCCATAGATTACTCAAAACCAAGAATCTTGACTTTGCACAGATTTAGAAGCTGTTTTTTCTTGATACAGAAAGGCCTTATGCACTTCCATATTTTATTTCGATATATGACGTAAAGATGACCACCTTGCATTTGCTAGTGTCAGAACATATAACATCACCTTTGCATGAAGAGATTAAACTTAAAATTTATACACATTGGCCTAGATATTTAGGACATCTGCCTATATATGAGTAAAAAACATCACATTTGCTTTCAGCAATCTGAGCCATAAAATGTGAATATTCCATATTCTTTGCTAGACTCAATAAGATGCTTCATGTTACAGAACAAACATTTGAGTAGACCTGGCAGCACTACATTTTGTGTAAAAAATATCGAACAATTATTCAAGATATGTAGTATGTGTTGTCCTCCCTCCACCCCCCTCCCACGTTATGTGAGGGGTTTCCTTGAATTTGGGCTTACACCTGTACATCTATATAGTCAGGCCTAGAGCCCTGTAATGAATACAAGCGCTATTCATAACAATCAAATAGCTCAGATCCTAATAATCAAATTGCACAGGACAACAATTTCAAGGAATAGCATATTTGCCTTAGAGCCTGTTTGGTACAGCTCCAACTCCTAAATTTAACTCCAGGAGTTGAGTCTGGAGTGGAGTTGTGGAGCTGCCTAAACCCAGCTCCACAACTCTAGTTCATTTTGTGAGAGAGCTCCACCCAACTCCACTCCCAGTTTTGGTGGAGCTGAAACTGTTTGGCTGAGCTCCAGCTCCAGGAGGGGTGGAGCTGGAGCTGGAGTTGTGCCAAACAGGCCCTTAATAGAAGACAAGAAAAACTAATCATGCATAAATAATTCAGCACCATTATTGCTCTGATTTAATAACAAATGAGGAAATTACGGTTAACATAAGTATGTCACTATGTTCTCGTCACTTGTTTCATAAAACCACAGAAATGGGCATTTATTTCACAGAGGAAATGAGCATGTATATATGCTTTCCCATCTGTCCCCTAGAAACCAAACAGGAGTTCCTTTGGTTCATGACCAAAGAGGTAGATATTATGGTGTTCATCACTATGCTGCTAAGTCATTGGGTGAAAACCTCCCCCAGTTAGAATTATATACTGTGGTTTTGTTAAATACATGTTATGTATATAAGTGGTTATGTGAAGGTATTACTACATACTAAGATTTTGCAATACAAGTGGCAAAATACTAATGTTTAAGCACAAGTTTCGCATGATTAATTTATTTATAAAATAAGAACTCCGGTTTATGCTTCTAACAAAGAGTGACAACAAACTTACCAATAGGTGATGATGGATCCTGACTCACCAAGTCCAAGCAATCCAACCAAAAGAGAATACCTTCATTGGTAAGACCTGAGACATTTGCAATGAATGGAATTGAAATCACTTTCTTATTATGCTCAAAATAAAAGCAAAATTAAAGTTGTGCGAATGTTACACAGGTTGGTGACGGACATTCCAGAAACAACAAATGCGAGCTTTGGTATGGTCTTCCCATTCTTTTACATCTCCTTTTTCTGAGTACACGTTTAAAAGAACTAGAGAGTTCTTTAAGATGAAACTATCTTTGGCAACCATGCTGATATTCACATCTAGCTTGTTTTGGCATTAAAAATAATATAGGAACTCTATCAAGAATAAAATCTACAAAATGATTTTACAAACAATATGATGAAAACTATTGCTGTTGAAAAAGTGCACAAGAAAACTATTACTCATCGCAGAACAACAGGATGGGCACACTGCCACAATGACCTTCCACATTGATCCATTACAGATATATTTGAATGATGGCGGCTTAAAAATTGCATAATATGACTGTCGCTCTGCAACATATAATATATCTGTTGCGTCAAAAAATAATATCTGAACAGGTTTGAAGTGACTCTTAAGCCAGAAAGAACAAAAGAGATTCTACTCCTAATCCAGCACAAATGCTTATGTAACAATGGCAGTAAGATTTGTTTTTCACTTACACCAATCTGTTCTAAGAAGTCCTGACAAACTATTTCAGGAAATGAGATAGTCAGCTATGAAAGTCCAAAGCCAACAGCAGGAATACATCGCTTTGTCTTTGTGCTTTTCCGTCAATCTGTCCAACAGACCATTTATGCACCTGGATGGCGACAAAATTTTAACACAAGGGATTTCTCGGCACTTTACAACCTAGGACCACCGGTGGCTGCCGTGTTCTTCAACTGCCAAAGAGAGAATGGTTGTGGTGGCAGACGATACATTAGATGATAAGTTGGATAATGACATTCCTCCTCTACAAACAGGAGGGTCGATTGAATGTTGCATAAGGCCAAGCACACCATATATGGGTAGTAAATGCTGGACTGTAATGCAACTTAATTCTCAATTACTTTGTGATCTGTACAAACACTGACTACAGTGTTCCAGAAGAAATGACCTTCACTTAACATGTGATAATTCTCCATAATTGGTCCATCTCAGCTTCTTGATACAGAAGCCTAAGGTTAATGTATAATAGTATAATGCAAGTAAAAGAATCCCTCGTGATTGTTAAGACTCTACCAGGATTGTTAAGACTCTACCAGATTCATGCAAAGCAACATCTAATTGTGGATTAGAAGTGCAAGAAGGAAACT
The DNA here is from genome assembly GCA_009805545.1 of Oryza longistaminata. Classification (NCBI taxonomy): domain Eukaryota; kingdom Viridiplantae; phylum Streptophyta; class Magnoliopsida; order Poales; family Poaceae; genus Oryza; species Oryza longistaminata. The sequence continues at coordinate 26,616,503 of CM020179.1, read as the reverse complement.
ACAGTGAAAACTGTAAGATCCACAGCTTGTAGGTGCTATAGGCCTAGGAGTTCTTTTTCCATCACCTCACATGTAATGAAAACCAATTCAATAGGATCTATGCTGATGACCTCACTATGAATCAGAATTCAGAATCCTCCCACCATCCACCAGGCATGCTTTCAGATTCCACCACCACCAGCAAAGCTAATTTTTGCAGAAGCAGAAGGCCATTCGAGTTATAAATCCATATCTGTCCCAACATGTGAGTGCAGTCTTGGTCAGATTATGCCTCCAAGTTCATACAGAGAGCCAAAGTGACACAATATAATGCCATAGTCTCCTTGACTCAAGTTTTCTTTTCATTCTATCTGTCTTCAGTTGGCAGCTCTAGGCACAGCGGGGGATCAGGTGCTTATATGAAAACAGAATTATGCCCAAGAAACTGGAGCCATTCGCTGAAGGAAGCACTCAAGCGCATCTGCTTTTGACATGATGTGATAAACTCCACAGCAAGCCACACATTACCGAGAACCAGGACATCAGATCACAAGGTTACACTACTGACATCCTCCTTGTCCCACCTCATCCAGCACGACAACCACCATCCTGGATTCCTGGTGTTGTACCAATGTGAAAGTGCTGTCCATGGCACGATCACAATGCCCTGCTTCATGAGCTGCGCTGCATGGCCAACAAGAGGGCTTAGAGACCTGTCGGGGCAATGGGATGTGCAGCATAGGGAAACAAAACTCAAATTGATCCATTGGCTGAAAACAACTCTGATTACAATGCCTGAACAGGACGGAATCATGTCTGAACCAAAAAGAAAAGTAACTGAACCTTTCATGTTGATGTGCCATGTTCCTGCAACATGTCAAATCTATCTCACTTATGCCTTCCCCCTGTGCTTGGTTGCATATGTGAGACCACAAGAAAGTCATGAGGACCACTCATTGTCGATGCATAGAACCACCACTTCTTTTCTTGGTCAGTCAAAAGGAATGAAGGAATATGGAAATGTGAATTCATCACTTTCCACATTTCGTCGAATTTTCTATGAAACTACTTTACCACATGCATGGTGAAATGACAAAATAGAAATAATATTAAGAACTGAATATGTAAACCAAAATCTTCTTCCATGTTAGCTACTCGCAGTCCCCACTATAAAGGCGGGACAGGTGTTACCTGCAATATATGAGCTCTGCCTACAAACAAACAGAGATTACATCAAAGTTGAAGCACAATTCAATCAGCAGGAGATTATCTTGCAGGTAATCCTCTCATTTGATAGAAAGAAAACAACTTCAGAATTTGGAGGAGTCATCTTCGATATTTCTTTTTTCATCCTTGTTTTAGAGAGAAAAGGCATATTTCTCTTCATCCTTGTGCTCCTACAAAAAATGGATACCCCAAGTAAAGTGAGGATAAGAAGGTCCTACAAAAATGCGTGGCCATTACAGGTTATTCTTTCTCATCATTATCCAGAGGATGCATTAAAAGCAGTCGCCATAACTTAACTCTAGTTCCCAAATTGTCCTCCAGGAGTCCAGGATGCTATTAGACAATAGACATGCATTCGGTCACCAATTCTAAGTTGTCTCTAGAAACTTAAAACACCTCACAAAACCACACTTTGATCTTTATTTCTACTGTAGTTTGTTAACCATGAGATTTATTGTTGTAAAACACACATGTTATTCCTTATTTTGAGAAAGTAAATGCCTATGTTGTTAGTACCCACTTAACTGTGTGATTATGTTCCATTGCATTTGTGGGCTAACAATAGCTCATAGTATTTTTAACTATAATAAAGGTACTAACTCTGTATCAAACCTGATTTAGCCAATCTCTGAGCAGTCCGGGGTGTGGAAATTGAAGCTCCAGAATGGCTAACCGGTGTGCTCTGATCTGGCGTAGAGGGCGCGACCGTAGCCACAGGGCATGCACCCAAGAGACCAGCCCCAGCGTTCTGACGAAAGGGAACCGTGCCTGATCTAGGCCCCTTCGCCATCATCTCAACTGGCCGATTTGATCCAAGGGGCGTCTGCGTGGTGGATGCCAATGCAAGCTCCTTCGGCTGGACATGGATGATGGGTGAGGCAGCGTTCTCGAAGCCATTGCTCTGTGCCCCTGCATCTGCAGGCATGGTCATGAGATGCTTCTCCTTGTTCACTCTGTGAGCGCGCCGGCAATGGAGCTCGCACCCGTCGAACACCACCTTGCGCTCCTCGAGAGCCTTCGTAAGCCCCTCGGGGTACTTGTAGAAGAAGATGGCGTAGCCGCGGAACTGGCCGGTGGCGCGGTCGGCGCCGAGAGGCCCCGCCTCGATTCTCCCGAACCTGGAGAAGAGGCCTCCTCAGCTCGTCGTGGGCGACGCGCGCGGGCACGTTGTCCACGAAGAGCTTGCGGTCGGGGAGGTGGGGCCGAGCGACGCGAGCTGGCACGCGACGGGGCGGCCGCCCACGGCGAGCCTAGAGGAGGGCGTCGGCGGCGAGCGCGCGGCGCGCGGCGAGCGGCGGCGGAAGGTGACGAAGCCGTAGCCGCGGCAGCGGCCGGTGGCACGGTCGGCGACGGCGTGGCACTCGTCGAGCGCGCCGAAGGGGCGAAGGCGGCGGCCATCGCGGCGGCGGTGACGCCGGGGCCGAGGCCGTGCACGAAGAGGCGGCGGTGGGCGGCGTCGGACTCCGCAGTGGGCCGGGCGAGGCGGGAGCGCAGGTCGGGGTTCCGCACGCAGGCCTCGACCAGGAGGTCGAGGAGCTCGTCCCTGGTGAACGGCTCCAGAAGCCCCTCGATTCCTTCCTCCTCCTCCTCCTCCTCCTCCTCGCGCTCACCGGCCGTCGCCGGCGGCGGATTCATCTTCGTGACGTCGTCGTCGTCCTCCTCCTCCACGGCTTCATCCCCTACCATTTCTCGCTCGGATTGCTCCACTTCCGCCTCCGCCTGCGTGGCGCGCCGCGTCCGCCCCCGCTTCCTCTTCCGAGCCATGGGGGGTTTGGACTTTGGAGAGAATCGCCGGGAGATGTGGTGGGGGTTTCCGGCGCCGCCGTCCGCCGGAAGTCGGCGGCTAGTTTTAAGCAGGCCGTCCGCTGGTTTGGGCCGTGGAATCCAAAAGGGCCATAGGATTTTGACAAGTCCTCCCAGTGATTTTCGAGACACTATCAAGTTTCAAAGTTTACACGCATTCAAACTTGTATTTAGTTCTCGTGCCAAAAAAATTTTCAAGCATAAGGACATACATTCGAAGTATTAAACATAGACTAATAATAAAATAAATTACAGATTTCGCCTGTAAATGAGACGAATCTTTTGAGCCTAATTAATCCATCATTAGCAATGTTTACTGTAGCACCACATTTTCAAATCATGGCGCAATTAGTCTCAAAAGATTCGTCTCGCAATTTACAGTCGGACTGTGCAATTGTTTTTTTTCTCGTCCACATTTGATGCTCCACACATGTGTCTAAACATTTGATGTGACGGGAAAGTTACAAGTTTGAAGAAAAAGGTTGAAATCTAAACACGGCAGATACATATGTTTTTTTTGCGAAACACATCATTGCATACTTTTTTTTTGTGAAACAAGGTATAAATGCACACGCACGCCTTATCTTAGCACCTTGAAAGCCATATACACAATGTGTTAAGTTTATAACTTGAATACAATTGAATAGACCCATCATAAGTTACCTAACCAGCTAAGATCTCCTCAATTCATTGCATCGCATAGATTTGAGCATATGTACTTGTGATTTATGAACATCTCACACTGGATTTGGATAGAATTTTCAGCATAAGTTTATCCAACACGAATATTAAGCTTTACAACAAACAGATTCTAACCATATCAAAGATCCTGAAAGGCCAAAGAGATCATTTTCCACATGCACTCAAAACACATCACTTTCCTTCTCAAATCTCCACCATCGATGGTCCGTACAATATTGAACAAATGCCTGAATTGACTAAAAACGAATTTAAATTCTGGGCGTAAATCTTCGCAAGTTCAACTCAATTTCAATTGCAAACATGATGAGTACTTGAATCCCAGGGCTTTTTCACTTTGATGCTATTTTCAACTATACCATTTTTTATAGAGTTGTCAAAAAAAATATCTACGTTTAGTTTGTTGCTAAATTTGATAAATACATAAGAAATGGTGCTAAAATTTTAGTAATATTACCATTTTACCAAAATTTTGGCAATGCCATGTAAGATTTATTTTGGCTACAATCTGGACATACCCCCAAATTCAATCCGCACCGTTGGATCATCATCAGACGCCAAACCGACCCGAAAAGGCATCACGATTGAATCGGGGGAGCAGCCTCCCTCTTCCCCACCCAACCCGCAAATCCCCAAATCGAACCCGCCGCCTCCCAAACCCTCGTTCTCCCAGCCCCAAGAACCTCGCCGCCGCCGCCTCCGGCCTCCGGCCACCGCCGCCTCCCGACCGGCCGCCATGGCGCGAAACGAGGAGAAGGCGCAGTCCATGCTGAACCGCTTCATCACGATGAAGCAGGAGGAGAAGCGGAAGCCACGGGAGCGGCGGCCGTACCTCGCCTCCGAGTGCCGCGACCTCGCCGACGCCGAGCGGTGGCGCTCCGAGATCCTCCGCGAGATCGGCGCCAAGGTCGCCGAGATCCAGAACGAGGGCCTCGGGGAGCACCGCCTCCGCGACCTCAACGACGAGATCAACAAGCTCCTCCGCGAGCGCGGCCACTGGGAGCGCCGCATCGTCGAGCTCGGCGGCCGCGACCACTCCCGCAGCTCCAACGCGCCCCTCATGACCGACCTCGACGGCAACATCGTCGCCATACCCAACCCCTCCGGCCGCGGCCCCGGGTACCGCTACTTCGGCGCCGCCAAGAAGCTCCCCGGCGTCCGTGAGCTCTTCGACAAGCCACCCGAGGTCCGTAAGCGGCGGACCCGCTATGAGATCCACAAGCGCATCAACGCAGGGTACTACGGCTACTACGACGACGAGGACGGCATGCTAGAGCGGCTCGAGGCCGTTGCCGAGAAGCGCATGCGCAATGAGGTCATCACTGAGTGGCACCGTGTGGAGCGGGTGCGGCGGGAGGCCATGAAGGGGGTGGTGAGCGGCGAGGTGGCCTCGGCAGGTGGGCGCGGCGGGGAGGCTGCTAGGGAGGTGCTGTTCGAGGAGGTGGAGGAGGAGGTTGAGGAGGAGAGGAGGCTGGAGGAGGAGAAGAGGGAGAGGGAGAAGGGCGAGGAGGCTGGGAAGGAGTTTATCGCGCATGTGCCGCTACCCGATGAGAAGGAGATTGAGCGGATGGTGTTGGAGCGGAAGAAGAAGGAGCTGCTGAGCAAGTACACCAGCGACGCCCTGCAGGTTGAGCAGGATGAGGCCAAGGAGATGCTCAATGTGCGCCGCTAGGAGAGATGGTGTGTTCTTACTTTTCATGGTTCTGATGAGTTATTCAACTGATGTAGTGTTCTTAGTCATGTACCCAAGAGGCTTTAGCATAGTGGTTTTTGTTTGTAGTCCGTTAATTTGTCATTTTGATTATTGCCTTAATTCTGCTATAAGAGCTGCACTTTGTCAATAGTTAGCCTCTAATTACAATTTGTCATCTCATAGTTGCACTATATATGTGCTCATGTGTGCAAACATTGAAAGTTGTTTGAAATCGCTGCTTCAAGTCTTCAACAATTGAAACACTCAAACTTGTTCTACTGCAACTGGTTAGTTGGTTTGGTTGTGCATATCATTCATTTGTTTATGCTGCATATGATAAAATAAATCTTTTTGAACTTGGTGAGATATGGTATCAAACTCCATGCAAGCAATTTTTTAGCTGCAGATCTTGCATATGCTGAAATGTTAGCCGTGAACCATAATAACTTATTCATATATATCAACCAATTGAGTGATAAAAGGTCTGCTGTCATTTTTCATTCGGTATGAAAAACATGTTGGACTTAAATTGGTTATATGCTGCTGCAGCTTTTTCACATATTCCATTGAGAAGCTTTCACACATTGAGGGAACACTTACCCTTCATGGCATAAATAGTCAAAAACTTAAAACAACTTAAAACTTAAAAGTAGCTGATATTTAGTGTCGACGTTCTTTCTTTTTGACTCCTTGAGTTGGACTGTGGAGGTTGGAGTTAGTGTTGATGGCACAGGAATATTTCTTCCAAGTTGCAATTTCAACTGTGTATTTTTGCTAATTTTGAAGCAAAAATTCCGATGTTTTACCTTCTTGATTCTGTCAAATTGACATCTCTGCTTTCTGTATTTCCTCATCAGTGTAATGTCTTAGTTGCATTTGGTAAATTACGTTATACAGTCCTTGCATCACATCATTTTGCAGCATTTCTTGATGTGCTTCCTTTTTATTAGGTTGGCTATTGTTGGAATCTTCATGATCTGAAACTTCAGCACTGAAGTACAACGAACACCCATGCGATGCTGACGCTGAAGCGCAGGAAAACAAGGAGGAGCCCGTTTTGCAGCGCATTCATGAACGCAACCCTGGCAAACATCTGTTGTAAAGAAAAAGCAGGGCTTCCCTGTGTTTTATCCATTTTATCACTAACCTTGATGAGTGGTGAGTGATGGCGAAGCACTTGCATGTTCGTAATGTAAACCAGAGTTCTAATGCACTGCATGCTTTTAGTGTACTCTCTAATTACTCTTTATAGCTGATTAGTTTCTAAAATTTTAGTTGTATACTGGAGAATATGTACTTCGTCTGTTTTCCGGCTTCTATGATGTGCAAGAGAATCCATGTTATACGTGCTGGTGCTGCAACTTTTCCTGATATCAAATACAAGTGCATTATCTTCAGGATGGCAAAGGGGCATTAGCATGCCACTATGCCAGCGAAGAGTACTACTGAAAATGTCACCTCGCCTAAGGAGTGTTTGGGTGAGAGGGACTAAACTCACCAAAAAAATAAGTCTCTCGGGAGGGATTTATTTTTTGGTGTAGTCCCTCCCACCCAAACACCCCCTAAATAAATGGGTGTTGACCATGCGATAAAAAGATATTTAAGTTAATTCATCCATGACCATTTTCTGGAACATGGATGAACAACAGCTGTATCAAATGCATTTGCCAGTACTCCTTGCAAAAATAGCTAAACTAGCATCATAAACCGCCAAGTTATACATCAAACTGTCCATAAGAGTTGGTCAGCTGCCAAGCAAAGTTGCATGGCTAAGTACAAATTTCCAGGACACTACTTGTTCTGATAAACTATATACCAGGGCAGCGATCAAGTATTGTTACAAATGAGATTGTCCTAAACCATGGTTATCCGAAATTATGACCATCTCATATTCCATCCATCCTCTTCCGTAGAATATCTTCAAATCTGCTATCTGAAACTGACAACAGCTGGTTCAAAATCAACCTCACTCCGCAATCAATCATCCGAGCATACCGAGGCTTTATCCGCTGTTCTAAACTGTACCCGAAGTATTGTGGAAATTTCACTAGCTCGTTCCTTGGGTATCCCATTGTCAGGAAATATTCATATTTGGGAAGCAGATTATCTTCCATGCTGAGAGTGTGAATAATCCCAAATCTATTCGCCATAGTGCCAATTTCCTCCATGGTGAAGTCTCTCTCCAGGAAAAATTCTGTGATCGGTTTTAGCTTTGCCTCAATGTTCAGACCAAAAGCCTGTGGGCTTTTCTGAATAAGAGACGCAGCATCCGCACCGATTGACTGGAAGTATTCAGCAGTTGGCCTGAGATTGTCATTGACACTGTAGCTCATGATATGAGGACATCGCGTCAGAATCTTGCCAATGTTTTCCTTAGGAACTCCTAGTTCAGTGAGAAAGCTCACGGTTGTCTCCACCTTCTGCCTGCTATATGTGAGAAGTGCAGGGAACCGGGAAAGCACCTTGCTCCACTGATCTTTGTTGATACCAATGTTTTCCAAATAGGTCATCATAGGTTTCAGATTATCTGACAGGCTGATACCACATAGTTGAGGTCTCTTCTTGATGATTCCTGGTATGTTTGACCTTGGCACACCAAGCTCAAGTAGCAGCGCCACCAGAGGTTTTATTTTGCGATCCACATTGTAATATGCAAATGCTGGGAATTTCCGCACGACATTCTTGATCTCTTCATGATCCATGCCAAGGTCCAGTAGATAGACAACTAGCTCAGGAAGGGCTCCCCCTGAGGTTGGTGCGCTTACTCGAGCGATTGCCTTGTGTTTATTTGAGCTTGTGGGCGTAAGAACCATTGAAGAAGACAAGGCTTCCCGTTCCATAGCAAATGGATCGGGGAAATTCTCCACCACCTCAACCAAACCATCTCCATGTTCTTTAGAAAGGGCTTCCAGATATGGAATCAAAGCATCTCTAATCTCCGGTGTGCTGAGCTCCCTTCCTGAAAAATAAACGTGTTGTTAAAAGTTCAAACCAATAGATATGCAAAAAGCACAATCAAGAAAGCAAACCTTCAGCATATCGTGATCTGTAAGTAATGTGGAGCTTTGAAACCAGGTGTTCAATGAAACCATCTGCCTTATTGGCAATTCGTGCAGCCAGTATACTTCTCAAACCTTTCTGTCTTAAAAATAGTGATAGCACAGCTTTTGCTTCCTCTCTTTCTGCAGCAAGCAACCTTGACCGAACAGCAGCGGAGCTTTGAGCATTACCACTAGCTAACCACAGATCATCCGTATCTGCACCACAGAGAATTGATGTGCACTGTAACGATAACTTGCATGCTTAGTTGCTTACATACATGGAGAAGATCTTAAGAAGGGATAAATAAGTAACCTCACATGATTGTGCATTGCAAATGGGAAGTTGTCTAGAAATTAGAGTGCAAAGCCTGTAGAACAGATAGCAGCGTTAAGAATGTATGGGATGACGATATCATGATAAGAATAAGAGTGAACAATTATTGGACAATGTTCAATACTCAATGTTACTTTACTTTTGAAAGTTTATGTTTTCGCTTGATGGTTTTCTAATCCAACCAAAACAAAAAGTAGCAAATGAACTAAAATTGAGACCCTTTTGCATTACATATACAAACAAATGAAATGACTGCCATTTTTCTTTTCCTTTTTCTCTTTCGTTTCCTTTTTTTCTTTTTGAAAAGAATGACTGCCAATATTGATCCCAAAGAAAGGAGGCAAAATTGGTTCTGACATTGAAATTCACAATTCTAACAAGATCTTAGTCACTCATTGGCATCCCCATCTGAGACCAGGACTATAATATGAATCTTTCGTCTATAAGTAGAACTGGAGCACCTACTCTCCAAATTACACAGATGCTAAAACCTAAGGGTTTGAACTGCAGCTCCATGTGAATGGCGCAGGTGAACAAATCGAGTCTGGAATCACAAGAGCCAAGAGGAAACTCCACACACAGCTTCCATTTCCACTCAGCTATCAATCTAGCAAGGCCAATTTCCACTTAAAAGCGCGTGAAGAAGGAAGCAGAGGCTTTACCTGCGGGAGGAAGGGGAGGGGGAAAGGATGAGCCGCCATGGCGGAAGCCGAGGGCGTCCCCGCGGGTCGCACGGTGCCACGCGGCGGCTGCTCGGGCGTGCGGCCGCCTCCAAGCTCGTCATCGTCGGCGGCGACGGCGAGCGCCGCAACGGAAGCAGCGGGAGGAGGTCGACGACGAGAGTAACGGGAGTGGCCACAGGTTTATCCTGTTCCTTTTGCAGATAAACCCCTCCAATAACTCCAATTTTCGTCTGACCGTGTCCAGATAGGGGGGGGTTATGACAATATGCAGAAACTGCGGGTGCTGAATGCAAATTTTGCTACCTCGCACACAGAGTGGGACGTTGGCATTTCTGAACGATGCCCAGCAAAGTGCGCCGAAAATAAATAGATAATATTCCCAGCAATTTGCATTTGCTTAGAATTTGCACAAATTACACACCAGATTACCACACAGAGTGTCACATTTGCGAACTTTGTAATCAACAGCATGAACAAGAGCATAAGTTTTGAGTACAAGATCGATACAGATTTTCTTACCTCCATAATAAGAGCCAAAATTTTACCTGGTACTGTCCTAGGACCAGTACTAATAATTAAGCAAGAGAACAGATAGTCACATGAGCATTTTAAGGTTTAGTAGGATATCTGTTAAACATTCCTGCCACTGCCAATATTTAACATGCCGAGGATTCGCTGATCATATGCTTCTGAGTTGTGCCACGGTGCCAGAGTCATCATTCATCACCCTCTTGTGACGGCGTTCCCCTCCGACGCAGTTCCTTCATTTTGCGGAATTCATCGTAGTGAGCCTTCCGTTGCTCTTTGAAATCTATATGAAAGCATGTAAAAGCAGTCATTCTTACTTTGAAAAAAAAAACACAAAACAAGATGGTGAAATTTGAGGTTACTCTTGCAAAACACATAGATAGTAAAAATTGAAGCGTATCCACCAGTGCCCTGAGGACTTCCGGAATCTGAACTAGAGATAGGAAAATAGCAACACAGCTTGCAACCAGTCTTCCCCAATGGTGATCATCCCACAAAAAATATCCAACTGATTCGGGAAAACACACACGGGAGATTTATATCTATTTACAATTATACAAATTTTGATGGTCCAACTAGCTACTAAACCAGGACTAGAGCTAACCTACTGGTGTACACTGCATTAGCTCTTACCTTGCTATCAAGCAAAAGTTTTGGTCTGGCATACCATGATGCCAATAGAACAGCAGGGTTGAATTAAAAAAAAAAAGTGAAGTGGATAAAGGAGTAATCAGACAAAAGGGAGTCTTGAACTTTCTATCAGTAGATATTTTCTGGAGCTAGGAAGACAAATCAGTCTAAAATGTGACATTTCAAATCAGATTTACAGATCACAGGATCGGGTTACTTAATCAACCCCATAGCCTGAGACCAGGATACCTGAAATTATTCCTTCCTGTGTTTATCTTCTTTATGTGAGATGCATCAGACATGATATGCTATATGGCAGTACAGCACCGAAATCATAACGACTTGCACAAGCATCAAAATACAAAATGCCAATTAAGACTTTAAGAGTCAAGATACCACTCACAAGGATATTTCGTTTTTCATTGTCAATAAGAAAAGACTGCAGATTACTAACCTGTGCCTTGTTTGATGGCCACTTCTTCTTCTTGTTCTTGTTCTTGTTCTTGTTCTTGTTCTTCTTCTTCTTCTTCTTCTTCTTCTTCTTCTTCATTACTACAGGATTCCAAATGTTCTCTTGCTGATAATTTTCCACTTGAAACAGCTTCCATCAAAGCAGTCTTAATCGCATCAGCATGAGTGGACTTATCCACTGATTCTTCAATAGTTCTTTTTGGAGAAACAGTCCCTTGGACCAGATGCAAGAATCAGATGCATGCTGTCCGGAATTTTTTCTTTAGCTGTATTAAAACATGATTCTATATGCAAGCTCCAAAGCACATACCATCATCTTCATCAATCATTGAGTGATATGGCGTCTTAGGCTCGGTGATTTTTTCTCTTACTGGCTTGGTCGACTCAATGTCATTCAAATTTTCTTCATTCCATTTCACACGGTCCCGGCCCCTGTCCCTGCACACAACAGTATACTAACTTAAATGAAGAAATGGTTATTTTAAATCAAACAATAAATTTGGCATTTGAGAGCTCGAGACGGATCTAACCTTGACTTTTTGGATTCTTTAGCTTGCATTGTGGAAGCAGGTCAGGAGCACCTCAGAACCTGCAATAGCTTTATACTAACTGAACATCGAAAAAAAGATCAAGCAAAGCACTGTACTGAGAATTAAGGCTCGCTTGATAGCGAACAAAGCCCATTGCTATGAGAAATCAGAGAAGCTACATCGTCAGTTCATCACCGCACATAACTGAAACGTGAGATTGATCAAACAGAACATGTAGATATCTAGTTACGCGAAGACGCGCGCCAATTTCACCACCAGCCAGGGATAGAACGGATCGGAATTCGGACACGCAACTGATCAGATATGCAGTGATCAGAGCCGCATCAGCAGATCGCCGACAACTTACCGCTTAGCCACGGTGGGCCGGGCAAACCCTAAAAAAATCCCCAAAGGCAGAAGCCGTGCCAACGCACATCCACGGAACGTCACCGCGGATCGATCATAATATTCCGTCGCGCTCGCGACGGCGGAGGAGCCTGATGAGCACAGTAGTAATCACGGAGCACGGCGAGCGGCACGCGAGGCAGAGGCCCAACAGCCCGCGCGCGGGGGAGAGAGAGAGGGGGAGAGGGAGGGGAAGGGGATCGAAGAGAGAGTACCTTGCTGATCAGCGATCGGGAAGAGGAATGTGGGCGAAATCGACGATGAGCCAACAGAGGAGAAATAGAATGGGAAAGGAGAGGAGTGAATAGTGATGACTGTTCTGGAAGAGGACACTCAGGGTGAGGGGCCCACCAGTTGCTACCTGCTCTGCTGCAATACCTCCAGTGGCCACCTGAGCAGAGCGCACTGGGCTGTGGAAACTGAAAGCCACAGGTTTTGCATCTTCAGACCTCGATACGCATGGTAGTTTGGATGGTACTTCTCCGTAGGGAAACTGGGGATGCGTTTCTGGTCAATTTCAATCTAGACCCGGTGTAGATGGGACTAAAACTTCTAAGTCCCTATCACATCGGATGTTTGAAAATTAATTATAAATATTAAACGTAGACTATTAATAAAACCCATCCATAATCTTGAACTAATTCGCGAGACGAATCTATTGAGCCTAATTAATCCATGATTAGCCTGTGTGATACTACAGTAAACATTCTCTAATTATGGATTAATTAGGCTTAAAAAATTTGTCATGCGAATTAGCTTTCATTTATGTAATTAGTTTTGTAAGTAGTTTATATTTAATACTCTAGTAATGTGGAGCTTTGAAACCAGGTGTTCAATGAAACCATCTGCCTTATTGGCAATTCGTGCAGCCAGTATACTTCTCAAACCTTTCTGTCTTAAAAATAGTGATAGCACAGCTTTTGCTTCCTCTCTTTCTGCAGCAAGCAACCTTGACCGAACAGCAGCGGAGCTTTGAGCATTACCACTAGCTAACCACAGATCATCCGTATCTGCACCACAGAGAATTGATGTGCACTGTAACGATAACTTGCATGCTTAGTTGCTTACATACATGGAGAAGATCTTAAGAAGGGATAAATAAGTAACCTCACATGATTGTGCATTGCAAATGGGAAGTTGTCTAGAAATTAGAGTGCAAAGCCTGTAGAACAGATAGCAGCGTTAAGAATGTATGGGATGATGATACCATGATAAGAATAAGAGTGAACAATTATTGGACAATGTTAAATACTCAATGTTACTTTACTTTTGAAAGTTTATGTTTTCGCTTGATGGTTTTCTAATCCAACCAAAACAAAAAGTAGCAAATGAACTAAAATTGAGACCCTTTTGCATTACATATACAAACAAATGAAATGACTGCCATTTTTCTTTTCCTTTTTCTCTTTCGTTTCCTTTTTTTCTTTTTGAAAAGAATGACTGCCAATATTGATCCCAAAGAAAGGAGGCAAAATTGGTTCTGACATTGAAATTCACAATTCTAACAGGACCTCAGTCATTGGCATCCCCATCTGAGACCAGGACTATAATATGAATCTTTCGTCTATAAGTAGAACTGGAGCACCTACTCTCCACAGATGCTAAAACCTAAGGGCTTGAACTGCAGCTCCATGTGAATGGCGCAGGTGAACAAATCGAGTCTGGAATCACAAGAGCCAAGAGGAAACTCCACACACAGCTTCCATTTCCACTCAGCTATCAATCTAGCAAGGCCAATTTCCACTTAAAAGCGCGTGAAGAAGGAAGCAGAGGCTTTACCTGCGGGAGGAAGGGGAGGGGGAAAGGATGAGCCGCCATGGCGGAAGCCGAGGGCGTCCCCGCGGGTCGCACGGTGCCACGCGGCGGCTGCTCGGGCGTGCGGCCGCCTCCAAGCTCGTCATCGTCGGCGGCGACGGCGAGCGCCGCAACGGAAGCAGCGGGAGGAGGTCGACGACGAGAGTAACGGGAGTGGCCACAGGTTTATCCTGTTCCTTTTGCAGATAAACCCCTCCAATAACTCCAATTTTCGTCTGACCGTGTCCAGATAGGGGGGGGTTATGACAATATGCAGAAACTGCGGGTGCTGAATGCAAATTTTGCTACCTCGCACACAGAGTGGGACGTTGGCATTTCTGAACGATGCCCAGCAAAGTGCGCCGAAAATAAATAGATAATATTCCCAGCAATTTGCATTTGCTTAGAATTTGCACAAATTACACACCAGATTACCACACAGAGTGTCACATTTGCGAACTTTGTAATCAACAGCATGAACAAGAGCATAAGTTTTGAGTACAAGATCGATACAGATTTTCTTACCTCCATAATAAGAGCCAAAATTTTACCTGGTACTGTCCTAGGACCAGTACTAATAATTAAGCAAGAGAACAGATAGTCACATGAGCATTTTAAGGTTTAGTAGGATATCTGTTAAACATTCCTGCCACTGCCAATATTTAACATGCCGAGGATTCGCTGATCATATGCTTCTGAGTTGTGCCACGGTGCCAGAGTCATCATTCATCACCCTCTTGTGACGGCGTTCCCCTCCGACGCAGTTCCTTCATTTTGCGGAATTCATCGTAGTGAGCCTTCCGTTGCTCTTTGAAATCTATATGAAAGCATGTAAAAGCAGTCATTCTTACTTTGAAAAAAAAAACACAAAACAAGATGGTGAAATTTGAGGTTACTCTTGCAAAACACATAGATAGTAAAAATTGAAGCGTATCCACCAGTGCCTTGAGGACTTCCGGAATCTGAACTAGAGATAGGAAAATAGCAACACAGCTTGCAACCAGTCTTCCCCAATGGTGATCATCCCACAAAAAATATCCAACTGATTCGGGAAAACACACACGGGAGATTTATATCTATTTACAATTATACAAATTTTGATGGTCCAACTAGCTACTAAACCAGGACTAGAGCTAACCTACTGGTGTACACTGCATTAGCTCTTACCTTGCTATCAAGCAAAAGTTTTGGTCTGGCATACCATGATGCCAATAGAACAGCAGGGTTGAATTAAAAAAAAAAAGTGAAGTGGATAAAGGAGTAATCAGACAAAAGGGAGTCTTGAACTTTCTATCAGTAGATATTTTCTGGAGCTAGGAAGACAAATCAGTCTAAAATGTGACATTTCAAATCAGATTTACAGATCACAGGATCGGGTTACTTAATCAACCCCATAGCCTGAGACCAGGATACCTGAAATTATTCCTTCCTGTGTTTATCTTCTTTATGTGAGATGCATCAGACATGATATGCTATATGGCAGTACAGCACCGAAATCATAACGACTTGCACAAGCATCAAAATACAAAATGCCAATTAAGACTTTAAGAGTCAAGATACCACTCACAAGGATATTTCGTTTTTCATTGTCAATAAGAAAAGACTGCAGATTACTAACCTGTGCCTTGTTTGATGGCCACTTCTTCTTCTTGTTCTTGTTCTTGTTCTTGTTCTTGTTCTTCTTCTTCTTCTTCTTCTTCTTCTTCTTCTTCTTCTTCTTCTTCTTCTTCTTCTTCTTCTTCTTCTTCTTCTTCTTCTTCTTCTTCTTCTTCTTCTTCTTCTTCTTCTTCTTCTTCTTCTTCTTCTTCTTCTTCTTCTTCTTCTTCTTCTTCTTCTTCTTCTTCTTCTTCTTCTTCTTCTTCTTCTTCTTCTTCTTCTTCTTCTTCTTCTTCTTCTTCTTCTTCTTCTTCTTCTTCTTCTTCTTCTTCTTCTTCTTCTTCTTCTTCTTCTTCTTCTTCTTCTTCTTCTTCTTCTTCTTCTTCTTCTTCTTCTTCTTCTTCTTCTTCTTCTTCTTCTTCTTCTTCTTCTTCTTCTTCTTCTTCTTCTTCTTCTTCTTCTTCTTCTTCTTCTTCTTCTTCTTCTTCTTCTTCTTCTTCTTCTTC
>CM020179.1:26530006-26600037 GCA_009805545.1 Oryza longistaminata | reverse complement strand
AAAATTAATTATAAATATTAAACGTAGACTATTAATAAAACCCATCCATAATCTTGAACTAATTCGCGAGACGAATCTATTGAGCCTAATTAATCCATGATTAGCCTGTGTGATACTACAGTAAACATTCTCTAATTATGGATTAATTAGGCTTAAAAAATTTGTCATGCGAATTAGCTTTCATTTATGTAATTAGTTTTGTAAGTAGTTTATATTTAATACTCTAAATTAGTGTCTAAATAGAGGGACTAAAGTTAAGTCCTAGATCCAAACACCACCCTAGTAGTATTTGATTGTGAAATGGCAAAGTATAGTGATTGGAATTCTTCAAGTACATGTTCAGAAAAAAAGACACGTTCTAATACATCTTATACATAGTACTCGCCTACTCGGAGATCTCAAATTCTCAAAAGACGTCTGATGACCATTCCGTTTCCCAGAGATTCGACTGATGCAGCATGATAGTGTACAGACTTGTGAACTTCAGACACGGTTCAATCCAACAAATCGACGAAAGTGAAACATACCAATTCACTGTATTCACCCTGTCGTATTTACAGAGAACAGATGCTGCGGCATTTTACAACCTTACATAGTGGCTAAGTTCTCCAAAAAAATAAATAAGGAACGCGCCTGAGCTCCTGAGCATATTGCAGCACCGGAAACAAGAAATCCGGGCCGCCTGCCTTGACAAAGGTCCCTGAACTCCGCTCCTACAAAATGGTCAGACATACGATAGGAGACGTAGAGAACTCGTTGCCTCTGCAACTCGGAGTATGGCCCATTGTCGCTTTGCACGAGGTTTGCAGGGGACACAAACAAAGGGACGGTTAAAACAAGTAAATGCAAAGCCATTAGAAAAGATGCAGTGCAGATCCATGACATGACAAGAGGAATAGTGTGTTGATACTGGTAGAACCAAGCATGGTTGGTAAGATTGTTCTTTGTATTAAGGAAATGGAGTAAAGTGTGTGAGTGTGACTGTCATGGATACGTTTCTCATTTAGACAAGAGTACTCTTTAGACAAACTACTACTACATCCCGTCCTAAAATAAGTGCATTTGTGGTTTTCTACTAAATCAAATGTATAAGTTTATAGATAAAGAGTAATAATGTCTACCATGTCAAATAAGTAAAACTATGAATATATTTCACAATGGAACTAATGATGCTCATTTGACGTAGTAAATATTACTGTTTTTTCTATGAACTTGGTTAAAATTAGGATAGTTTGACTTAGGACAACCAGAAATGCACTTTACAACGGAGGTAATATAGCAAGTACAACAGTTGAGCCTAGTATGGGTTCCTTGGTAATACACATCATCTAGAGACTATCCTCTTATAACAATTGAGACAACAAAGGCTCTAACCATTAATCCACCAAAATATTTTTATCATTATTCTTCTTTCCTTTATCTAGCCTCATGCGAGGAAATTCCCTATTATCTGGCACTAAGAGTCCAGTGAGAGTCAATATTAACTGAGCCTAGGTGGTACCCCTAAGAGCCTGCTATAAAGACTGTTTTGTATGCCCTAAAAGTTCGAATACCAGAAACATTGATTTGCTTCAGGAAAACATAATTGCTGACAGCGCTTTCTTCTCTACTTCCCGCACTGTCATGCTAAACATGTAACCTTATTTTCCAAGCTTAACTGTGCTGAGTATTAAATGGTCGTTCGCATCTTGGTGACAAATTTTTTTCAAGCCTTCACTCAATAGAATATTTACTTAAAAGTTTAAAACAAGTAACCCATGACACTAAAAAAGTTATTAGCCACAGGGGCATCAAACTTTTCACAGGTGCGCAAGAGAAATAATTAGTGAAAATAGTGCCAATAAAGCACGCAATTTGATAGTAGCACAGTAGAAAATTAGCAAAGCAGCACTGAAAGATTGTAAAGCAGAAGATAAAAAGTAGGATCATGGTGTCAACTGGCAAGGAATGTGGATATTTGTAAATATATATAAAAGGCAGGCGGAATTGATAGAATCAACCTTCGAAAATACTGGACAACCATGACAAGTCCTGCGCCTCAACGTTGTTCTTGGTCAGTCTGCATCTTACTAAAACATAAAGGAAAAAGGTAGGAGTAAGAGTAAATGATTTGTGGAAATGAATTACAAAAGCATAGTTTTCCTTGTTTTTACCAGTCTACAATGAGTTTCCACGTGGCAATTGCAGAATCCAGACTCAATATTATTTTATCAAATGCAAGCAACTAAATCTTCAACATGATTCTACTTGAAAAAGAATAACAAAAGAATGAAAGTCTCTGCAGGAGAACACAGAGCTGTACTTGCAGGCATGGACACAAGGAGATACAAGAAATTATGGATTGCCCAAAATCCTGATTCATCCACGCATCTAGGCTGGTAACTCGTGCTAAAATCATGTCCCACATATGTGGATGGGCAGGACTGAAAATATTAACATGTCAAGAATATCTGTCATTTTTTAAAAAAAAAAAAAACAGGTGTACAGCTACAAAAGAAGCTACTAGCAAGAAGCATACTGATCACCAATATATTGAGAAAATAAGATAGCAGACTGACCACTAGAATTCACAACAGTAACAGATCACAGATGAAGACTCGAAGCCTTCCACAAATAAGTCAATTAGGTACGTCCATCAAGCTTCCTGTCTCGGTATAGCCACAGCTTAAGCTGCAGATATGTCACAGAACACTTAGTTGTTTACAGTGAACCCAATCAACTCTCCAGCAAGTTTCACAGTAAAACATAATTGTAATTCAAAGTTCAAACTAGCGTAAAGGAACATCATTAACTGGTCTGGCAAGAACTTTAGTGATAAGTCAATATGACATGTAGATTTATTATGACAAATGCAAGAATGGACATCATAAGAATCACTGATTTCACTATAATCATCTGTAAAGCACAAGCAAATGATTTGAACTGAACATACGGCAACAGGATAGCAAAATGAATCAAAGATCAGTGAGAATTGCCTTTTCATGAGGGAAAAGCCAGCACCTCAGAGTTAAAAACATTTCACATCTTTCACCTTTATCAAGAATAATGATTTGGTTGATAAAAGTCTAGCGGCCTATCATTAAAAAGGTAGATCATTAGAAGAAAATAAAAATAAATAAATAAAAACAAAGAACTCTTCCTGCAATTAAAATTAATTTTTGCCGAAGATCATCACAATTCACAGGTTAAAAAAAACTGAACGCAGAGGGAGAGAACAGCATATAAATTGTTCAATGATAACAGGGGGGAAAGGTGAAATAGACAATTGATTTGAGATTCATGTGCTCTGTACAACTAACAATAACAGAAATAGAAGATCTCCATTTTTGAATTCTAAAACAATTGGGCTGTCACTTGTTACAAAAAAATGATGCAAGAAAAATGGTCCAAAGATAAATTAATACAATCGTACGTCCTTAGATTATTGATTTCTTCTATTATACTGTACAAGATTAGAAGTAGACAAGAGTCGGTTGTTGTCTGATACATCATTGTAGCAAGCAAATGATATTAAATTGATTGGTTCTTCTATTACACAAGATTAGAAGTAGATAGAGTCAGTAATACATCATTGTAGCACACAAGTGATATTGAAAAATCTGACAGGTATTGTTCCCTTTCAGAAAGTGGAGGATCATTTTTTTTAATGACCAGTTACATAAATTAGCTAGTTTTCAAGCAGCTTCAGGGAGCAACTGAAGTGATCTTGCAAAGTACAGTAAAAAAGATTGAAGATACATTTCATTTTTATACACCACATCAGTGGACATAATAAGCCTCAGCATATTACCTTACATTTCGCATTACTATGTACCAGTTTCCTCGTCAAAAAGCATAATGCACCCTCCCTCTTTTGCTCCATCCATCTCTTGCAAACAAAATGCGAAGATCAAAAGAAAATGTGCTCGTTGCACGGAAAAAAAAAGGTCCTGTTGATCATTGTTTACAAAGTACCAAGCTAAGGAACTTTACAGTCAGAAATTTCAGAAGCAAAACTGGTGCACCAGATAGAAGTTAATAGGCCAGATCATGCAGGTGGGTTAGATCTGCACACCTTATAATGCAGGTGGATTAGATTGTGACCAGAAGTCTGAGAAAGAGCTAACCCAGTAACCCTGCAATGATATAATGGCTAGCATGGACCATAAGGAGACATGTTATCCCCCTTCATATGCCTGCTAAAGAACGCCATCAGTTGTCGCAGGCACCAAGAAGACGAGATACTTCATTCCAGTGGATATCTCACCTTGGAAGACATGTACTTCCATTGATTCCACGCTGAAAATTAGCATCCACAGCAGACCTATAGTAATGGTTCAAGATTAGCCAAAAAGGCCACGATCTCCATTGTTCCCTTGTTCTTTCATCCGTTGTTCTTCCAGAGGGTCAGGGCTCTTCATATGTTTCTTGAAGCGCCTGCATGTTTTGCAAATACAATATTACAAACCACATAAAACGCCAATTTCAGATTTAGGATGATAAATTAAAAGTCAAAAGCAAAATCACTCGTACCTGTCTTGCTCATTTAGAGCAGGAAATGTTGGCATGAAATCCTTTGATCTAGGCAGAGGTAGTTCGCGAAACCATTCATGATTCAAGGCATCTTCTGCTGATATACGCTGTATGAAAAAACCATGTTCAGTCAACTACAAAATGAAGATACGAGAATCAGATGGATCACTATATTAAGTGTATTACCTTCTCAGGGTCATATGTCAGTAATCTATTTAGCAGATCAAATCCAGCTTCTGACAACATCGGCCCACCAGTGAATGATACAGCTCGGAACTTGTCCCTTAATCTATTGTGCCTGAGGGAGGAATGAGTGGTAAGGCTTTATATGATACAGAAACTACATGACCCAAATAAATAAACCAGCAGAAATAAGAAATGAGTTGGCACTTACGTTTGTTTGCCAAATTTGACGGTGGCACCAGGCAACTTAGAATAACCAGGCCATATATTCTCATCAGGCGTGCCAAGTGTTCTAAATATCTGCAATGGAAATCACCCCATCATAAGATTTCCTTAATCAAAATAAAGATATGGAATAGACAAAAGTCAAAACCATATACCTTATCAAGTTGATCTATCTCGCTTTTCCCATTGAACAGTGGCCCTTTTGATAAGAGTTCTCCCATAATGCAACCCAACGACCACATATCAATAGCAGTAGAATACTCCTTTGCACCTAAAAGTAATTCTGGAGCCCTGCAGTCATATGGAGCATGTAATAAGACAATGGATAAGTTAAATTTTGAGTTACTGATTGTATGAAACTATAGACTGACTAATGACTTACCTGTACCACAAAGTCACAACCAACTGGGTGTAAGGCTTTAACGGGCTGCCATATTGACGAGAGAGTCCAAAATCACATATTTTCAACTCACCGCGGTTGTTCAAGAGAAGATTAGATGTCTTGAGATCCCTATGGAACAGCATAATTATTAGAATCTAACATCAAAACCAATTCCAGAAAATGTGTAAAGGAGGAGAAAAATTAGTGATTAACAATCATTACCTATGAAGTACCCAATTGTCATGAAGATACTTCACACCTTCTAATAGCTGAAGCATCAAGCATTTGACCTCACTTTGACTATACGGTTGTTTCATTGTCTCCATAACACCCTTAAGATCATGTTCCATGTACTCCATCACCATGAAAATATCTCTGTCATTACTACCAACAACTACTTCCTTGACTTCCACAATCGAAGGGTGGTGGAAGGATAACAAGATATTCATTTCCCTAAGAGAAGTCAGTGGGAAACCTTCCCTTTCCTTCTCCATCTTGACCTTCTTCAGCGCAACAATCTCACCAGTTCTCTTATCCCTCACCCTAAATACAACTCCATATGTACCCTCATTGATTGTGTTGAGTCTTTCAAACTCATCAACGCTCCTACAACCTTGAAGCATGTTAATGCACCTACGTGGGGACCGTGTACACTCAGGGGTTTCAGACCTACAGTCCTCACCTTCAGAATCAGAATCCAGCAAATGACCAGCAGGATAATCATCATCAGCCTCCTCCTCAACATCTATGTTGTCACCCTTCTCCACTTCAAGGTCCCGGTTTGCACTACCCTGTAATACCCCCGAGTCAGATGACCTTGAGGAGCTTCTCACTGAGTTATACACCAGCACCTCTCCAGGCTCAGGGCTTGTAACCTTTTTTGTGGACCCTCGTTCAATCGAGTCGACAGGTGACACGCTCTTCTTTTTCTTGGGCACAAACACATTTTCCTCCTCGTTGTCAGCATCTGCCCATCTTGAGGTCAGAATATTTCTCATTGTTGGGTATCCCTCTTCCTCCTCATCCGCAATCTTGTTCTTCTCATGCTCCTGTACCTTATCAACTGACACATCCAAAATCATTGGCGAGTGTCCATCGCCTATGCTAGACGGTGAGCTCATGACAGGCAAGGAATGCGACTGATGCATAATAATCTCAGCAACTACAGCATCTACCTCTCTAATGCCCCTCACAGGGTCTCGAGCCTGCAGCTTTGAACCATTCCTGTCCCAAATTACTGGAGATTGCTTCCTCTTCTTACTCGGGGACATCTTCGCCTCCTCCTTGCTGACTCGCGTGACACCATTCTCCCTCGGCTCCCTGGTCTTCATTGGGCGCTCACCGGACCTCTCTGAGCCACTCCCACCTGAGACCTCGCCGGGCTCCCTGTCCTCCGTCCTCCCTTCCGATGGACGCCTCCTCGGTGGTGGACGCGGCGAATCCCGGCGGTGGCTGTACCCATTCGACAGCTCCCGGCCACCGCTGCGCCCGCCGTCACGGCGGCGTTCCGAGTCGCGGTGGCGGCTCGGGTGGCGGTGGTGATAGTGCTCCTTGCTCCTCCTAGAGACCCCCACGTCGTGCTCCCGCTCCCTCGCCACCTCGTAGCTCCTATACCCCCCGTGGCTCCCCGCAGCCATGAATCGCTCCCCCCACAAACCCTAGCAACCGACGTCGAATCCGCAAAATCCCAGAAGAAATTCTCCACCAAACTAGAAATCCTCGGACCGAAACCAAACCTTATAGAGACAAAAACTGGGCGTGATTCCGACCCGATTGGGGGATCGGACCTCAATTCTCCACCAAACTAGAAATCCTCAGACCGAAACCAAACCCTAGTAGAGACAAATATTGGGCGTGATTCCGACCGAATTGGGAATCGGACGACCTCACCTCGCAGCCGAATCGAACTGGGGGTTGCAGGTTGCTGCCGCGGTGGAGAATTCCGCCTCTGCTTATCGGGATTCGAGGGGGGAAGAGGCGGCCGCGAGGAGAGGGGGAACCGAATCGTGCGCGGGTTGCGGGAGGAGAGGAGGAGAAAGCCAAATCGGGCACGCAGAGCGCACCACGTCGGCCGCGTTCTTATCGTGCGGTTTGCTCTGCCGGTTTCCCACCGACCTTCGCGTACGCGCCGCGCGGGGATTCGGGTCAATGACAGGTGGGGCCCCGACGCCGAGAGTGGAAATGGACTGGTAGTGGCCGACCTGACAGGTCGGTCAAAGAGTCCAACTATACTTACCACATGCTTGAATTGAAAAATGGCACGGACCATAACATGCCGTGATTGATGCCGAATAGTACGATAAAACAATCTGATTTATTCGTGTAACAAGATTATATTTCATTGATGGTACAAAGATAAAATTCTTCTGTGCCTGGTACTAGTAGTACATCAGAAACCGCCTTCAACATGCAGCTGAAACTCTCAGATCGATCACGAGCCTTTTGACTGTGGCAATGGATTTTTCTCAGCTGCACAGCAGCGGCAGCCGGAGCGAGGAGAGCGAGCGGCCGCTGCTCCAGCTCGCGCTCCGCGTGAGCAGCCACCCCTTGCTACCACCGCCTCCCGGGCGGTCCCAGCGCCAGCTCGGCCTCGGCGCGCGCGCGCCGCGCCTTGGCCTCCGCCTGCCGCCGTCGCCAGCTTCCCCGCCGTCCTCGCCTGCGCGCGCAGCCTCATCCGCTCGGCCTTCTCCTCCGCCGTCCGCATCTGCAGCTCCGCCTTCCGCCGCTCCCGGTTCTCCCACGCCTGGATTCTCATCTCCTCGCGCCTGTACCTGACAAAGCGAAAATGACAATGGCACACGATGCAAACGTGAGTAGACAAGTATATGGTGGTAGCTGCTTGCTTTTGGTTTCAGGCTTTCAGAGGATGTCATTGTCTCAGTGCTTCTAGCTGACAGTTCAGCACTGATGTGGTGCTGTCTTTGTCCGACAAAAGG
The DNA here is from genome assembly GCA_009805545.1 of Oryza longistaminata. Classification (NCBI taxonomy): domain Eukaryota; kingdom Viridiplantae; phylum Streptophyta; class Magnoliopsida; order Poales; family Poaceae; genus Oryza; species Oryza longistaminata. The sequence goes on along the minus strand of CM020179.1, from coordinate 26,591,799 downwards.
AAATGCTAACGAAAGAAAAATGCTGCGCACTGTGACTGCACACTGCACATGCAGAACACAGCTTTAGCACATTTTTGCAGCAGGATTTCGTAGTTCAAACCGATTTTAACCATGGATTTAGAGGAGGAGATGGGCAACTAAATTTTTAGTCGAATTTTCTAGTTTTCGACGGATAACATGCAAAGGAACAAATCTTTCTGTTAGTAATATCGACGAGATGAAAGAAAATTGATGAGCAGCAGGGAACGCGATCGGTCACCTGGCCATGTACTTGGCGCGCTCCGCGTCGCCCCACGCCGTCGCGGGCGACACGGCGGTGATCGTGCCCGCGGCTTCGTCGTGTCCCTGATCGGGGCGCTTGCGAGCCGCCCGGAGATCGGCCACGCCGGCGCCGCCGTCGTCGCATTGCCCACGCGAAGCCGTGCCCGCGCGACGACACGGGCGGCGGCCGCCGCCGGCGCGACGACGCGGGGGGTGTTCGCCCTCGACGGCTCCTTGCTCCCGCCGGGCGTCATCTCCGTGCCGACGTCCCTCAGCGACACCACGCACCGCTGCGGCACGTACGCCTGCACGGCGTCCACCGCCTTGGTGTCCACCCCCTCGTCGCCGCGCGCGGCCTTCCGCGCCGGCGGCGCCAGCGCCGCCGGGGGCGCGCCCTCCCATTCCACGTTGCTCCATGATCGCCAGCCGCCCGCCCCCTTCCGCCGCCGCCGCCGGCGGAGGCGGCAGCAGCAGCCTCGTCGGCGCTGGCGCAGGAGCCTCCGCCGGGTAGCTTCGCCGCCGCAGTCGTCGTCGCCCGCCCGAGAGAGCCACTTCTGCGCATCATCCCACTTGGACGGCCTCGGCCTCGCCGCCTTGGCGTAGCAGGCCAGCAAGTTACCACCACCGTGCACGTCATACCTCCGTACGCCGCCGGAGCTCTTCCCCTGAGACGACCTCCTCATCACCGGCAAGCAAGCACTGAAGTGACCGAGGAGGAGGAGATCAGAGGAGGATGACGCCAGCTACTACTGCCACCTCCTCCATGATGGAGAGGTAGCAGAGCATATGAAAGGGAGATGAGAACACTGTGGTGGCGAAGTGACGGCAGCTACTGCTGCTGCTGTAGCTGCGAGGAAGGAAGGAAGTCAGCTGCAGCTGTCAGCAATCAGGAAGGGAATAGAGAGTGTTGAGCTCATGATTGCCGGTCACTGTAACAACCGGAGACTGTACTGTGTGTGCACGTCTGCACCGTGGACCCCTCAGGGCCGGCACCGGTCAGCTTCTTCCGATTAATTGCGGCAGCATATAAGCGGCCTTGCCCTCACATAACGACGCACGCCCGCCCGGCAGGACGCACGCTATCAGCACAAAAGTTGCCGCTCGGTCCCTGAAAACATGGCACCGCCGATCATCAACGAGCCACACGTTCTCCCCACGACGATGCACCGCTCATCGCAACACGATTCTACTCGCTCCGTTTTACAATGTAAGTCATTCTAGCATTTTCCACATTCGTATTGATGTTAATGAATCTAGACATATATGAATATGGAAAATGCTAAAATGACTTACATTGTGAAACGGAGGAAGTATTATTTACTTTTTCTTTTAACGTGATCACTAACATATGACCTTTCTGAATAGCGGTTCCGCATATTATTGATTTTAAGTTAAAAAAAGTAAGTAAAAGAATCGCAATCCCCGCTCATCATTTTCACCCTCCCATCCAGTTCGCATTCTACATCGCTCCAGCCTCCAGTAGCTTATCAGCCATAATTGAAATTTCAATTTTGAACTTCATATTAAAGTTTATTTCGATAATTTTTTAGCGTGGTTTATCTTTTTAATATTAGTTTTTAAATCGTTAAGAACAAGTTACTTTCGTTTGTTTCATTTGTTTTCTTTGCGGCATCACATGATATTCTTGGTCGCTGGAAGTAGAGATTTAAGAGCAACTCCAATAGAATGGCCAAATGGCTAGCAAAGCTAAATTTTAGCAAGTATAGAGAAAAAAATGCCCTCCAATAGTCTCTCCATCTAGTTAGCCAAGCCATATGGATGGCCAAATCTCACCCCTCACTAGCCAAACTTGGAGAGTCTCTCTGCCTGGCTATTCGTGGGTCCCACCACTTCCCCTCCCACCCCATCTCTCTCTCCCCCGTTGAGATCTCCCCCGCGAGCAAGAAGGCCGCAACGGCGCCGCTCGTGAATGGCGACGAAGGCAAGGAGGAGAGGGAGCTGTAGCCAGCGCGAGCGCCGCCGCCGTCCGCGTCGTCCCCGGCCACGACCGTCCTGCCGTCCGCGACCACCCGCCATCCGCTGCCATCTCCGGCAGCGACCGTCGCCGTCGTCCGCACCATCTCCAGCCGCGACCGCCACCGCCGTGCGCTGCCGTCTCCAGTCGTGACCGCCCTTTGCTCAATCGCCCTAGCCTCGGGAATGCTAAGAGAAAAGGAAGAGGAGAAATAATGGGTATAGAGGCCGACGCATGGTCCCGCTGTCATACACTCAAAATAGAGATGATGGAGGAGAGACTTTGGAGTAAACAACGAATTTGACTTGACAAATGAAATGGAGAGTTGGCCAAATAGATATTCAGAGAGTTGAATTTAGAGAGATTGTTGGAGATGCTCTAACGGCAATCCTTCCTGCCCCTGTTTCTCATGCACGAACGGGTGCAGGTAGGTGGTGCGTGTGGTTGTGTTGGGGGTGCTTCTGGGCCGCGAGCGACTCATGTGAGGCCACTGTGTGCCGTCGTCGGTTAGCACGAGCTGTGCTGCTGTGCGCATATGGGAGCTAAGCTAAGCCCAGCATGTGGTTTTGTTCCCCCGCTGCGTGGATAGAATCCAAGGCGGCGAGGCGCGCGAGACCCCATCGCCCCACGTGACAAGTGCAACTTTTTTGGGCACGCATGCAAGGGAAGGGATTGGCTGCTCTGTGCTCGAATGTTTGGGCACAAGCACAAACACAGCTCGTCGCGCGTGGATGGACTCGTGGACGCACGCACGCACGCAGCGTGTTTCCATGTACTTGTGAGGCCCAATGTGCGCGCTAGTGCGCAAGTACACGCTGAGTTGAAACCGCTGCTGTATGCAGCAGTGGAGTTCTTTTTTACTGTTCGTTTGGTATGTCACTAGATCTGATGTGTGCTGGTGAGAAAAATCTGGGCATTACTGTGTGTATACCTGGCATCGTTCGGTAAGCATAAGCTAACCGACACATTGACATTATCATCTTGTTATTATTTTTATCTTGGAAATTAGCGTCCTCTGTCTCTCTTTGAAAGTGTAAGTACTTATAAAGCTTTTTTCTTGGTTGGCATACGTGAAATCAAAAGAGATGAATGTGATTAGTTGGATAAATGAAATGAGCATTCATTGTGATTGGTTAAGATGAGTAAGTGAAGAAATAGGTATACTCTCAGATAAATTTTGATTGTTAGAAAGTCTTATTTTGTAACGGAGGGTATAGCATCATAACCCCTAGGCTATTTTGCGAGATGAATCTAATGAGGTATATTAATTCATGATTGGGGCTATGTAATGAGTTTTTATCAATAATCTACGTTTAATACTACTAAATAGCAAGATTTCAGAGTACTATTTAATAGCTTGGAGGATCCAAACAAAACCATTGACGTGTGTGACAATAGAAAAGTGGAACCTACGTGTCAGTGATTGTAATGATAGTACCATTTTGTAAAGGATACTAGAATGATACTAGTAGACCGGATGATTTGGGTACTGGGGTACGTTGGAACGATAATCTACGTAATACGACATCAAGCAAACAAAAGACAAGTATTATACTGGTTCGGGCCCCTTGTCAGGTTAATAGCCCTAGTCCAGTTTATATGAGATTGATGATGGAAAACCACATATTACAACGGAAGTAGACGAAACTGACAAGATCGTAGTCGATGTATTCGACGAGATCTTCCGGCGACTTGGCTTCGCGTATTCCAGTTTCGTAAACTACGATAGGTGTGTTGGCGATGAGTTATGATGCCTTGCACCCCTCCCTGAGGTCCCTTGTACACCGTGGATCATCTTGATCCCCAAGTAAGACTCAGAGACATCGGATCTTGCATGGTATAACAGAAACTCTATCCCTTTCGAGTAGGACTTTGGAAATCACCTGTCTCGTGGAGATATTTCCCATAATTTATAACAGATTCCAACAACGTATATGGGAACGATCCGTATACGTGAAAGTATAACATATCCGTGTATTCCATAAGTCGTAGGACATGAGGTATGCCTTATCTGTAACCCTAACACTTAGGTTGTGTTTTTTTTCCTCTCTCATAGATTTTGATCCATCATTTTTCACGCGCACACTTCCCAATCTCTAACTCCCACCACTGTCGTCTTGTTCCCATGCCCAAACAAAAATGATCCCCTCAATTCTTGGCGACCACACCAGGCGATTGTGGCTATCATGGCGAGGTACACTAAAGTCGAGAGAAATGAGCAACAACTAGAATTGGGAGGGAGGAGACAATGACATGCTAGGGTTAGGGAGGGAACGGATGGCGGGCAGCGAGGGTTGGGAACGAGCGAACAACGGCGACATACATCGAGACACACGATCTTATTACCGTGAGCCCACAACCGTGATCCGGAACTCACAATCACGCGTGAGGAGGAGAAATAAACTGTCTCGTGTTAGTAGTTAAGCATGGGCTCACTTTTGGTTTTAGGGAATCAATTTTACTTAATCTCTTGGAGAGAACTTTCTTCATACATCATTCCGTTTAGGATTCCTAAATTCAGAATTTTGGGATAGAATTTAGCAAATCTCTTATCGGTGCTCTTAAAAGTAGAAAACATAGGTCTCAAATTAAACTATTCTGGGCTGCTACGACCACAAAAGAGTCCCTTTTTAGGGCCTTAGCAACCATACTTACGTTCTATACAAAAAGGCCTACAATTTAGGCCCTTGCTATATTGGGCCGAATATGGCCTTTTATTAAAAAGGAAAATCGCATGGAAAATGGAGCGAACGACTAACCTTCCGTTTTTTCTCTTCCGGTACCTAACCCGTACCCGTTACATCCTTCCCTCCAATAACCCAGCCACGCACCTCCTTCCACGTGGCACCAAGCCTTCTCCTCCAAGTCACCTCCCTCCCCGGCGCGCCCAAACCGTACCCAGATCCCGCGTGCTCGATAAAAGACGGCCGATCTCCGCACCACCCACCCCAACACGACCCCTCAAGGTCACTGACATGCGGTCCCGAGCTATAGTAGGCCCCACATGTCATGCTCAGTTAGGGTAGGAAACCGCGTCCGCGCGCGGACCTTCTCGAAGAAAGTCAAAGCGCGCCCCGCTCCACGTCACGTCGGCCCGGGCGGGGCCCACGCCCAGATCTAACCCCTGGTCCGTCCGATCCCCGCGAAGCCGACGGCCCGGATCCGACCCGCGGCCTCACCCCCGCCTATAAATACCGCCCCTCGCGCGTCAGTCTCGCATCGCTTCGCTTCCCCGTTTCGGGTCTCTCGCTTCCCCCGCGCGGATCTCCACTTCGGCTCTCCGGCTCGGCTCCCTCCCCCTCACCTCGGCTCGGCTCGAGTCGAGTCGCTTCGCGAAGGAAAAGGATAAGCAGGAGACGGCTCGACTCGAGAGGAGGAAAAAGAAAAGAGAAGAAAGAAGAGAAAAAAAAAAGAGGATAAGGCGGGGAGGCGTTTCGAGCCGGCGGCCACCTCGCGACCCTTAGATCCGCCCGTCTCCGGCGCAGATCCGGCTCGCCGGCGGCCGCACGGGAGGAGGAGGCCGCCGTCCGCCGCGGATCCCCGGCCTAGGGTTTCGCCCTCTTCAGATCCGGCTTCTTCAGGTTCTCGCGACCCCCCGTCTCCGTTTCGAATTTTCGGGGATGTTTTTCTCTTGGGGTTTCTTCGGTTTCGGGTGCAGGTAGGGTTCGATTCTGGGCGCGAATTGGAGGATTCGGGGGTCGCGGTGTCGGATTCGTGCGTGGCGGGGGGCGGGGTTCGAATTCGATTTAGGTCTAGGTGTAGGATTAGGGTTTTTGGAGGGAACTTTTTGAATACGCTTTGTATTTCCGTTGTTCTCTTGCATCTAGCTGTACGGGAAGTTCAAATTTGGCATTTGATTCTGCTAGGTTCAAGTTTTCCTTCCGCGTGACTGAATCTTGGTTGTCAATGGTGAACAGATCTGGCGCCCGGGCACATGACACCGACGGTCCTCATGGAGTTTGGGCAGCAGAGGCAGATTAAGCGGGGCTACGATGAAATGGCGTTTCGGGGCATGGCGTCAGCGGCGCCACGGGGGTACGCGGAGACCGTTGGCGAGTCGGAGGGCGCAGCAGGCAGCCCCGTTCGTGTTGACTCCGAGGACTCGTCGGCCCCCAAGCGCAAGTGCATCAGCCTAAACAGCGACGGCTTCGATGTCAAGCGGGAGATTTTCGTCCCAGCCAAGATGTCTTCCTCCGAGAGGAGGCATCTCCGGAAGAGGTTTCGCACAGAGCTTGATTCGGTCCGGAATCTCCTCAAGAAGCCGGAGTTTGCTGTCCCTGTCCCTGTCAATAGAGCTCCCGCGCTCTCGTCCTCTGCTGCCCCTCGAGGTAAGAAGGGACAGCGTGGTAACCATGTGGTCCGTGGTGCCAAGGGCCGTTTCTTGCCTACAAAGCCCCGACCTGAGGCTTCCACAGTGTTGACTGAGGATGCGATTTTTAAGCAATGCGATGCTATTCTGAAAAAGCTGATGACTCAGAAATGTAGTAACATATTCGACTCCCCGGTTGATGCTGTTAAGCTGAATATTCCAGATTATTTTCAAATCATCAAGAAACCGATGGATCTTGGAACCATCAGGAATAAGCTTGACTCTGGTTCCTACACGAGTCCATCTGAATTTGCAGCCGATGTACGGCTGACCTTTTCAAATGCGATGACTTACAATCCTCGTGGGCATGTAGTGCATGATTATGCCATTCAACTAAACAAGATGTTTGAATCAAGATGGAGGACAATTGAAAAGAAGCTGGCTTCCATTGCCACAGAGGCGCACGTTGAGGTTGACAGGGCTGACTCAAAGAGGAGGAAGACTCCCCCTGTGGACTGCAGTGAGGTGTCAACAGAGTGTGTGAGGCCAACAGAGTCTGTTAGACCAACAGAGTCTGTAAAGCCAAAAATGACATTCGAGGAGAAAGAATCATTTGGGAACTGTTTGGCATCTTTGTCTGAGGATCCGGAGGTACCTTCACACATCATTGATTTGTTGCAGCAATGCATTGACAACAACACAGATCAGCTTGGTGATGGAGAGATAGAGATTGATATCCATGCTGTCAGTGATGACCTACTATTCGAGTTGAAGAAACATGTTGACAAGTATTTGCAAGAGAGAGAGCAGAGCCAACAGGCAAAATCTGAGCCTTCTGAGAATGAGGCTGCTAATGTATCTGGCCTTAGCCACTCCTCTACAAATCCCTGCAAAGGTTTTTTTCCCTGGTCCTTTGGTAATGCTTAGTTTTATGCAACATCACAGTACTCTTACAACTTCTTTTTCTCTGCAGGTGGTGATCCAGTTGAGGAGGATGTAGATATTTGCGGGAATGCATCCCCTATATTGATAGAAAAAGATGCACACAACAATCCTAACAAGTGTGGTAGCCCAAGTAGTTCCAGCAGTGACTCTGGATCTTCTTCCAGCGGTCTGTGCTCCTCTGTGCTTACATACTCTCTTTAGTATGATATACGTCCTTGTAAACAAATATGTTTTTGCAAGAATGATCTGGTTACTTCAAACACTTGTGTATTTCATTATACTAACTTCTGTGACGTTTAAGCTTGAAGCTAATTACTTTTGAGTAAACGTTTAGTTGAGTTTAGCTAACGAGGTACTGAACAAGAAGTACGCACAATTATACTTCACTGTAGGTGCATCTGTACCATCAGATGCCCACTAGTCAGTATGCATGCTCATGCATTCAACAATATTCCCTCTTTCTTTGATCTTCTGGGGGACTAGATTATCAGTATTATAGAAACTTTAGCTGGGGTTACTGTTATTCGTATCGTTAACTGATGAACAAGCAGGATACCATCCTGCAATTTACCCTTGTGCTAATTTGCAACAATCTTATCTTATCTTCAGAATAACAATACATGCATCATATCTTGTTTGTGTGGCTAAATGTTTGCGTAATTGTTCCTGTTTGGACTTCTGCTAGTCCCACTTGTCATAAGCCTTCCTTTATCATGAGTTTGTCTTGAGGTGTCCTCAATCACATTTACTCCAATAATGCAGATTCTGAGTCGGGCAGTGACAGTGAAAGCGAACAAGAAAAAGGTGGTAGCCCAGCAAAGCCGAAGGTATTTTGGCTATTTGTCATTGGGTGCTTGATGAAAAATTGTGAATATTTTGTTCTGGCCGGTTGATTGCTATGCATCTATAATCAGACATCAGCCCCTGCATACTGTATAAGCTAACTCTCATATTAATTTAATATACCCTTATTGTCTAATTTGGTCAGAAACAGACATGTTCGTTTAAACAATCTATTACTGTGGTACTTTGAGAAATTTAGGCTCAATTTTGAATGTGATATCTATCCCTCTTAATCATTTTGTCAAGGTTGCTTTTTTCTTCTCATCGAAACAACTTTTCCTTTTCTTCCGTGTTATTGCACTGAAATAGTTGTCATCTATATAATTTAGGGAAGTAAGAGATCTGAACAACTGGTGGAGCAAGAAAAGAGTGATGTTATAAGTCCAGTCGATGCCATCCGTAAGATTCCTGTGCCCTTTCTGTTCTACTACCTCCCCACGTCTTCTTAAGGCTTATTTTGATTTGAAAAAGTATTCAACAATAAGCACCTGCATAATATCAGTGTGAAAACTCTTTGAAATATAAATCTATTGGTATGTTTTATGCACTAAATGTAATTGTAGTTTGACCAATTTTTGGGTTAAAATCTACAAAAAAAATTACCTTTAGAAATCAAAATGCACCTTAATCGTCACAGCAGCACAAGTTTGTAGTTTCATGTGGCAGTTGGATGAGCTTTTGGCTTAATGCTCTTACAACTTTCAAAATCACAGGTCCTGCTGATGATGTGGAGCTCCGTGAGCAGGATAACGAGTCAAAGCCTGCCCCAGAGGGTAAGCATGAATTTGCAAGCAGTACATATGAGGCCATTAAGGGGTCTCAGTGCATTAAGCTGATTGGATCATCTGATCCTTTCCCTATGAAAATTTAGGGGAGAATTCAAAACCCGACAGGCAAGTCTCCCCAGACAAGCTCTTAAGAGCAGCCCTCCTTAGGAGTCGTTATGCTGATGTGATTGTTAAGGCACAGGGGATTCTCAGCCAGGTTTGTGATTAGTTTCATCGAGTGGTTTTGTTTGTTCACTTTTGTTGCGCTGCTTCTGACATGGAACGAACATTTGGTGAGCTCAGGGTGGAGACAAACAGGAGGAGCTGGAAAAGCTCCAGAAGGAAGGTAACAGGCATATCCACCTGAAGTTTACTCTTAAATGATGGTTCTTACATTTTCCCTGAGAAGTGCCTTATCTATGTTTCAGAGAAAGCAAGGCTGTTGGCTGAAGGAAATGCAGCTATGGAAGCTCGAAGAGCTGAAGCTGAAGCTGAAGCCAAGCGTAAACGGGATCTTGAGAGGGAGAAAGCTCGCCAGGCCCTGCAGGAGGCAAGTGAAAAAACTGCATTTACTGGTGGTGTCGAGCTTTCTTTTTCCAGCTAAAATTTGAGTGGTTTAACTTAATGCAGATGGAGAGAACGGTGGAAATCAATGACAACCTCCATCTAAAGGATTTGGAAATGCTTGGAACGGCAACCACAGAACATATTGTGAGTTCTGTTGATGAGACTAGTCCTGAGCATTCCCAGGATGGCATGCCCAGTTTTCTTCCTGGATCAGGCAATCCATTGGAACAGCTCGGACTCTTCATGAAAGCAGATGAGGAGGAAGAGGAAGAAGATCCTAGCAGTGTCCCCAGCACTAAAGATGCAGAGGAAGGAGAGATCAACTAGTCCCAGTGCTTGGGCTAGTTGCTGAATTAGCTGTGCATATGGTAGACGCTCCTTCCTTCTGCTTCCAAACTAGCTCGAACAAGGCCCTCAATTTTGATGCTGCTGGATGTCGTAAATTATGCGCCTGGAGTATCGAGGTAACCTGCCCTACAAATCATCATATGTGCTTGGAGGATGGCACAGCCATAATGGCCGCGACTTGCGGTGCTCCGAGCTGTTGTCGGGTGTATGTATGTAGCCATCTTTGAAGTGCCATGGCCAGGCCGCAAGGTGGGTAAGCAATGAGAGGACCAAATGGTTCTTTGCACATAGTGAATTAGTGATCCAGGTGCTAAAGCTCCCAGCGGCAAAAGGTGTTGCCCAGCGGCTTATAGATTTTTCGTTCGTTCTTCTCTAGTTTTGGGTTTGTCCAATTGCTTCCTGCTGTAAATTCGAATTTTGATGTAGTGGAGGAAGCGATAGTTGTTTGCTGGGCATATGGGCAAATAGGAAAAAGCTTCTGCTTTTCTTGTTTACAGGAAAAAAAAAGAAAATTCATGCGTCTTTTAGCGCAATTTGTTGTCTCCTGTCAGATGTTTGTTGACTGTTTGTTGTGGATGTTCAATATTCTCAATACACAAGATATTTCTTGTCTTTCCTCATTCCGTTTTGTGCAGAGATTCTTCCGGAAACGTGAATAACTGCTGTTTGTTTAAATTAAACAGAACAATCGACTAACTCACCACAACTAGTAGCTGATACATTCACCAAATATATTGCATCGAAGTAAGCCGTTAAGGCGTTAACACAAGCCCAACCAGAAACCAAGCACGCCACGCAAGGATACGGTTACACGCAGCAGCCAACAAATCCACACAAGCCCGACGAGTTCAACATGCAGAAACCATATGTTTCGTTGAACTGCAAGCCCAATTCGAGTCAGAAAACCAAAGAAAAGCAGGCTAATTATACCGTGTGCGCGTGAGTCACTCAGGAGTCAGGACACCCTGAGGCACTGCTGCTTGAACATCTTGCTGGTCTGCTGCCCGCTGGCCGAGTCCTCCACGGTGAGGCCCTGCGCGCCGAAGCAGATGTTGATCAGCCTCCCGTTGCCGCACCCGTGCCGCCGCGCCGGCATCTCCGCCGACGCGTCGTCGTTCACGGACGACCCCGAGCTCGACGGCTCGCCCATGGCGTCATCATCGTCGTCGTTGTTCAGCACGATGTCCTTCAGCTTGCCGAACACCGGCGTCGTCATCGAGTTCTCGTCGTCCAGTTCCAGGCAGACGCCCTTCATCTTGCCGGACTGCGGCGGCGGCGGCGGCGGCTGGGTGGAGGACCTCGGGAAGGCGGACGCCGGAGACGAGGACGCCAGGTGCGGCATGGCCTCCATGATGCCGTGGATGAGCTTGCTGTTGAGCTTCTTCTTGGTGGCCGAGCTGGGAGTCGAGGTCTTCACCGCGAGGGTCCTCTTGTTGTTCAGCGCCGTCGTCTTGGTGAATGTCTGCCTGAGCGGGGCCGGGGTCTCGACGGCCTGCTCGCTCAGCTTCTTGATGGAATCCATGGCGTCGCCATCGTCGGATTTCTTGTGTCCTCTGGACATCTTCTGACGAGGCCATTTCAGCATCAGCTTGAGACGGTCCTTGGCACGGCTGGCAGAGCTCAGCCTCTTCTCTGAAGATCCATGGTTTTCAACATTTCCGCATTCTGCATCTCCATGACGGGCGTGGTCACACTTGCCATTGCTAGAGCATGAGCTAGGGAGTCGGGACTCCACGGTTCCGATCCCGGAGTAGAGGAAGATCTCCGCATCTGATATCTTGAAAGTCGTACCGGGGCTGCTTGCAATCCCTCCCTGCATCTTTATCTGCGAAACGATCGCTGACCGAGTTCGCAGAACAGTCGAATTCAGCACCCCTCCTGCAGAAACTATCTGCCTGATGAGCTTGTCAGATGTTGAAGAGCGCAGCTGCTGTTTCAGCAATGCCAGTGGAGTCATGCCATTGGCATCTTCAGCATTGAGGTCGATCGATGGGGTTGTCATCAGGAGTTCGACGAGGTCTGGATGAACACAACCAACCACGGCCATGTGAAGGACAGTGAGGCCTGCATCATTCTTCAGGTTGATAATCTTTTGGATATCTGCTGTTCTTTCACGTATCAGGTGTCTCATAAGCTCCATTTGGCGGTCAAGCCGTCGGAAGCCTGGGGTTCTGAAACCTGCAATTGCTGAATGGAGGAAAGTATCACCGGCTCTGTTGACAGCTGATAAGGTTGATGGAGATGCAGCAACCAATGCCTCCACAACAGGCAGATGCCCTCGATACGCCGCTACATGTAATGCCGTGTTCCCTTGATTATCAGTCGAATCGATAATGTCGAAATTGGCCATAAGGTACTTGACAACCTGCAAGAGGTATGTTTGACATACATAACGGCATAATTCTGGGAAAAGAGATCTATTCTAGTTTGCAGATAACTGGAGCTTTGCACACCTAACATTACAATGATTTGTGGCAAGAAATATTGGCTGAATATCAGCATCAAGAAACAGAAAGAAAGTTGGCTGAATATCAACATCAAGAGACAGAAAGAAAGTTGGCTGAATATCAACATCAATAGACAGAAATGAACTGTATATATCTAAAAAGTGTGATTTTACCCCATCTAAACTGCATCGACAAGGAGTACATCCACTTTTCAACTCGAATTATTGGAGAGAGATCAATGATTGGAGCTTTTGTTGCTTCTAACTAAAATTCCTAAAGAAAATCTGGTCATGAATTGCACAACTTGAAGTCCATGTCAAAGAGGCCAAATCAGTATGGTCTTTATATTTATTCTTTGGCTTCATAATACACTGGAGAGTGAGCTGACGATATTAACTAATGAGCCTTTATCATCTGGGCGTGGTATGCTTATATATAAGATAAAAATATTCTTTAATGATATCTATATTTCAATGTCTCCTTGGGTACACGCAGCATTCTAGCTGAACAATATCCTTCCAAGCTCAAACTAATCATCAGAAAGGACGAATAAAAATAATTTGTTCCTTAATATATCTATTTTCTCATGATCAAGAGCAACTTTAATATTAATGTTGAAATCGATTACCGGATAAGAACCTGCCGTGCATCAAAAGGCAAAATTGGTTTCATAACGTCGAAAGATATCAAGTTTAGAAATATTTCACCCAAATATCCCGATGAAATGGGGATCTCATCTACCTTTGTCATCCATATTGGCACAAAGAAAAGTTTACTGTATCAAGCATTTTGCAGAAGTAAGCAATGGCCAAGAAGTAGATGCCTCACCTCTAGCTGCCCTCTCCTGCAGCAGCATGCAGCACGGTGGATCCACGGAAGTCGAGATACTCCGACACGTCGGAGCGGCGCTCGATGAGCTCCCTCAGCATCTCCACGCTGCCGCCCCTCGCGGCGGCGTGGACCGCCCTGCTCATCATCTCCAGCCGGAACACCGAGGAGCGGCCGCCGCGCGCGCCGCGCGGCGCCTTCCCCTTCGTTGGGGCAATTCGTCGAGCACCTCGGCGACATGGCGTGGTCCAGCAGCAGCCTGAACACCTCGGCGTTCCCGCCCCTCGCGGCGGCGTAGAACATGTCCGTGACGCCGTACTCGCCCTCGCCGAACACCAGCAAGGGTCCCTGTCCATGAGCTCCTGCACGAACGCCATGTCCCCCGCCGACGCCGCCGAGTAGAGCAGCCACCCGCCGTACCCCGCCCGGAGCAGCGTGTTCTCGGCGGCGGCGGCGCGGCGGCGGCGGCGCCCCCGTTCTTGCACTCGCACTCCAGCAGGAGGCTCCGGGCTACGCCCGCGCGGTGCCCCGCCGCGCCGGCGAAGCGCGCGTCGTCGTCCCAGAGCGCCTCGAGCCGGCGGATCCGGCGGAGCGAGGTGAGCTTGATGAGGAGGTTCGGGTCCAGGTGCAGCAGCTGCCGGACGATGTCGTAGTGGCCGTCCGCCGCCGCCCAGTCGATCGGCGACGCGTACCACCACTGGTCGCCGGTGCTCTCCCACCGCAGCGGGAAGTAGCAGCAGCACGACGCCGGCTTCTCCATTGCTGGATCTTCCCAAGATCTACAGCTCTAGCTCGCCGATGCTGCAGTGGCGAGAGTGAGCTGAGCTGAGCTGAGCTCTCTCAGCTCATCGATCACATGGAGCCAATGCCAAGAACTGCACCAAGGTGGAAGACGAAGAAGAAGAAGGTGGCACCATGTGAGCTGACTACATTAATAGAAAAGAATAAGAAAAAAACACAATTATTTATTGCTCGTGGTTGGATTGCACTATTGCACTGCTAGTAGGATGAAAGCATTTGCAAGCTGTAAGGGAGAGAGGCCATATGCAGAATGGAGATCAGAAGAATAGATTTAACCAATTTGTTGCCACTGCTTTTCTGCCAAGAAAGGAGATTGTAGCTTTTTTTTTTTGATAGGTGAAGAACATACTGCTCTGAAACTCTAAAAATAAACAAGTGTGCTGTTCTTTTCACATTCTTTTTTACAAATAGCAAGAACACTAGATATTGCAGAGCAGAACAGCACTAGTAGTCTAGTACACATTGACAGGAAAAGCCAAGAACATAGGAACACATAATAAGACATACAACATGACCAAGCAATGAAGCAAATCTGAAGACAAAGAATACCTTGTGAAAGAAAGAAGCAAGCAGCTATGTCTGTGTGAAGCACCACAGCTCAACTCCTCAAGACCCCAAGAACCAAAACTGCAAGCTCAGCTCACCAGTCTCCACCAGGGTCAAGAAGAGTACTCTTGCATTAGGCCACTAAAATAGCCATGGATTTCAAGCACAGTGATAAAGGTGGCATGTAGACTAGTGTAAGTTGAGGACGTGATAGGGAAAAGTTGAGACCACAAACAGTGAGGCAGTGACACTGACAAAGCACCGTGGTCCTCCTCTTTGTAAAGGAAAGCTTGACACTACACAGCACACACACATGGATGGATGCATCTCTCTTCTTCAGGTGGTGTTTGGATCCAGGGACTTAACTTTAGTCCCTGTATTTAGACATTAATTTAGAGTGTTAAATATAGACTACTTACAAAACTAATTACATAATAAAAGCTAATTCGCGAGACAAAATTTTTAAGCTCAATTAATCTATAATTAGAGAATGTTTACTGTAGCATCACATAGACTAATCATGGATTAATAGTCTTCAGTTTTCACTGAAGCAGGGAGACAGAGAATTCAATGGAAATTTTTGCATGATCAGAATGAGAGAGAAAAAAAAGAGCAAAGAATCATTGGAGAGGATAGGAATCTTTAATTAAAGGTGAAACGAAACAGTGTCATTGATGAGGGGGACACGCACGCCAGGCAGACAGAGAGTGATAGCCATTGCACCAGGATCAGCAGTGGTCATCAACGCAGGAGGGTGGTTGGTTTGGTTTGGATTGGTTTTAGGGCTTGGGTTGGCAAAATGATGCAAAAAGGGTTGTACTGTCCTGTGCAGTTTTTTGGCTTGCTTTTTAGCAATGGTAGGCCTGCACATAGTTGATATGCATGATGATGATGGCGATTTCTTCTTTGTAGTTTCAGTACTGGGTTAGTGCTAATCATGGCTATTTTGGCCGACAAGAGTAATATGCGTGTAATTAAAAATAGCCACGGGAGGTAATAATGGACTTGATTTCAAATTCAATGACTGCCACTGTGTAGTACTCCGTACAATGCAGCATCAAATGTTTTTGAATTTAGTGAATTCAATATGAGCTCTGCCTGAGTATTGATAAACTATGGTTCTTATTACTAGTACTACGCTCTGTGCCCGACAATAATCTGTCATCGTCAGATTTGTACATTGATGCTTAGTTGATACAATGTGTCACCTTAATATAGATTTGCAGTCGAATCAAACATAATTCGAACTACTAGTATTTTGCAATTTCCTACAAACTTATTACCTTCGTTTTAAAATAGTAAGAATCTAAAACATGATAGAACGTTTCCACGGACTACATATTTGAATAGATTCTTATATATTGAGACGATATAGGATTAGTATGTGCCAACCAGTCGGCGCGCACAGTCGGTGATATGATCTGGCTAGTTATTGCGAAGCTACTGGATGAATGATTCTATGGCATGTGTTGCAGAATTAAAGCAAAGTGCGTTGCCCATCTCCTAATCAGTTATTTTTGACGTTGATGTGGCAGCGAAACCGCCCCCAAATTGAAAGCGTGCTCCTGACGGATTTAAAACAATTTGCTCCAGATCAATCGATCGCCGGTGATCGATCTTATGAAGATCAGAAGAAAGCCAAGAAGATTCATGCACCGATCTCATGGCATTGCTGGCAACCACATTATTCCACACTGTTCACTTGTCATTAGCCGAAATGGCAAGGAATCAGTGGTGTAATGAACCTTCTTCTTTGTCAGGTTGGAAATTTTGTGGTTGATTTGGATGCTGCGAAGTGGACAGAGAACGCCTTTGATCTGAAATTATATGACGGCGAACAATCTGTAGGAGTATCATCAATCTAACCTTGGTGTCAGAGGCGGAGCAGTGTTTATCAGCTTTCCCTTGACCGCAGATTAGCATCTTGTGCAGACAACGATGGACCCCCGCATGTGTTGTGTGTGTGCATGTTGATCGTGTACCTGAGTCATGTGCACGGCATCACCTAGACATGTTACTTTTTATTTTGCGGAGAGCCTACACATGTGACCGGGATTGTTCATTTTCTCCGGAACGGAATAAAAATATGCACGCTTTCCCGAGCTTCAAACTGCGTGAACTTTTGTAAACTTTCTACACATGAATTTTCTCAAGCACTATTTAAAATTTATTTTTTTCTTTAAAAAATATATAGCGCAAACTCAGACGCTCACAATGTGGGTGCACACGCACATCTCACCTATCCAAAAAAATATATAAATAACCATAAATGCGAGCATTCGTGTCAAATTAAATGGGCTGATTTCACCGAATGAATGTAATAAGTTAAGCTATACTCACCTCGCTATATAATGGTTAATAATTTATTCCTATGTACCTCGGATCATTCTGCCATTCAGCTATTAGCACAAAATAACACACTGGAGGAGGGAAGAGTGAATCGACTGCCGTTGAACCAGAAAAAAGTTTGGGTGCTTGCTTGCTTGGGTTGGGAAGCCTCGTGCCTAAATAAAGCCCCACCGGGCCACCGTGGTACACGCTGCCGAGGCTCCGTTTTTTCCCATAGGAAATTGCCATTTCGCCAGGTCGCCCCACCGAAAAGTGGCAATCGATCTGCCTCGCCAACTCGTCTCCGGTCGCGGCCACGTGACGTGAGTTCCCCCCGCTCGTTTCGGCCGGCGACTCCGCCCCACACACATGCCACAGGCCGGCAGTTGCACATTCGCAACGATCCTTTGCCCTCCCACTGCACCCACGGCACCTCCCTTTGCACGGATGCTTCGAACCAAGGTTGTCATCGGGATACCAAGCAGTATCGTTTTGCTCAAAGTAATATCGTATCGTAGGATCGGGATACTATAAGATTTTCTTTTTTAAAGTTTAATTAATATTTATATTAATTATATATAGCCATTCTATATAAAAAATGTAGTAATGATATATGTCATGCAAATAGAGATATTTATCAAGAGAAACCACGATGGTTTTGATATATTTAACTGATTTTTATATAAATTTGAGCATATTTATTTACATTATTTTCAAACCATGCTATTTTAAATAATATTTTGTAATATCGTAGGGATCGTAGAATCGGGATACCACCTAAGATTTCATAGGATCGTGTAGTAATGAATAGTAGGATCGGGATACTATGAAAATTAGGATACTAGGTGGGATCGGTATCGTTTCGGCTTGGTAGGATCGTAGTATCGTAAGATATCAGGATACGAATCGGGATACTGACAACCTTGCTTCGAACCCATACGTGCGTGCAATCAAGGCTAGTCTGCATTACAACGAGGTATCCGTGGTAACTTCGTCAATCTTAAAATATACTGACCCAATCTTTCAAATGTGCTCATTGGATAGTGTGTGGTCTGTACGTTCTTAGGGATGAATGTGCATGCACATGTATTTGTACTTTGTTTCTTAAAAAAAGGTACTAGTTGGAATAATATTCGATGAAAACCATCGAATAAGTGAAAGAAACCTGCTATACATATAACTGGATCGTAAGAGTCACATCCGACTCTGCCACATCCACCAATCACTGCGCTCAAGCTTCTTACCATGTGGACCCGATAAGCAGGAGCTTTGCCTAAATATACACTTGGGTAGGATGCACAGCAATTTCCTAACCGAAAAACCATGCAAAACGGGCCTAAAATGCAGTAGCGTTGATTCGACCTGTTATCATTAGAAAGGAGACCAAGTTTATCTTATAACCTCATCACCTCATGTCCTTCTTTATTTCAGTATCAATCAGGACTCCGGATGTGTGCCTAACGACAAATATTGAAGATACCTAGGAGTAAGTCGTAGCCTCGTGTCCTTTTTATTTCATCAGTATCAAAGACTCACGGATTACTCCCTCCGTGGCTCTGTCCTAAAAAAATTTTCATTTCCAGCATCTCAAGATAGAATTGGAGGAGAGTAAAAATGATCAAAATGCTCCTTATTATTAAAAAAAATAGTAATGGTGATAGTTACTTAGATACTCCATCCGTCCCAGAATATAAGAAGTTTTAGAGTTGGACACGGTTATTAAGAAAATAGGTAGAAGTGAGTGGCGAAGGGTTGTGATTGGATGAGTAGTGAAGGTAGGTGGGAAAAGTGAATGGTGGAGGGCTGTGATTGGTTGGGAAGAAAATATTGGTGAAGAAATTGTTATATTTTAGGACAAATGCTGTGGACTAAAAGTTGTTATATTTTGGGACGGAGGGAGTAAAGATATTGAAGGAATCTGAAGGTAGATAGATTGATAAAAGTTGTTTTTTGGGACAAAATTCAAACTCCAGAAATTGAGTTTTTTTATGAAGGAAGTATGTGCTTAATGACAAGGATTGGAGATATAAACCATTTTAAAAAGGTTTTTTTTTTTTTTTTTACAATGGGTAGACATGCCGACCAGACAGAGTAATGCCGTCCTCAGTAGAAGTGGTTCAGTTTACGTGAAGACGACAGGGACACAGACAGAGGGTCCGGCAGAATCCCAGAGGTCAGGACAAGTGAAAAGCGCCATAATTCAGATGCACATGACCTCTGAATTGGACAAGCTCGGACAAACAAAACTAATACTCCTACTCCTATATGACAATAATCTCCAACTACACCAGTACAAGAGTGCACGGTTCATGGCTTCTTTTGGATGGATGTATCTCAGTACCCCAAATAGAGAGACTAGACAAAGTTGCAAAATATGGATTCAGAGATGATGCAAAAGATG
Organism: Oryza longistaminata; assembly: GCA_009805545.1. Classification (NCBI taxonomy): domain Eukaryota; kingdom Viridiplantae; phylum Streptophyta; class Magnoliopsida; order Poales; family Poaceae; genus Oryza; species Oryza longistaminata. Next base: position 26,572,433 of record CM020179.1, on the reverse strand, counting down.
GATTCAGAGATGGTGCCTACCTTCAGAACTTCGTTGCCTGAAGAAAGTAACAGTGGATTCAGTAGGCATCACGAGTTCAAACACCAGGGCATTACCAGCACCAGTTTCATATATAGAACATTTCAGTTTGGTGAGTTTCTTTCTCCTGAAAGAAATACAGTTCCATTTCCAGCCATCAGTGGTACACACACATGCACCAGCTAAAAATTTGGCAGCTCCTCTGGTTTCATCTAGAAATAGGGAGAGGTTGATGTAAAGCAACTTGTTTACTTATCAATAATGAACGCCCGATTGGAAATCTTCCAGGCTCTTGCTAAGGCGTATCCAAGTCCTGATCCATTTGCATCATTTGCTCCATGTCAATAAATAGTAAAAAAAGACCACTATTCCAGATAATCGAATCAATCATTTTATGTAGGAGAGATGGCATGTTAACCGGTTATTATTGCTGTGATCCTTAAGCCAATGGAACATGCCTTGCAACTCTGTTACCAAAATGATGGTAGTATTCTAAGGTGTCAGGAGAGAGACTTCGTCCAAAATATAATCACATACTTCCTCCACATGTGGATGGTTTTTTTCTCCATGTCTCCAATACAATAAATACATCGACATATAGTTTTCATCATACTATACTAGCAAAAGAGTATCAGAGCTATATATTGTGGAAGTTTTTTTGCTAGACACACCCAATGACAATGTTTATATGCAGTTAATCCATACAAGTTTAGTTGTTTACACATTTAGTGCTTAAAATAAAAAAAGATTGTTCACACAGAAGTACATATTGGATCGTGAATTTTGAATCTCAGGCAATAGTAACTGTCACGCCAACATACCAGGAAAATAGTTAGTTCAATCGATGCTGTATTATGTTTACAAATGCATCAAATACTAAAGTAAAAGAAGACGTTTGCATTTGATTTGCCTATAATTCTACTGATTAACAACCTACTATTATGGTTATGGTCAAAAGATGCTTCCTGACTTTTAGTTTATGCATTAATGGTAAGATACAGATTGTCCATGCTTCACCCAATCACTATAGCAAGCATCATTTTTTCATGCAAAAATATATGTAATATGCTGAATAGTAATAAATTAATCACATGGGAGAATAAATCCATTAAAAATTTAAACAGAAATTCCAAAGGAGCTCATGTAATTCCCGATTCTTTCAACATAAGTCTCCATGTTTGTCCTTTGTGCTTCATCCAAAAGCATCACACATGTTTTACTCCTAGGTGCTATTTCACTACTAACCATCTCATCAAACAGTTGATACGCCCACTCGGTATCACCGACTCTACAAAGACCATGTATCAGAAGGGTGTATGTATCAAGATCTAAACCTAGATTATGTTTGCTGGTAAGTTCACTCAACAAGTGCCGGACGGTATCAGCTTGGCCTCTTCTGCTTAAAAAAAGTCTAAGAAGCGGTCGATATGACTGAATGTCAGGCTTACAAGATTGTGCTTCCATTTCTTTCAGCACATTGAGAGCATCATCATCTCGACCGTAGTAGCAAAAGATTGAAATCATGGTGTTATACGTAGCCAGATTATGGGACACACCATTCATTGGCATTTCCACTCGAAATACTTGGGAAGCCTCGAACAAATGGCCTGATTTACCAAGAAGGTTGATCAAGGAGTTGTAGAATAGTGTATCAGGTTTACAACCAGATGACTTCATTCTATGAGATACACTCAAGGCTTCTTCAAACCTTTCGCACTTTGCTAACGATGTCATGATCATGGTGTAAGTGATAACATTTGGATGACAGCCCTGAGAACCCATTGAATCAAGAACTTCATAGACCCTCCTAAAGTTGTGCTGCTTACAATAAGCTTCAAGAACAGTGGTGTATGTGATGACTGAAGGTGGAAATCCGCGTCTTTTCATCTCTTCAATTGTCCACATTGCCTCATCGATCCTACGGATACTGCACCACCCATGGACAAAAATGTTAAACGTGTATGCATCAGGCGGAATGTGCGGACTAAGCACCGCAAAAACCTCACGTGCCACTTCAATCTTTCTCTCTTTGCAGAGCACATCAAGAAGAACATTCATCGTCTCTGTGTTCCTCTCCAACCCCATATCCTCCAGTTTATCAAACAGCAAAACAGCATCCTTCCATCTTCTCGCACCCGCCAGCCTCCTGATGCTCTTTGCAACCGTCTCAACCGTGACCAACCCTCTGCCGTGCATGTCAGACAACAGCTCCCACATTCGGTCAATCTGCCTCATCTTCCCAAGCAGGTCAACCATCCGATTGCAGGCATAAGCCGTGTGCCTATAATCATCCCTTGACTGCGCCCACTGAAAGAAGCCCAATGCCGATTTCCAGTCATCCCCAAACTTGAACAGCAAGGTGTCCACAATGTTTCCGGTAAGCCGGATTCCCGAACAATCAGCTCCAAGGCACTGAATCAAGTCCTGTACACTCCACTTGCGTGCTTTTGAGAGCGAATTCTTGATCAGCCTCGCTGCCTCTTCTTCCTCCGCCGTGAGGTTCACATTGCTGACATCTGGGCTCGATTGCCTACATGATGAGATGGACAATCTGCAGAGTGGAAGTGGTTGCAGCGCCCTCGCAGCGCCATGGCGGCATCCGACACTCATAAGACGCATCAGGAGCAGCACCTAACTTGGAGCATGAAGGCTCAAGCTGAATCCCCAAAAATTCTTGGGAAGAAACCGCTGTCAGTATAGCACTCCACGCACGCAGCAATCAAATCCGGAGCAAACTGGATGGACTGGACAGAAAAAAAAATCTGGATCAGCAAGGGTAGTAGTAGTTCATCGTCAAAGAAAGGAACCAATCCCACCCTGTGCGGCTGCCCGGTTCGGTAGCCGCCGAGAGGAGAATGAGAGAAGGGTACCTTCTTCGATCCGAGCGAGGCGAGGTAGCGGGTTGAGGTGGAGAGAAATCGATCTTCGATGGGAGGAGTGAGGCAGCCAGCCAGCCGCCGCCGCCGCCGCCGCCGACGCTCGTCGCGGGGGGAAGAAGAGGATGGAGGAGGCAACGAGTGGAGCGGCGGCGGCGGCGGGGGAGAAGGGACGGCGAGATGGCGGGCCAAGTGGAGGCGTTGCGCCGTGCTGGGCTTGGAGGGGGAGATGGGCTGGTAGTCCGACTAAATAATGGCCCATTGATATACTATACGGCCCGTTGTTTTGACAAGGACTTATGGCCTAGTATGGATGGGCCTCCACGTATAATAGCTGGGCTTTAGGCCCATCTAATCAAGGCATGTGGGAGAATGTGGCCTGTTGACTGGAATAAGTCCACAAACTGTCCCATAATTTTTACGTCGAATTAATCACGTACTCCATCCGTTTCTAAATATTCGACGCTGTTGATCTTTTTAAATATATTTGACCGTTCGTCTTATTCAAAAACTTTTGTGAAATATGTAAAACTATATGTATACATAAAAGTATATTTAACAATAAATCAAATGATAGGAAAAAATAATTACTTAATTTTTTTGAATAGGACGAATGGTCAAACATATTTAAAAAGTCAACGGCGTCAAATATTTAGAAACGGATGGAGTATTATGATTTTGAGATATAATTTAAACTCGACGGAAAGATAAGAGATGGCAAGTGAACTTATTGTCTTAGTAGTATTGTCTTATTATTCCCTGTGGACAACAGGGTGTGATGTGGCCCATTAATTTTTAAGTAAGACTGAGATATATATAAACTTTAAAACATTAATTGTAACTAAAACAGAAATTTCTTAGCATTTATTATCAAGATATCTCCAAGATGACCAACGTTCACCGAATAGTATCTCCAAGATAGAGCATTATATCCTAGAGATACAGAGGCCGGTTTTATTTTAAATCCATTATTAAAAAATATACGCCAGTTATACTCTCAGCAAGGTCAGCCACTACGTCGGCACGTAGAAATGAACTCATCTCACACTCTCACCTCTACATATACGCTTGCAAGGCCTAGGCTTTTGTAATTCTATCTTGCACTCACAGATCCATCTAAACGCTCAGCTTGGTCGCCATGGAGCAAGTCGCGTACTGGTTCATCTGCGTCTTCTTGGCTCTCGTGCTCCTTGTCAGGCTGGGCGCCGCGCGCCGCGACGTGGTGCGCCTCCCGCCGGGCCCGTGGCGGCTGCCGGTCGTCGGCAACCTCCACCAGCTGATGCTCCGGGGACCGCTCTCCACCGCGCCATGGCGGACCTGGCGCGCGGCCTCGACGGCGCGCCGCTCATGCGCCTCCAGCTCGGCGGCGTCCCCGTCGTCGTCGCGTCGTCCGCGGACGCCGGCGCGCGAGGTGACGCGCACGCACGACCTCGACTTCCGCGTCGCGGCCGTGGCCGCCCACCGCGCGGCTGCGCCCCCACCGCGGGCGTGTGTTCGCGCCCTACGGCGCCATGTGGCGGCAGCTCCGCAAGGTGTGCGTCGTGAGATGCTCAGCGCGCGGCGCGTGCGGTCGTTCCGCCGCGTGCGCGAGGAGGAGGCCGCCCGCCTCGTCGCGTCCATCGCCTCGTCGTCGTCCTCCTCGCCGACCGGCCACGACGGCGGCGCCGCCCCGCCGTGAACGTCAGCGCGCCGATCGCCGCGGCCGTGGCGGACGCAACGATGCGCGCCGTGATCGGGGACAGGTTCGAGAGGCGGGAGAGGAGTTCCTGGAGTCGATCACGGAGGCGGTGAGGAGCTTCACGGGGTTCAGCCTGGACGACCTGTTCCCGTCGTCGAGGCTCGCCGCCGCCGTCGGCGGCATGACGCGCCGCGCGGAGGCCAGCATCCGGAAGGGGCACGAGCTAATGGACAGCGCCTTCCGACAGCACCAGCAGCTGAGGGACGCCATGGCTGCGCAGCCGCATCTTGATGATGGCGCCATGGAGGAGGACCTGTTGGACACGCTCCTCAGGATCCAGAAGGAAGACAACCTCGACGTGCCTCTCACCACCGGCAACATCAAAGCCGTTCTCCTGGTATGTATACTATACATTAATTTACTTCGACACCGAACCTGTCACAGATGACTCATCATCACAGATGCCAGGTTCTATAGTAATAAGTGATGATAGTATGTTTTGCTTTGTGTAATGCCATAATATATATACAGGACATCTTTGGTGCGGGGAGTGATACATCTTCACACATGGTCCAATGGGTCTTGTCAGAGCTAATGAGGAACCCAGAAGCGATGCACAAAGCACAAACCGAGCTTCGGAGTACGCTTCAAGGGAAGCAGACGGTAAGTGAAGACGACTTGGCAAACGTGACGTACCTAAAGCTTGTCATCAAGGAGACCCTGAGGCTTCATCCCGTGGTGCCATTGCTTCTCCCGAGGGAGTGTCGTCAAACATGCAAGGTCATGGGGTACGATGTGCCTCAAGGCACCACCGTGTTCGTTAACGTATGGGCGATTAACAGAGACCCTAGGCACTGGGATGAGCCTGAGGTGTTCAAGCCAGAACGGTTTCACAGTGGAAAGATCGACTTTAAAGGTGCAAATTTCGAGTATATACCGTTTGGTGCGGGTAGGAGGATTTGCCCTGGCATGACATTCGGATATGCTACCGTGGAGCTCATGCTTGCAATGCTTCTGTACCACTTCGACTGGGAGCTCCCTAAAGGAGTTGCACCAAATGAACTGGACATGACAGAGGAGATGGGCATCACGGTGGGTAGGAAGAATGCTCTTTATCTGCGTCCTATAGTCCGTGTGCCCTTGGAACAAGCTACTATGTCATAGTTGTGCTACATACCATGGGGGTTCTCTACCTTGCATTATCATGCTTTTATATGTAAATGGTTGTGGCGACTTAATAAAGTGGTTCTCATTTTCATTCTTTGTTTCCAATTGTAGACGAATATGTTTTAATCTCATTTGTGAACCGTGACATGGATTGTGCATTATTGCACATACATAGATATTTCTTTAGCGGGCCTACTTGACGAGTGAAGGCAGGTAGCAAACAACGAGGGGACGTCCCTCAGGAGTTTATAATTGTTTCCCAGTATAAGTGCAACAGACACAGACTTGATGTTTGGGTGGTGTCACACATAATTAGAATGAATATTGAGATTAATGCTAATTAGTCCATTAATAAGCTGATGAAATCCAACTGAAAATCGCCCTAGCTTACTTTCTCATGAAGTCTCACCAAACCAACCCACCCTACTTCCCCACCTCCAAATACCAAACCGGACGAACCAAACCTAGGAGATTTCAGCCTAAACCATTTCAGTCAAATAGGCTCGAACTATATGTCAAACGATGGGATCAAACCATCGGCCTATGCTTTTCCTATTCTTTGTTTTCTCAATTCCGAATTTCAAAAAAGCCCTAAATTATCACCACTCGCATTCCCACAAGGCCACATGTTACATTTGTGATCACATCCAAGTGAAGGTATTGTGAATTTGTGAGTGTGTGAACCTTCAACACTACTCAAATGAATAGCTCTAAATATGAAATATTTCTATATTACCATGGTACTCTTTACAAACTATAGTGATGATTTGAAATCAGAACTGGTAATTATTTATGAAACTCTACTGCCAATTGAAATGGTTTTTCATTACTCTATAAAAATTTCAGCATAATAGATTCATTTTTCTGTTAACAAGTACCGAGTATTTTTTTTTCCTAAGAAACAGTTTCATATAAGAGCTTATCCGATTAATCCTTAAAAAAAAGGCATTGATTCTCTCAATTTCTTTGAAGAGGAATTAATTGAACGAAACATAAACGAAACTGATATGGTGTACGCTGTCATCAAATACTATCTCCAAGATAGCAGTGCATCAGTAGTCATTATGATATCTATATCTCAAAAGATATGGCTTCCTTTGACCTCAAGTCCTGCTTGGCTTTTTGTGGGCGACACCGCGATAGCAAGTGTAGTCTACCTATCTATCACCAGCAGTCATCACGTAGGCATCGTGGAATGTAAACACGCCGCGCGGAGGCCAGCATCCGGAAGGGGCACGAGCTAATGGACAGCGCCTTCCGACAGCACCAGCAGCTGAGGGACGCCATGGCTGCGCAACCACATCTTGATGGCGCCATGGAGGAGGACCTGCTGGACACGCTCCTCAGGATCCAGAAGGAAGACAACCTCGACGTGCCTCTCACCACCGGCAACATCAAAGCCGTTCTCCTGGTATGTATACATTAAATTTGCTTTAACATCAAACCCGTCACAGATGACTCATCACAGATGCCAGGTTCTATAGTAGTGGGTGATAATAGTGTCTTTTTCTCTTTGTATAATGCTGTAATATATACACAGGACATCTTTGGTGCGGGGAGTGATACATCTTCACACATGGTCCAATGGGTCTTGTCAGAGCTAATGAGGAACCCGGAAGCGATGCACAAAGCACAAACCGAGCTACGGAGTACCCTTCAAGGGAAGCAGACGGTAAGTGAAGACGACTTGGCAAACATGACGTACCTAAAGCTTGTCATCAAGGAGACCCTGAGGCTTCATCCCGTGGTGCCATTGCTTCTCCCGAGGGAGTGTCGTCAAACATGCAGGGTCATGGGGTACGATGTGCCTCAAGGTACCACCGTGTTCGTGAACGTGTGGGCGATTAATAGAGACCCTAGGCACTGGGATGAGCCTGAGGTGTTTAAGCCGGAACGGTTTCACAGTGGAAAGATCGACTTTAAAGGTGCAAATTTTGAGTATATACCGTTTGGTGCTGGTAGGAGGATTTGCCCTGGCATGACATTCGGACATGCTACCGTGGAGCTCATGCTTGCAATGCTTTTGTATCACTTCGACTGGGAGCTCCCTAAAGGAGTTGCACCAAATGAACTAGACATGACAGAGGAGATGGGCATCACGGTGGGTAGGAAGAATGCTCTTTATCTGCGTCCTATAGTCTGTGTGCCCTTGGAACAAGCTACTATGTCATAGTTGTGCTACATACCATGGGGGTTCTCTACCTTGCATTATCATACTTTTATATGTAAATGGTTGTGGCGACTTAATAAAGTGGTTCTCATTTTCATTCTATGACTTTGTTTCCAATTGTAGACGAATATGTTTTAATCTCATTTGTGAACCGTGATATGGATTGTGTATTATTGCACATACATAGATATTTCTTTAGCTGGCCTACTTGACGAGTGAAGGCAGGTAGCAAACAACGAGGGGATGTCCCCTAAGGAGTTTATAATTGTTTCCCATTATAAGTGCAACAGACACGGACTTGATGTTTGGGTGGTAGCACACATCATCAGAACGAATATTGAGATTAATGCTAATTAGTCCATTAATAAGCTGATGAAATCCAACTGAAAATCACCCTTTACTTTCTCATGAAGTCTCACCAAACCAACCCACCCTACTTCCCCACCTCCAAATACCAAACCGGACGAACCAAACCAGCCTAGGGAGATTTCAGCCTAATAGGCTCGAACTATATGTCAAACGATGGGTCAAACCATCGGCCTATGCTTTTCCTATTCTTTGTTTTCTCAATTCCGAATTTCAAAAAAGCCCTAAGGCAATGTTTGGCTAATTGGAAATGGAAATGATTTCCCACTCACCAAAAGACATCTTTAAATCCTAACCATTCATTCTTCCTCTTTCATTTAATCCCAACCCTTCATTCATTTCCCAATCCCAATCTCACACTCCATTTCCCATTATCCAAACACACCCTAAATTATCACCACTCGCATTCCCACAAGGCCACATGTTACATTGTGATCACATCCAAGTGAAGGTATTGTGAATTTGTGAGTGTGTGAACCTTCAACGCTACTCAAATGAATAGCTCTAAATATGAAATATTTCTATATTACCATGGTACTCTTTACAAACTATAGTGATGATTTGAAATCAGAACTGGTAATTATTTATGAAACTCTACTGCCAATTGAAAAGGTTTTGCATTACTCTATAAAAATTTCAGCATAATAGATTCATTTTTCTGTTAACAAGTACCGAGTACTTTTTTTTTCCTAAGAAACAGTTTCATATAAGAGCTTGTCCGATTAATCCTTAAAAAAAAGGCATTGATTCTCTCAATTTCTTTGAAGAGGAATTAATTGAACGAAACATAAACGAAACTGATATGGTGTACGCTGTCATCAAATACTATCTCCAAGATAGCAGTGCATCAGTAGTCATTATGATATCTATATCTCAAAAGATATGGCTTCCTTTGACCTCAAGTCCTGCTTGGCTTTTTGTGGGCGACACCGCGATAGCAAGTGTAGTCTACCTATCTATCACCAGCAGTCATCACGTAGGCATCATTGAATGTAAATGCAACTTGTCTCTTCTTAGACTTTGCATAGTTATTAGTTTATACCACTTTACATATGAACTATTAGTAAAATTATGTTATATGTTAAGACTCAGCTTTATGGGTAAACCCGTACAAAGTTCAGAAGATTCCACTTCCCTCCTCTCTTATATAGGCTTTAGCAATGCCTGAGCTTTGCACAGCGATCTTGCCACAGTTGCACTCACCGCTTCCATACCAGATCAACGCGGTCGCTTGCATTGCATGCCCCATGGCCGCCCACCGCCATTGGATCAGGTCGCGTGCTGGTTGATCTGCGCCTTCTTTGGCTCTCCTGCTCCTCGCAGCGATCGGGGGCAAGCGCTGGCGCGCGGCGACGGCGCGCGCCTCGCCAGCCACCGCCCGGCCGCGTGGGCGGCTGCCGGTCATCGGCAACCTCCACCAGCTGATGCTCCGGGCTCCGCTCGTCCACCGCGGCCATGGCGGACCTGGGCGCGCGGTCCTCGACGACGCGCCGCTCATGCGCCTCCAAGCTCGGCGGGCGTCCCCGTCAGTTCGTCGCCGTCCTACCCCCGACGCGCCCCGCGAGTCACGTGCACGCACGGGACGCCGCCTTCGCGTCGCCGGCCGTGCCGCCCCCCGTGCGCGGGCTGCGCCCCAACGCGAGGGCGTGGTGTTCGCGCCCTACGGCGCCATTGGCGCAGCTCCGCAAGGGTGTGCAATCGTGGAAGATGCTCAGCGGCCGGCGGCGTGCGCTCGTTCCCGCCGTGCGTGAGGAGGAGGCCGCCCGCCTCGCCGCGGCCGTCCCGCCTTCTGCGCCGCCGCCGCGCAGCAGGCCGTGAACGTCCAGACGCGGCTGGGTCGCCCGCGGCCGTGGCGGACGCGACGACGCGCGTGGTGATCGGGGACAGGTTTCGAGAGGCGGGAGGAGTTCCTGGTGAGTCGATGACGGAAGGCGTGTGAGGCAGCTTCACGGGGTTCAGCCTCGACGACCTGTTCCCGTCGTCGAGGCTCGCCGCCGCCGTCGGCGGCATGACGCGCCGCGCGGAGGCGAGCCACCGGAAGGGGAACGAGCTGATCGAGAGCGCCATCCGGCAGCACCAGCAGGTAAGGGACGCCATGGCTGCGCAGGGTGACGGCGGCGCCATGGAGGAGGACCTGCTGGACACGCTCCTCAGGATCCAGAAGGAAGATGCCCTCGACATGCCTCTCACCATGGACAATATCAAAGCTGTTATCCAGGTAATTAAGCACATTTGCTAATAGTCCAGTAAAAGAATATACAATGTTTAACTTTCTTTTACGATCTTAGAAGTACAACTTAGACCACAAGTTGTTATTACAAGTTTATAAAATCTAATACTTCCCCCGTTTCATATTACAAGACTTTCTAGCATTGCCCACATTCATATGTGGACAGTGCTAGAAAGTCATATAACGTGAACGGAGGAAGTAGTAAGTTCTGTAAGAGTAAGACTATGAAAGTATTGATTTTCAAGACAAGTCTACGCATATCATTTTTATGTTTTCAAACTGTATTATGAAAGTTAATGATAGAAGTTCCAAAATTTGGCTGGACCTTCTTCAAAACTTCATATATTTTCTATCGGAAGTAGTGCTATGATGAATGTACATCAATGGCACATTGGTTTTTTGCTTGACATAGTATAGCATTGTTAAACCAATTCACTAAATTCTACATTGGTATACAGGACATCTTTGGTGCGGGAAGTGATACATCTTCAAATATAATCCAATGGGCCATGTCAGAGCTGATGAGAAACCCGAAAGTAATGCAGAAAGCTCAGGTTGAGCTAAGAAACACCCTTCAAGGGAAACAACCAGTGAAGGAAGATGACTTAGTTAACATCAAGTATCTAAAGCTCATCATCAAGGAGACTCTAAGGTTACATCCTGTGGTACCATTGCTTCTTCCAAGAGAGTGTCTCCATGCATGCAAGGTCATGGGCTACGACGTGCCTAAAGGCACCACTGTGTTCGTGAACATTTGGGCAATTAACAGAGACCCCAAGCATTGGGACGAGCCCGAGGTGTTCAAGCCAGAGCGGTTCAATGATGGCAAGATTGACTTCAAAGGTGCAAACTTTGAGTATATTCCGTTTGGTGCTGGTAGGAGGAGTTGCCCTGGGATGACATTCGGGCATGCCATAGTGGAGCTCATGCTTGCTACGCTCCTATACCACTTTAACTGGGAGCTTCTCGAAGGAGTTGCGCCAAACGAACTGGACATGACGGAGGAGATGGGCATCAACGTGGGAAGGAAGAATCCACTTTGGCTGTGTCCCACTATTCGTGTGCCCTTGCAGTGAGCCATCACCCACCGTTGGAATAGCAGCATTACACACTGTTGGGCGATCTGTCTGCATGCTTTTATACTATGTGATCGTTGTGACCGAATAAATTTGATGTTCATTTCTCCTTCGTATGACTTGTTTTCAGAAATGAATGTATGCTTTTCGATCTCATTTGTGATAGAGATCATACATTATGGCGTGTGCAGTTTTTCGTTTTAACAGGTCAGGCTGTGCGATAAAACAAGAGCAAGTTACAGAGCTAAAATGCCTAGAGAGAAGAAAACAGAACAGAGGCAGAGCAAAACTCTGCACCTCAAAGTTCACTATTCTTCAGTTTAAGTTCAATATTCTTCAGTTTTCAGAACAGAGATAGAGAAACTCTGTACACTTCACAATTCTTCAATTTTCTTGTTTATCAGTTCCTGCAATCATTCAGGAACGCCTGCTTATTTCGTCCTTCCAAACTCCCAGTTACCAACCAAAAAAAATTTGATTCAATCCTCGTGCACTGGTGCCCTCCCAATTGAGGACTAATGACAGTCCACATTTCCTTTGAAAACGGGCATTCTACAAATTCCAGATGCAATGGAACCCTCGATTATTCAATCATCGTATGCAATGGAACCCTCCCAATTGAGGACTAATGACAGTCCACATTTCCTTTGAAAACGGGCATTCTACAAATTCCAGATGCGATGGAACCCTCCTAATTGAGGACTAATGACAGTCCACATTTCCTTCGAAAACGGGCATTGTACAAATTCCAGAGACATAGCAGACAGAAGCAGCTCATCCCAGCGAGACAGTGCATGATAAGTTTGGTCTAATCTTTACCGATGATCGAGATTGGTTTTGGTCAATCAAGGAGGGCTCTTAAGGGGTTCGGCTGATGACTAAACAGCAAACGCTGTAAGTCAGGAAGAAACGCAAGCACACACAGCGCGGATTTATGAAGCAACCAGAAAACAGAGCAAATGCATCTGGGAAGCAACACTTCGATTTAGATTAAGCGCAAGAAAATTAGACACAAAATATGAGCCATGACCAGGCCCAACCAACCACCATGATACAACCAAGTATAGGTCATCCGGCAGCACCAGCAGGTAAGGGACGCCATGGCTGCGCAGGGTGGCGGCGCCATGGAGGAGGACCTGCTGGACACGCTCCTCAGGATCCAGAAGGAAGATGCCCTCGACATGCCTCTCACCATGGACAATATCAAAGCAGTTATCCAGGTAATTAAGCACATTTGCAGATTTGCTAATACTCCAGTAAAAAAATATACAATGTTTAACTTTTTTTTACGATCTTTGAAGTACAACTTAGACCACAAATTGTTATTACAACAAGTTTATAAAATCTAATAGTAAATTCTGTAAGAGTAAGACTATGGAAGTATTGATTTTCAAGACAAGTCTACACATCATTTTTATGTTTTCAAACTGTATTATGGAAGTTAATGATAGAAGTTTCAATAATTTTGGCTGGACCTTCTTCAAAACGTCATATATTTTCTATCGGAAGTAGTACTGTGATGAATGTACATCAGTGGCACATTGGTTTTTTGCTTGACATGTATAGCATTGTTAAATCAATTCACTAAATTCTACATCGGTATACAGGACATCTTTGGTGCGGGAAGTGATACATCTTCAAATATAATCCAATGGACCATGTCAGAGCTGATGAGAAACCCGAAAGTAATGCAGAAAGCTCAGGTTGAGCTAAGAAACACCCTTCAAGGGAAACATCCAGTGAAGGAAGATGACTTAGTTAACATCAAGTATCTAAAGCTCATCATCAAGGAGACTCTAAGGTTGCATCCTGTGGTACCATTGCTTCTTCCAAGAGAGTGTCTCCATGCGTGCAAGGTCATGGGCTACGACGTGCCTAAAGGCACCACCGTGTTCGTGAACATTTGGGCAATTAACAGAGACCCCAAGCATTGGGACGAGCCCGAGGTGTTCAAGCCAGAGCGGTTCAATGATGGCAAGATCGACTTCAAAGGTGCAAACTTTGAGTATATCCCGTTTGGTGCCGGTAGGAGGAGTTGTCCTGGGATGACATTCGGGCATGCCACCGTGGAGCTCATGCTTGCTACGCTCTTATACCACTTTAACTGGGAGCTTCTTGAAGGAGTTGCGCCAAACGAACTGGACATGACGGAGGAGATGGGCATCAACGTGGGAAGGAAGAAACCACTTTGGCTGTGTCCCACTGTTCGTGTGCCCTTGCAGTGAGCCATCACCCATTGGAATAGCAGCATTACACACTGTTGGGCGATCTGTCTACATGCTTTATACTATGTGATCGTTGTGACTGAATAAATTTGATGTTCATATCTCCTTCGTATGACTTGTTTTCAGAAATGAACGTATGCTTTTCGATCTCATTTGTGATAGAGATAATACATTATGGCGCGTGCAGTTTTTCGTTTTAGCAGGTCAAGCCGTTCGATAAAACAAGACCAAGTTACAGAGCAAATGCCAAGATAGAAGAAAACAGAACAGAGGCAAAGCAAAACTCTGCACCTCAAAGTTCACTATTCTTCAGTTTAAGTTCAATATTCTTCAGTTTTCAGAACAGAGAAAGAGAAACTCTGTACATTTCACAATTCTTCAATTTTCTTGTTTATCAGTTCCTGCAATCATTCAGGAACACCTGCTTATTTCGTCCTTCCAAACTCCCAGTTACCAACCAAAAAAATTTGATTCAATCCTCGTGTGCACTGGTGCCCTCCCAATTGAGGACTAATGACAGTCCACATTTCCTTTGAAAACGGGCATTCTACAAATTCCAGATGCAATGGAACCCTCCTAATTGAGGACTTATGACAGTCCACAATTCCTTCGAAAACGGGCATTGTACAAATTCCAGAGACATAGCAGACAGAAGCAGCTCATCCCAGCGAGACAATGCATGATAAGTTTGGTATAATCTTTACCGATGATCGAGATGGGTTTTGGTCAATCAAGGAGGGCTCTTGAGGGGTTCGGCTGATGACTAAACAGCAAACGTTGTAAGTCAGGAAGAAACGCAAGCACACACAGCGCGTATTTATGAAGCAACCAGAAAACAGAGCAAATGCATCTGCGAAGCAACACTTCGATTTAGATTAAGCGCAAGAAAATTAGACACAAAATATGAGCCATGACCAGGCCCAACCAACCACCATGATACAACCAAGTATAGTTTTAGGTTTCGACTGACATAAAACCATACAGAATTTAAAATTTATTCTCGGAAGAGGCTTCATCTACTCTTCTCTGGGGCAAAACACAACTCCCCTGTATCTGCAGGCCTCCATGAGGGGGGCTCGTCTAGTTGGTGCTGTGCATGTGACGGATCAGGTCGATCACACGGGTGCTGCAATCAGAGGAAAATGTGGTTTAAGCAGACTGTCGTGAGCATGTAACAAAGAATATTACACTTTCATAATGCAGCACACACTAACCTGTATCCCCATTCGTTGTCGTACCAGGACACAAGCTTCACGAACGTGTCGCTCAAAGCAATGCCAGCCTTGGCATCAAAGATGCTGGACCTGTGATGGATAAGTGCATTTTTTTGGTAAATTAATAAGTCGGATAGCAAGAGCCTAGAGGTAACCAATATGACCCATAATTATACAAGAAACTGCAATGGGTAAATATACCTGCTGTCACCCTGGAAGTCAGTGGAAACAAGGTCCTCCTCAACGTATCCAAGGATGCCCTTGAGCTTGCCCTCAGCCACCTCCCTGCGAAGATGTAGCAAAATTAGTAAAACATTCAAGGCAGCAAATAATTTTCTTTTCTGAAAACACAAGCGGATTCTTCTCGGTCCAGAAATCAGAAGTTCATAAAGATTTACACACAGCCCATAGTTGTTAAGAATTACTCACTTGATTGCAGCCTTGATCTGGTCATAGCTGGCGGGCTTCTCAAGCCTAACAGTCAGATCAACAACGGAAACATCGACTGTGGGAACACGGAAAGCCATTCCAGTCAGCTTTCCATTGAGGGCAGGAAGCACCTTGCCGACAGCCTGTGAGAAATTGAATAAAACTAATTGAGTACACGATAAACAGGTTTAATGGTGCCCGATACAGAAGGTTCAGTGTAGTTTTAACAAAACACAACAAAAATAAGGTGGTTGCCACATTTTGTGAGATCCATCATTCCATCTGATTAAACACCGCTAGTGTTATTTGGCAGGCAATGAAACAAACCTTAATTTTGCAAAGGAAAAAAGGGGCAAACTAGCAAGGAGTGGAAAGTCAATTTTTTAATGTTATACTTGTATTATAAAGTAAATACAAAACGATACCACGAGATCCTTGAAACATATCAATATTAGGTGCAAATGTCTGATAACGAAACATTATCAACAATGTAATACATAAAGAAATACAAGTTTATACCTTGGCAGCTCCAGTGCTGCTAGGAATGATGTTGAAGCTAGCAGCCCTTCCACCTCTCCAGTCCTTCATCGAGGGCCCATCAACAGTCTTCTGGGTAGCTGTAGGAATTCAAATGTTAATCACTTGAAATCAGATCAGATAGATGGTACCAAACTTTTTACTCAGTCCAATATTAATATTAAGTAAAGTGATGCCTACCAGTGATGGCATGGACAGTGGTCATCAAACCCTCAACGATGCCAAATCTGTCATTGATGACCTGTAACAAGACAAAATGTTAGCTTAAAACTCCAGTAGTAGCTACATGAGCACAGGAGCAGGAGCCAAATTATATCAGAATAAACACCTTGGCGAGAGGAGCCAGGCAGTTGGTGGTGCAACTAGCGTTGGAGACAATGTTAACGTCAGACTTGTACTCCTTCTCGTTGACACCAACAACAAACATGGGGGCGTCTTTGCTGGGAGCAGAAATGACGACCTTCTTGGCACCACCCTGCATATGAAAAATGATTGAGAACAGATCTACTACATATGTATTAATGGTTCAGAGCAGCAGCTTGACCCTGAACAGAACAATTGACACATGAATGTACCTTCAAGTGAGCTGCTGCCTTGTCCTTGTCGGTGAAAACACCGGTAGACTCAACAACGTATTCAGCACCAGCGGCAGCCCATGGGATCTCCTCAGGGTTCCTACATCAGAATATTGGCTTATCAGACTGGCTGTAACTCTTGTGAGCAGATGAATAAAAATGATACTGAAATGGATGACAACAAACCTGCAGCCGAACACCGCAACCTCTTTCGTGCCAAAGATGAGGGTCTTGGAGTCCTTGACCTTGACCTCATGATGCTTCCACTGGCCGTGGACGGTGTCATACTTGAACATGTATGTCTGCACGCAACGACAGTCCAATTTAGCATTATACAACAGATCAGACCACAATTAGGATTCTGTACTGTCAATGATATCAGGTCCTGTAGGTAGGACCGCCATTAAGTACTCAACTACACCTAATTTCTAAATGCATCGAAGCATGGATAAATAGATTCTCAGAATACTTAAAAGAGATGCGAAAGATATCCACACCAGTATGCATGTCCGAATGACTTCATAAATACTGTAGTGTAATAGACTCATACAGATCATACTATCCACAGCACCATCAGACAAAAGAACAGATGAACCCAAACCATCTACTATATGGATCTACCGAAATATTCAGTCAAAGCAGACAAGAATTGCATTTATGAATCCATGGTATAAACAGAGTGCGTTGTGGTCCATCAGAGCAGAACGACAGTGACATCTACAGTACTGCAGATCACAAATCCAAACAAGGTTTATAACAAATAGTCCTAACAAATCTAACAGGATGCCTCAATCCCAATTGATGAGCACCGGATTCGTGCAATTCAATTTAACCGAAGCGAGCACAATCAACATATCATACATTCTCAAAAGCACCAGATCAACTAATTCGCGGGGGAGGCGAGGGAAAGAGACGGTACCATGTACTCGGTGGTGATGAAGGGGTCGTTGACGGCGACGAGCTCGACATCCTCGCTCTGCAGCGCCACCCTCGCCACCAGCCTGCCGATGCGGCCGAACCCTGCATCATCCAAACCAAAAAAACCCATCACAAATCCGCACCGAATAAACCCATATACCACAACAAGCAAACCAGATCCAATCGTATGCTCGAACACTCACCATTGATTCCGATCTTAATCTTGCCTGCGCGTTTCCAGATATAGAATCAAAACCAAGAAAAAAAAATCACAAACCAATCAGCCAAAAACACACAAACAAATCAAAATCAAAATCAAATCAAAGAAAATAAAAAATTATGGAGGATTTACCCATGAGTGGAAGAGGCGGAGCAAACGAGGAACTCAAAAACGAATGGAGATCGAGAGGAACGCAAACGCAAGCTGTGGGGATCCGATCACCGGAGCGGGGCGGGTTTATATAAGCGGCCTAGGGTTTGTGCCTCGTTGTGGGTGGGGCCCAGCGGGAGTAAACGTGGCACGCGCGGCGGCGGGGCGGTATTCGCTAGACGGTGGGCCCACCACGGCCGCCGCGGTATGCGGATCGGCCTCACAGTTTCTTCCACCGGGAGAGGCGGCGCCCGCAGCGCGGTGGCGGGCACGTGTATGACATGCGGGCCCAGGGCGACAGGTGGGGCCCGGAGGGCGGTGGGTTTCTGGAACTTTCGGTGGGTCGCGAACGTTGGTTGTAGTAAAAAGTCTATGACCGCACGACCTGGGCCCCACTCGTCAGGGGAGAGAGGGGCGTGGGGAAGGGTGACTTGTCTTCTTGGAGAGGAAGAAAGAAAGAAAAAGTGAGGAAGAGGAAACCGCTGCAAGTAGGGAATAAGTATATTTTTCCTTCCTTGTGTTCCTATTGATTGAATCGCCTCCCTCAACCACAAAACTGACAATAACGTCTCCCCCATCTTTCAAAACTAGCACAAATCAACTCCTTCGATATTTTAGGAAGTGATTCCTGCTGATATGGTAGGTTGACCACGGTTGACACGTTTAGTCAGCAAGTGGAGCCCACCTGCCAGGGACTATTTCTTTTTCTTGTGTGGGTAAACCAAGAAGGTGGGGGCTAGCGTGGGATGCGCCTGTCGGCCTTTGCATATGCTCATTTTCTTCTACTCTCTTCTTTCTCTCCTTGTCGCTCATCTTTTTCCTCGCTCCTCTTGAACATGGCTGAGTGGCACAGCAACAATGAGGCAAAAAGGGTGACAGCAATGGGTAGGAAGCATTTCTACCCTCGATCTCCACCTGCCCTTTTCCCCACACCAATGCCATCCACCACTCGATCTCCTCAACCTAGCCACCTCTTGCCGAGCCCGCTCACCACTAGCGATCCTTGCTCTTCGATAGCCATACCCCCCTTTGTCGTTGCACCTCCACTACTGTTGCCTCCACGATCAATTAGGTAGAGTTTGGACGTTCTTTTGAACAGAACAGGAGTTGATGCTGATGTTGGTTGAACTGTTGAAGTTTCTATGGTAGAATTATGGTAGAATATGCTTGATCGTGCTGGTGTTGAAGTTGTTGGTGCTACACTGTCATGTCAATGCATTAAAAAGAAAAAGAAAAGAGGATGTGCTTTTCGTTTTGGCCTCCTTAAAATAGTAGACTGTACCTAATGTTCCCAGCAAAAAATACTACTAATAATAATATAATAGGAGTGTATGAGATGGCTTGTGGAGTTTGAGTGTGCCAATTGTTGTCAACGCTAGTGATTAATATATTATGGCCTTGTTTAGTTCTAAACTTTTTCTTCAAACTTCCAACTTTTTCATCACATCAAAACTTTTCTACACACATAAACTTCCAACTTTTCCATCATATCGTTTCAATTTCAACCAAACTTTCAATTTTAGCGTGAACTAAACACACCCTATACAACATCAGATCCAACCTTCTCCAAAGGGAATGCAGCAGAGTGCACATTATTGGGCCACATATCGCAACCTCGGGATTGTAAAATGTGCACTCCAAAAAACAGATAACGTTGTTTGCCCGAACTAACGTTCGAACATCTTTACAAAAAAAAACTGTTCGAGTGTCGAACCATGTAGTATACGTGTACACGTTGAATGTGCACTCATGATAAACCCTTTTTCGAACGGAGAGAAGTTGATAAAAGCCTTTGCAGGAATGGGCTGGCTGCGCAAGTCGAAATTCCACCGATCCTCTTTGGATGGTTCACGTCGCATGGATCATTTGATTGGAATGGGGTGCCGCGCCCGCGAAGCTATACATACGTGGCACACTACTACCTCCTCGTCAGTCCGATGACAACGGCCAGCTCGATCATCTCGCGAGGCACGCGTCCGGCGGGCGGCGGCCGTCCGCTTTCTCGAGAGGCCCGACGATACCCGTGAACTGTATCGGAGCTGTATCTTCGGTCTCCCGCCTCTTTTCGATCTCCGGCAGCTTATGGCTACAGCCGTGCCAATTGGTACCATTTTGTTTCCGAAATTAATTAATTAATACTCAGTTTGCTTAAAATGCAGAGAAGATGAAAGTGCAGCTTGCTTAATCTGACGCCGACAAGATAGTACATGGTCAGATCAAGCACCGATCATTATCTAAAGAAAAAGAAAAGATCAAAGCACCGATGGTGGTCGCGCGGAGGAGGCGTCCGAGCAGAAGGCGGGCGGACGGAGGGTCGGAGGCATGAAGTCAATCGACGGCCGGAGGAGTTCACTGTTCACGGCCGTGGTCCGTGGATCGGTGGATGGGCTTCACGGCGGCAGCGGATTAGCGCAAGATGCTGGATGGTGGAAAGCGTCTTTCAACTCTCAAGGAACAAGTAGCAGAGCAGCGCTCTTCAGAAGCTCGGACGGCTGGAGCGCGGGAGAGAGATCACCACGGAAGTTCCGGCAAGCAGCAGAAGAGCGGGCCGTCTTGCACGCCACGACAGTCAGCTAATTAACCGGGAGGCCCACGCCAATTTGGGTCGGAACGGCGTCCCCAAGCGATTGTCCCCAAGTACCTGTTGGGCCCAAACAGAACTCCCACGTTGGTGATCCATATTTTATTGGGCCTTAAGGTCTGCAGTGTGTGGACGTGGTGGGTACTGGGCCTTACATACTGGACCTCTAATGAGATGCTGCAAGTAGGGAATAAGTATATTTTTCCTTCCTTGTGTTCCTATTGATTGAATCGCCTCCCTCAACCACAAAACTGACAATAACGTCTCCCCCATCTTTCAAAACTAGCACAAATCAACTCCTTCGATATTTTAGGAAGTGATTCCTGCTGATATGGTAGGTTGACCACGGTTGACACGTTTAGTCAGCAAGTGGAGCCCACCTGCCAGGGACTATTTCTTTTTCTTGTGTGGGTAAACCAAGAAGGTGGGGGCTAGCGTGGGATGCGCCTGTCGGCCTTTGCATATGCTCATTTTCTTCTACTCTCTTCTTTCTCTCCTTGTCGCTCATCTTTTTCCTCGCTCCTCTTGAACATGGCTGAGTGGCACAGCAACAATGAGGCAAAAAGGGTGACAGAAATGGGTAGGAAGTATTTCTACCCTCGATCTCCACCTGCCCTTTTCCCCACACCAATGCCATCCACCACTCGATCTCCTCAACCTAGCCACCTCTTGCCGAGCCCGCTCACCACTAGCGATCCTTGCTCTTCGATAGCCATACCCCCCTTTGTCGTTGCACCTCCACTACTGTTGCCTCCACGATCTCGAACGTTGCATCCACGTCGGGTCGATTTGTCCGCGCCCGAGCACTACTCCTCCGGCCACTGCTCGTTGCCAATCCGGAGGCCTCTTCTCCAAGACCCGCATCGCCCAATCGTCGTCGCCCTTTTTGCCTCATTGCCATCGTGCCACTTAGCCATGTTCGAGAGGAGCGAGGAGGAGAGAAAGAAGAGAGTAGAAGAAAAGGAACAGATGCAGAG
The DNA here is from genome assembly GCA_009805545.1 of Oryza longistaminata. NCBI lineage: Eukaryota > Viridiplantae > Streptophyta > Magnoliopsida > Poales > Poaceae > Oryza > Oryza longistaminata. The sequence goes on along the minus strand of CM020179.1, from coordinate 26,551,026 downwards.
GCCGACAGGTGGACCCCTGCTAGCCCTACCTCCCTGATTAACCCACACAATAATTTATCTAGCGTTGAAAGAAGATAGAGTCCCTGATAGGTGGGGTTCACTCGATGATTCAGCGAGTCAACCATTATCAACTTGCCACGTCAGCAAAAAAAAAAACGCTTTTCAAACCACCAAAGGGGTGAATTTACACCGCTTTTCGAAGATGGTGGAGACGTTATATCTGGTTTTATGGTTAAGAGAGGTGATTCAATAAGAAGCAAGAGTTGAGGGAGGCAAAATAGACTCATTCCTCCAAATAGGCAAAGCCAACATTTTTCAGTGCTCGTTGCAGTTTGCATCTGCTTAATTCTATCTGAACGAGTAGCTGCAATAAATCATATTTTTCTTTTTAAAAAACAGTAAGAACATTTCAAAAATGTAAATTACCTATACTTACATTACATTGTAATTATGTTGAAAATTATAAAACTTATATTATAATTACATATATATTTTAATATTTACATCAAATTTTTTCTAATACACAATATATAAGAAAATTAGAATTTTAACAATTTATTATCTACATGGAAGAGCTTAAATATCGGAGAGAGGACAATTGTATAGGAAAAAAAATGTGAAGTGAAAAATGTGACGGCATATTTTTTAAGTAATCCCGCTAAAAGCCTCATTGATTCTGAAAAAGTCTTCGTGCCTCAATCTGAATATTCAGTTCTGAAATTCAGCAAGAACTTTTGGTGGTCTGGCCGTGCTGCTACGAGCCTCTGACCAAACCAATGACACAACATATAGAAGCCAACTATAATCTTACGTGGATTAAAGAGAATTTGAAAAAAAAGAATAGAGTTGGTTCTCATGCCAGAGCTAGCTATTCACATACTCTTGTTGATGAAAAAAAAACATACACTGGCATGAGGGATTTGCTTTACTCTAGTGCAGGTCCTGGTTTAATTTTGGGTTCAGAGTGTGCCAGAAACAAAGAAATCAAAGTTAAATATATAAACGATAGCTGATAGGCTGGATTGCCGATGACGTATCGTCTGAGATCAAGCCGATGCAATATGACTCGGATCGGCAATGAAGTATGTAGTAAATAAAGAGCTAAATTCACTTTATCGACTGTAGATATTAACAATATATAATCTATAATTCAAAATATGTTTAAACAAGTGATTGGGATATATCAGATAGCCGCCGAGACAGTATAAATCACTTATGTTTAAAAGTACCTCAAAGCAAGGATTATATAAGTTCATATGGTAGCTGATAGGTAAACCTAGCATGTATTGGTTATTACTCCGGTACTTCTTTATACTAAGATATCATTATAGATTAAATATATTAAACAAATATCAATCTAGGATGACCTAAATAAATAGATTGATATCAAGCTTAATATATTTCACCCTAGTAAGATCTTAACTTAAAGGGCAGATTTAGCGTATTAAGTAAATAAATGAAGGACAAAATAGCTAAACCAGATAAGATCGGCTGAAACTCCGATACTATCTCTATTAACAATCATGAAGACAGCTAGAAATTATGGTTCTAGATATTACTTAATAGATCAAACTTAACTGATACAACATCAAGCATAGATAGAAACATAAGATATAATCAATCACGCCAATGAAAGCCTTTTCGAGATGGTGGATATACTGTATAATCTAAACCGACATCATTATCTAATTCTATCGGTTGATCTCAACGATAGAGGCTGGCTGACAAGATCAGATAGTAATATCAATCTAGATTATATAGCATATATGATAACTCGACGATTTACATAAACAAGATTAGAGTGACATAAAGATGTAAGAACTAATCACGAGAACGCAAGCCGCCATAACAAACCTTACCTCTTGTCGGAGGTTGCAACCAATGCAGCCCAACTCAAATACAAGAACTCGTCGAAACAATGAAAAGTAGAAAAGATGGCGATGCTCCGAAAATGTATTGAACCGATGTTAATTATTTACAAGGTCTTGGGCATATATTTATACCCAAAATATATGACATGTCCACATCGGACACGACTCCGCTTCTATTACAACTCTAAAAGACGAACAAGTCCCTTAGGCGGACTCTTACTGAAAATATCTATAAGGAAACTACTAAAATATCATAATTAATACATACAATTACCTTCTTCGGACACAATCCATGCCTGGGAATACTTTGCAACATTTAAATCGAATCCGACAATGATTCTAAAATCCCTTTACCGAAATCGGCTACATCGGCTTCTCCCTATCCGACTTGATATCAGCCGATGCAGAGAGCAGCCGGTGCGTACTCTGTTTCCGAGAACAATGAACTCTTTCCAAATCCGCTTCGGTTTTGACTCCAAATCCAATCTATGATTTATCAAATTTGGTCGTTAACACATGCCCCCAAGTCCGCTATATTTGTAATGCTGCGGATTTGCTCAAATTTATCTCCGCACGAATCTAGGGTTTTCCTTCTGTCTCGGCCGTTATCTACGCGCTTTTAAATAGTAACCACCGCTTCAAATTTTCACGCCGTCACTCCCATTTCCCCAAATCCATCGGCGATTTCCTCGACAACTCTGGCGACTCCTCAACCCGGTGGCGACCTTCGATTTAAGGCAATGTCGACCTCCACCAACCCCTCAAGTGCTCCAACAGCTGAATTCCCCGAGGTATGCACCATCAGCTAAAACCCTTCTTTTCTCTTCACAATCTAGTTTCAGCTGATAATCCAATCCCTTTGTCTTCTTTACTGTAGCACCTACTCACCAAATCGCCATCCCTAGTTTGCAAAATCCGCAGCACTTCTTCTTAGGCCCCATCAGCAATATAGACCCCACCTCGTTCATCAATACCGAGACAGAGAGGATCCCATTTAGACAAACCAACCCCAACCTAGGTAATTGGACCGACACCTTTAAGTATTGGCCTGGTCTCGTGAGAATATAATACGTAATCTCTTAATGATGCTCCAATAAGTTCATAATAGTTGGCTTTACTACTATATAAACTTGCTCTAATAATACTTCTGAGAGGTGTGAAACAACAAGAAAGGCGATTCCGTTGGCAAAGTTGAAGATTTTGAACCCGAGGAAGTTTCATAACAGGTTCGGGCGGGCGAGCGAGCGAGCGATTGCGGAACGCGGTACTGACATCCCACAGCCACATAATCCACCCCTGTGACCCTGTCACGCCAAGCTACCAACCTGTTCCTTTTGCCGCGCCCACGTTCCTCCCCTCGGTACGCAATTACGTACGTACCGAGCCCGCGACCAGCTACCGTGATACGGCGACACTCACGGAGACGGGAGACCCGACCAGTCGCGGGCCGGCGTCGTCGCGTCGCGTCCCTCCCCCGGTCACCCGGTGTGCGGCCCGTGCGTCTGAGCTACCCGTGCCCGCGCGGGCGGTGGCAAGGAAATTGAACGGAAACTTCGTGTCGTGTGCCCACTGCCCACTAGCAATATCCCATTCCAATGCCAATATGGTGTGTACCTGTCAGTGATTTCACCGTGCATTGGTGCAGGTATAACAGAATACTTATTTCAAAGTAACGTATCAGCGTCAAACCAGCCAGTAAGCTAGAAACACTGAAGAAATTGACTAGAAAAGGTTAACGCAACACAAGAAGCGGCCAAATGCCCACAGCTCGCGTGGACTTTGTACTACAAATTGACTTATCGTTTCAACCGGGGGCCCATTCTGTGTTCCCACCTATATTGCCCTCGATGCGTATATAAAAATGGTCGTTGCCACTGCCAATGGAGCTCGATCTGGAACATATATTGCACACGCTCTGGCACAAAGGCAAATACAGTAGAAAACATATCATCGACGGCCGATCTCGAGCCAAGGCAAATGGATCCCGAGGAGATCGCCTTCGGCGAAGAGCCAGAGCCACCGCACGCCGACGGCCGCGGCGGAGGCGCAGCCACCACTCGCGCCGCGTTCCTGCTGATGGTGTCCGGCGCCACGATGATCATCGCCGCCGTCGGCGCGTCCGCGGGCGCGGGGGACCGGGTGCCATGGCCTCGGCTGCTCGCCGAGCTGCTGATTTGGCTCGTTGGGTGCATCACTCTGTTCGCGCCGTGGCTCTGAGCCTCTCACGCTTTTGCAGAGCTCAGTACGATTAGTACATGTACAACGAATCGTGTCATTTGTGTCGTTGTTACTACACTAGTGCTGTACCAGTATAGTATTCCGTACTTTTATCTTGTAGTATGGTTTGATTAGTGTCTGCGTCTCATCATATCGAATCGTAGTTTCCCTCTTCTGTTTCTTTTTCAACCATAACGGAGAAATGCTCGCCGGCTAGATGGTGGGCTAAACAATCTAAATTCAAAACCTCACCCCTTCTAATTATTTGATATTATATCATTCTCTAATATTTATGTCTTTTTCAACCATAAAGTTGCCGTTAGGGTATCTATCATTAATCTATACAGACTCGCTTATGCACATGCCAGATTATCAGTCATGTTTACTTCTTCAAGCTGAAGTGGTGGGAGACTGGAAGTCAAAGTTAAGCAGCTGATGGTGCCGCCTTATCCCCTTTAGATACCAGGAACGACATCAACTAGCTCTTATAGTGAAAATTAAAGTCTGGGGAGGATGATTATATGACCAGAGAAAGACATATAATTAAATGTGACACATTATCGGTTTAAATTCGTAGTATTAATATGTCCTATTTAGTATTATGTTACTATATTTTAGAACAGATGTGATAATATTTAAAAATGTTCTAAATTTGAGTATACTAATTGATGGTTTGGTAATATTTCGTGGGACCCAATTATCATGTCTATCGGTTTCACAACCTGTTTATGGGCCTGTTTAGTTCGCGAAAATAAAATTTTTGGATATCACGTGAGGGACGGAAATCGGATTCGTTGACAAGTTAAGGGACTTCAGATGAACTTATTCCTATGGCCATCTATACAACTGGCCCGGATGTAGGGAAAAAAGGCACGACGTTTTTATATGCAATGCAAACTCATGTAAATTTATTGTAACGCGTGCCTTTTTTAATTTGCTTCCATAGCAACATCTTTTGAATCAAATATCTAAACCATTACGCAACGCTGCCTGATGAAAGGCAAAGACGGATTCAACTAGCGAGAAACAGGGCGGATGACACTATCAAATTAAAGCAAGCAGCTCAATATATGTGCAGCATGTTTGGAATGTAAAGTCTTTGCCTTGGCAAACAAGTTTTAAACGTGGCCTTGTCGTAAATAATTCGTTATAACCGAATCATCTCGGTTGCACACTGCACAGCCTGGCAGCCGGCGTTCGCCCGGTGATCCAATTCTCAGTCCATTGTGCACGGCAACGTCGCTACGCATGTATTCTCTCCGTCAAAAAAAAAAAACTAATCTAGAAGATCTACTTCTAGTACAATAAATCTGGATAAATGACTAATCTCCTCGTAGGTTAGTATTTTTTTCTGAGACAGAGGAAGTACATGTTTATCGTGGAGCTGGAGTGACATTATCCACGCGTATGGCACCTAACAAATCAAAGATCAATGATGCCATCCGGCGCCGCGGGCCCGGCTCAACTTTGAAGATTTTCGTCAAGGAAAATGCAGAAAGAGAGAAGAGGTCAGATGGAGATGCTCCATGGAGTTACACTGTTTACAGAAAAAGACGGGGCATAAAGCTTATCTCCTTATCGGTGGGTTTTCTGATTTAGCCCTGTGTTAGAACAATCTTGACAAATTATTCCTTAACAAAACTTCTTCTAAAACTATATATACCACTCCAAACCACGATAACTTTTTTTTTTTCCTTTTTAAGCACATCGCTTGCACTAGGATTTAACGCCGTGTAGCACTGTAGCCTACCACGTACGATTGTCAATGAGCCGTGTAGGGTTGCAAGAGCAAGACTACGAATTCTAGAACGCCATGCTAAATGTCCGGTTGTTAGATAAATGAGTTTGCTACGGTCTATTTGCGACAAATGTTTTTAGAATGGACCGCATTGTAAAAAGCTTCTGTCGCAGTCGGCACCTTTATTTAGATTCATCAATATCAATATGAATGTGAAAAATGCTAGAATAACTTATATTGTGAAACGGAGGAAGCAGAATGCTAATAAGAATGCTGCTGCTGCTAATGTGCTTACCTATTCTATGCTTTTGGTATGTCACATGTTTCCTACACGTACGAACTGCGAGCTCTACACGACCTGGAGTTATCACTGATAAGTGGGTCGATGTGCTGTATCGGACCGACCTGTCAGTGATTTCACCGTGCATTGGTGCAGGTATAACAGAATACTTATTTCAAAGTAACGTATCAGCGTCAAACCAGCCAGTAAGCTAGAAACACTGAAGAAATTGACTAGAAAAGGTTAACGCAACACAAGAAGCGGCCAAATGCCCACAGCTCGCGTGGACTTTGTACTACAAATTGACTTATCGTTTCAACCGGGGGCCCATTCTGTGTTCCCACCTATATTGCCCTCGATGCGTATATAAAAATGGTCGTTGCCACTGCCAATGGAGCTCGATCTGGAACATATATTGCACACGCTCTGGCACAAAGGCAAATACAGTAGAAAACATATCATCGACGGCCGATCTCGAGCCAAGGCAAATGGATCCCGAGGAGATCGCCTTCGGCGAAGAGCCAGAGCCACCGCACGCCGACGGCCGCGGCGGAGGCGCAGCCACCACTCGCGCCGCGTTCCTGCTGATGGTGTCCGGCGCCACGATGATCATCGCCGCCGTCGGCGCGTCCGCGGGCGCGGGGGACCGGGTGCCATGGCCTCGGCTGCTCGCCGAGCTGCTGATTTGGCTCGTTGGGTGCATCACTCTGTTCGCGCCGTGGCTCTGAGCCTCTCACGCTTTTGCAGAGCTCAGTACGATTAGTACATGTACAACGAATCGTGTCATTTGTGTCGTTGTTACTACACTAGTGCTGTACCAGTATAGTATTCCGTACTTTTATCTTGTAGTATGGTTTGATTAGTGTCTGCGTCTCATCATATCGAATCGTAGTTTCCCTCTTCTGTTTCTTTTTCAACCATAACGGAGAAATGCTCGCCGGCTAGATGGTGGGCTAAACAATCTAAATTCAAAACCTCACCCCTTCTAATTATTTGATATTATATCATTCTCTAATATTTATGTCTTTTTCAACCATAAAGTTGCCGTTAGGGTATCTATCATTAATCTATACAGACTCGCTTATGCACATGCCAGATTATCAGTCATGTTTACTTCTTCAAGCTGAAGTGGTGGGAGACTGGAAGTCAAAGTTAAGCAGCTGATGGTGCCGCCTTATCCCCTTTAGATACCAGGAACGACATCAACTAGCTCTTATAGTGAAAATTAAAGTCTGGGGAGGATGATTATATGACCAGAGAAAGACATATAATTAAATGTGACACATTATCGGTTTAAATTCGTAGTATTAATATGTCCTATTTAGTATTATGTTACTATATTTTAGAACAGATGTGATAATATTTAAAAATGTTCTAAATTTGAGTATACTAATTGATGGTTTGGTAATATTTCGTGGGACCCAATTATCATGTCTATCGGTTTCACAACCTGTTTATGGGCCTGTTTAGTTCGCGAAAATAAAATTTTTGGATATCACGTCGAATGTTTGACCGGATGTCGAAAGGGGTTTTCGGGCACGAATAAAAAAAACTAATTTCATAACTCGGCTAGAAACAGCGAGACGAATCGTTTGAGCCTAATTAATCCGTCATTAGCACATGTGGGTTACTGTAACACTTATAGTTAATCATAGACTAATTAGGCTAAAAAAATTCATCTCGCGATTTTTCCCCTAATTGTGCAAATAGTTTTTGTTTTAATCTATATTTAATGCTCCATGTATATGTCCAAAGATTCGATGTGATGTTTTTGGGAAAAAATTTAGGGAACTAAACATGGCCTATATATATATTGTGAGTTTGATTGTGGAGAATAAAGAAAGTACTTTGTGGCCAAGTCATGTTGATGGGTCCATGTCCGTGAAAAGTTTAATTCTAAAAATATGCTTGGGGAAATGATGGATTTGACCTGATCAAGAAAGTTGTTTATCTTCTTTGCCCCAATTAGCCCGAACACAACCAATCCTAAAGGATAAGGCCCTGTTTGGTTCTATGGCCTAATGTTTAGCCCTCACCTTTTAGTCTCAAATTAGCCCTCAAGGATTCAAACAGGTGGGCTAATTTTGAGCTAATGTGAATTAGTCCCCCTCAAAACATTAGCCCCTCCAAGGGGTGCTAATGGGGCTAATTTTATGTGGGGACCATAAAAAAGCAGCTCTCTCTCTCTCCTTCTCTCTCCTCTCTTTCTACTCTCTCTCCATCTTTTAGCCTTGAATTAGCCCATGGATCCAAACATACCACCCTAGGCTAATGTTTAGCCTACCAATTCATGATTAAATATTAGCTTTCAAAATTAGCTCTGGGCTAATCTTCCAAGCAGAGCCTAAAAGTCTTGGTATTCTCTAGACCCAATTATAGTTTCACGGTGTGCCTGTATTTTATTTTGGATTTTGAAAAACAAGAGAGTATTTATGGTCGAATCATACTTTGCCAACTACTACGATGGGTCCATTATTTGCTCTTCTAGAGTAGTTAAAATATCTTTGGATCACCTCGTTTTTTTTTTCTAAAATATGAAATCATCCATTATATTTTAATTAGGAATAAAGTCAACCACGGGAAAAAAAATCACGGAAAAAAATAATCCACAGAGAGAGAGAGCGCGCGCGACGGATATGCAACGAGAATACGAGATGCAAACTTGTCCTTGACAACCGGTATCTGGCGCTCCATATCCTCTTTGACCAGCCTCTCCCTTCTCTCTCACAAATACTCCTTTTCTCCTCATTTCCGTCGCTCTCTAGGCTTCAAGTCCCCAAACCAGGCAGCAAACCTCGCGAGAAAGTAACGAGAACTCGAGAGGCGGAGTTGGAGGCGGCGAGGGAGATGGAGAACGGCGGCGGCGGCGGCGGCGATGGCGGCAAGAGCGACGTCCCGGCGGACGCCAACGAGCGTAAGACTCGATTGCTACCTTTCCCCCCTGTTTCCGTTCGGTTTGGTGTGGGTTTCGATCGCCTTGCAATGGAAAAAGGGATGGGTGTCTGCTATGCGCAACCCTAACGATAAGTGTTTGATTCTGCAGATTGCCCTGGGACGCAGTCGGAGGAGGCGGGGAAGGCGGATGCCTGCGCCGGATGCCCCAACCAGCAGATTTGCGCCACCGCCCCCAAGGGCCCTGATCCTGGTAACTTGACCAATTGTTGTTGTACCGTGTTCTGGCAAAATTTTTCCATGTGATCGTTCTTTCTGGGGTGTGCGATACCTGTTTGCTATTTCCCTGCATATATCATAGTTTAGAGTTAATTTAGTTCGTGCCACATAGCTGCAGTGTTTTCAGTTTGGGCCTCTCTTAAAATTATCAGATTTCGGGTTGTTGTGTCTTGTTTTGTGAATTTTGGGGAAAAGAGATGGATGAATTAAAATTAATAGGCACACAGATACCTATTCCTCGCTGTTGATACATCTTACAAGAGCACTCGTATGAATAAGTTGAGCAGTTGAAGCTGAAGGAAGAAAATTGGGGTTGTTAGTAGTCAACATCCAAAATTTTTCATAGGAGCGGGATGAAAGTATTTATTATGCTCCTCATCTCATTGTATGGTTTTGTTGGGTGTGTGCGATGTGGGTTTGAGGCCCAATGCTCTAATCTACCAGCTCCAAAGCTGGGTCATGTTGATTGTGTTCTATGCCTTATGGATAGTTTTTACCTTTGATATTTACCAACCAGCTTTGTTCTGTCAGTTCTGATGTTTTATATTGGGCATGAAGATGCCATATACCACAATGAAATGTCTTCAGTGTTTTTTATGTGATTTCATAAATCTATTGTTCTACCTTATTGCATATATAACAGTACAACCAAACACCTTGTAGGTTCTTAGGTAGATAGTTCAGATGGTTAAAAAAACAGAAGCAACGTGAGTGATGGAGGTAGCAAGGCTTGGGGCTGACATTGAAAGCATGATGATCATTAGTTTATTACTACACTGGAGCCAAACCCAATCCCAAAACCCATGAAGAAATATGTGGTCCTTACTGATTTTCCAAATCTAATGTACTGTCAGGAAGTACATTTTACTTGTGAGTGTAACATTAAAGAGGGAAAGAAATGGAAGTGCATGATCTGGTGTCCCACCTGAAAGTTGAAACACAGCTGCCTCCTTTTCTAAATAGAATGGCACTCGGAAATACTTAAATGTTTAACATACAAAAAATGGAGTGCATCAAGAATGTTAAAGAAAAAACTTTGTTGGAAACCCAATACGGAGAACACATCTAGTGATATCCACTTATCCATGAAAATATTTCACAGCAGTATTGCCACTTAAAAAAAGGAACTCATGAGAAGTACCTAGGAAGACAAGTTCATGTTACAAAAATTGTAGTTGAACAAGTAAATTCTTTCATGAATATAATTGGTGTTTCTTTCCTACGTACTTCTCGCATTCCTAATTTTAGCCATGACCGATTGTTATTCATAGACAATATTAATTACTGCTGCTTTCGTCCACACAGTGAAATAATTATTGATTGTATTGCCTGATTGTGTTTGTAGACTTGGTTGGTATTGTTGAACGGATGGCTACAGTAAAACACAAGATACTGGTTCTGTCTGGGAAAGGAGGTGTAGGGAAGAGTACATTTTCAGCCCAGCTCTCATTTGCCCTTGCTGAAATGGACTGCCAGGTTGGCCTTCTTGATATAGATATATGTGGCCCTAGCATCCCAAAAATGTTAGGCCTTGAAGGTCAGGATATTCATCAAAGCAACCTTGGTTGGTCACCAGTCTATGTGGAGTCCAACCTTGGTGTCATGTCAATTGGTTTCATGCTGCCCAACCCAGATGATGCTGTTATATGGAGAGGACCTCGCAAGAACGGACTCATCAAACAGTTCTTGAAGGATGTCGATTGGGGGGAGATTGACTATCTTGTGGTTGATGCTCCTCCAGGGACATCAGATGAACATATTTCAATCGTTCAGTACCTTCAAGCCACAGGAATTGATGGTGCAATAATCGTGACCACTCCCCAGCAGGTCTCTCTAATCGATGTGCGGAAGGAAATAAATTTCTGCAAGAAGGTTGGTGTGCCGATCTTAGGTGTTGTGGAGAACATGAGTGGCTTGCGGCAGGTTCTCTCAGATTTCAGATTCGTGAAGCAAGGTGAGGGAGGCGAGATGGATGCTACAGAATGGGCGCTGAACTATATCAAGGAGAAAGCTCCTGAGCTTTTGACAATGGTTGCATGCAGCGAGGTGTTTGATAGCAGCAAGGGTGGTGCGGAGAAAATGTGCAACGAAATGGGAGTACCTTTCCTTGGCAAGGTGCCCATGGATCCACAGCTATGCAAGGCGGCTGAGGAAGGGAGGTCATGCTTCGTCGATCAGAAGTGCAGTGCTAGTGCACCAGCTCTTAAAAGCATAGTCAAGAAGCTGATCGAGAATCAAGATTGAGTGAACTTTTTTTAAAAAAAGGATAATTGAAGACTGAGTGAACTAGTGATGATGGTTTCTGGGAAACGGGATGCGGAGATATCGAAGCTCAGTGTAGATATACCTGATACTGTCCCATATGTTTTGAAGTTCAGTTTTGGTTGTGTAGAACTATTCTGCTTGTGGAATCACTGAATCAGTTTTTCAGTCTGATGTGAGGAATGTGCCATAATAAATTGCATGATGCTGCAAGCTCATCCAACCAGTTGTTCTTGATATACATTAGTTGCTTGATTTGCATGTTTCTGTCTTTGCGGGTTGAATATGATTTAACAAAACCGATTGCACATAACGGTAGCGTACTACAGTTTAATACCGCTGCTACTACTGCCTTTGCCCCCCTGTTTATGTGGGCTTTCGGGGCTCGGTTTATCTGGCTTCGGCCTGAGTCTCTGACCCAACAACATCTATAGCCTTTGTCTATTTCCAGATCGGACAAGCTTGGTCCAAAGCATGTCCAGTTGCAGAAAATGGCATGGTGATCTAGATCGCCCTCCTGCTTGGTCTTGTTCCTTATGCTCTCGTATACTTCATCCGTTTTACAATGTAAATCATTCTAATATTTCTCATATTTATATTGATGTTAATGAATCTAGACATATAATATCAGTATGAATGTGTAAAATGCTAGAATGATTTACATTGTGAAACGTAGAGAGTAGCAATTTTATTTTTGCTCGTGACAGAATTATAGCCGGATAAACTGTCACACTTTGCTCGTAGTACTAGTTAGCGTCAGCTTTGCGTCGTGTTAATAGTAGTAGTACTACTAGTTAGCATCAGCTTTGCTCGTACTGTTTTGGCCGGGAACGCTCGGTCTCGGCCAAAACACTGGGCTCTGCTGCTGCTGCTCAGCGCTGCGAGCCTGCGACGCTGCGTCGTAGCCGGATAAACTGTCACACTCACACTGACCAATAAAAAAGCATTTAGATCAAACGCTTTGAGGTAAAAAAATTAAGCCGCGTCAGAGCAAGTTTAATAGTATAGCCCACTACCTGCTCCAATTCATCTATAGCCGATCTAATAGTCAATTCATACAATAGTTGTTTACTATACTATTAATATACGGTCCCACCTATCATATACACACTGTGTCTTGGAGTCCGTGCTGTAACTGGCTACAGATCTGTAGCCCGCTGCTCTTCTCTCTCATCTTTTATCTCATTAAAATATATTTATAGCTGGCTAATAGCATGCTATTGTACCTGCTCTCATGTGCAGAGAAATCTGATACAGGCAGCCTAACAGTAGCCTACTGCTGAAACGGACAAACAAGTCCGATTAAACAACGAGTGGTCAACATAAATAAACCTGCAGAACGTCATACTCCCACTCCACATAAAGAAGAAAAAAAAAACAAAAAACGAGCCCCGTTACACCACACTACCGCTGATGATTGATGCTGATAGATTAATCCTGAATACCTGATGGCTATGCTTTCAACCTCCGATGAAACGTGCAGCCCTTCAGGGCGGCGCGACAAACAGCGAGAGGCAGCCGACGAGCCAGGCGACGAACGCCGCGAAGAGGCGGGGAAGCGCCACTGGCGGCGCGGCGTACGAGCCGACGATCTCGTACGCCGCGAACAGCATCAGCTGCATCGCGGCGAGGCGCAGCATCGGCCCGCGATGAATCGCGCCGCGGGCGGCGGCGGCGGCGGTGGCAGGAGGAGGAAGAGAGGAGGGGACTTGAGAATGACACGATGCTGCCCTGGCCCACATGATCTAGCCCCACCCATTTTTTATTATATGTGTTGAAACTGACATGTGGGTCCCCATAGGGTTATATGTTTTCAGGATCGAATAGTAGTCCCACCGAGCCAATTCCAGGCGCCTCAGCCTCACCACCTGCATTCATCTTCACCGTTCAGGATTGAAGACCCGCAAGTTCAAATCAGCCACGATAGCGCCACGTCAGCCCAAAACCGCCGAGGGATACGTCGAGTGCACTTTATAGTGAGGGCGCTGTGTATCTGCTTTTTCGGTTGAGGACGAAAATCGGATCCCCTGGAAACGTACAGGGACCTAAAGTGACTTATCCTCAAATTAAAGCAAGCAGCTCAAATATATGTGCAGGCACTCGTTTCGGAATGTAAAGTCTTTCCTTGGCAAAACAAGTTTTTAACGTGGCCTTGTCGAAATATATTCGATTATAACGAATCATCTCGGTGACACACGTGCACAGCTGGCAGCCCGGCGTCCTCCCGTGATCCAAATTATCATCGTCCATTGTGCACCGGGCAACCTCACTAGATGCGTGGTGTACAAAATTTATCGTGGAGCTCGAATGACATTCATCCACGCGTATGGCCCTAACAATCAAAAGATCAATGATGCCATCCGCGCCGCGGGCCCGGCTCAACTTGCAAGATTTTCGTCAAGGAAATGCCAGAAAGAGAAGAGAGGTCAGTATGGACATGCTCCATGGAGGTACACTGTTACAGAAAAAGTACGGGGCATAAGCTATCTCCTTCACGGATGGGTTTCTGAGTTAGCCCCTGGTTGAACAATCTTGACAATATATTTCCTAAAACAAACTTCTTTCTAAAACTATACCACTCCAAACCACATAACCGTTTTTTTTTTCCTTTTTAACAATGCTGTGCACCTAGGATTTAACGCCGTTTGTAGCACTGTAGACCCTACCACGTACGATTTCCATTCGAGCACCAGGTAGGGTTGCAAGAGCAGACCTACGAATTCTACGAACGCCATGCTAAGATGTCCGGTGATTAATAAAATGAGTTTTGCTACCGGCTCTATTTCGACCAATTGTTTTTAGAATGGACCGCGAATGTAAAAAGCTCTTCGCAAGTTCGGCCACCGTTCCCTACATGCCTACTCCTTCTCTTATTACAATAAAGTCTTCTATCAATTTCACTCACATCATAATGATGTAATGATATTTAGAATATATACACATTTCATACTTTTTATTTATTGATTGATCTAATATCAATATGAATGTGGAAAATTTAGAAATGACTTACATGTGAAACGGAGTGAAGTAGAATGCTAATAGAATGCTGTGCTGCTAATGTGCCTAACCTATTCCTATGCTTTTGGTAATGTCATGTTCCTACACGTACGAACTGCGAGCTCTACACGACCTGGAGTTAATCACTGATAATTGGCGCTGTGTCTTATGGGAATGACCTTGTGTCAGCTCAACTTTCCGACCGCGGCATTGGTGCGAGGGTTACGACACGAAGTATGAAAAAGTACTTAGCGTTCAAACCAGCCATATAAAGCTAGAAACACTGAATAATTTGACTAGAAAAGGTTAACGCAACACACAGAAGCGGGCCAAATCCCACATCTCGCATGACTTATATACTACAGAATTGACTTATCGTTTCCAACCAGGGCCCATTCTGTGTTCCCACCTCTCCTATATTGCCCTCGATGCGTATAAAAAACGGTCGTTGCCAATGCAATGTAGCTCGATCTGGAACTAATTGCACGCACAGCTAGAAACATATCATCGACGACCTATCTCGAGCCAAAAGCAGATGGATCACGAGGAGACGCCTTCGCGAAGAGCCAGAGCACCGCAACGCCGCGGCCGCGCGGAAGGCGCGAGCCACCACTCGCGCCGCGTGTCTGCTATGGAGTCCGGCGCCACATATCATGCCCCGCCGTCGCCGCGTCCGCTCCCCGGGGGACGGGTGCCATGGCCTCGGCTATCGCCGAGCTGCTGATTTGGCTGTTGTGCATCACTCTTTCGCGCCGTGCTCTGAGCCTCTCCACGCTTTGCAGAGCTCAGTACATTAGACATGTACAACGAATCTCCATTTGTGTCGTTGTTACTAACTATGCTGTACCAGTATAGTATTCCGCGTATTTATCTCTGATAGTATGGTTGTGATTAGTGTCTGCGTCTCATCACATCGAATCGCTAGTTTCCCTCTTCTGTTTCTTTTCAACCATAACGGAAAATGCTCGCCGGCAGATGGTCGGCTAACAATCGAAATTCAAAACCTACCCCTTCTATATTGAATTATATCACTTCCTCTAATATTTATGTCTTTTTCAACCATTAAAGTTGCCGTTAGGTATCTATCATTAATCTATACAGACTCGCTTATGCACATGCCAGATTCTCAGTCATGTCTACTCTTCAAGACTGAAGGTTGTGGAGAACTGAATCAAAGTTACAGAGCTGATGGTGCCGCCTTATCCCCCTTTAGATACCAGGAACGACATTCAACTAGCTCTTATAGTGCAAAATTAACAGTTCTGGGGAGGTGATATATGACCAGAGAAAGACATATAATTAAATCTGACACATTATCGGATTCCAATTCGTAGTATTAATATGTCTATTTAGTATTAATCGTTACTATTTTAGAACAGATTAGTATATTTAAAATGTTCTAAATTTTGAGTATACTAATTGATTGGTTGGTAATATTGGTGGGAACCTCAATTATCATGTTCTATCGTTTCACAAACCTGTTTATGGGCCTGTTTAGTTCGCGAAAATAAATTTTTGGATATCAATCGAATGTTTGACGGAGTCAAAGAGGGTTTTCGGGCACGAATAAAAAAAAACTAATTTCATAACTCGGCTAGAAACAGCGAGACGAATCGCTTTGAGCCTAATAATTCGTCATTAGCACATGTGGTACTGTAGCACATTATAGTTCATCAGACTATTAGGCTAAAAAATATATCTCCGCGATTTTCCCCTAATTGCTGCAAATAGTTTTGTTTTAATCACTATTTAATGCTCCATGTAATGTCCAAAGATCTGATTGAATTGTTTTTGGGAAAAAATTTAGGGAACTAAACAGGGCCTATAATATATATTGTAGTTTGTTGTGGAGAATAAAGAAAGTACTTTGTGCCAAGTCATGTTGATGGGTCCATGTCCTGAAAAGTTTAATCTAAAAATATGCTTGGAATGATGGGATTTGACCAGATCAAGAAAGTTGTTATCTTCTTGCCCAATTAGCCCGAACACACAATCCTAAAGGATAAAGGCCTGTCGGTTCCATGGCTAATGTTTAGCCCTCACCTTTTAGCCTCAATTAGCCCTCAAGGATCCAAACAGGTGGGCTAATTTTGAGCTAATGTGATTAGCCCCCCTCAAAACATTAGCCCTCCAAGGGGTGCTAATGGGCTAATTTATGTGGGACCATAAAAAACAGCTCTCTCTCTCTCTCTTCTCTCTCTCTCTCTTTCTACTTCTCTCACACCTTTTAGCCTTGAATTAGACCCATGGATCAAACATATCCACCCTAGGCTAATGTTTAGCCTACAATTCCTGACTAAATATAGCTTTCAAAATTAGCTCTGGGATCTTCCACGCAGGCCTAAAAGTCTTCTGGTCAATTTTCTAGACCCATTACTAGTTTCAGGTTTGCCTGTATTTTATTTTGGATTTTGAAAAAAGAAGTATTTATGCGAATTAATTTTTCTCAAAGTCTACACGAAGGTTGTCCATATTTGCCTTCTCTCTAGAGTAGTTAAAATATCTTTGGATCACCTCGTTTTTTTTCTAAAATATGAAATCTATCCATTATATTTTAATTAGGATAAAGTCAACCACGGGAAAAAAAATCACGAAAAAAATAATCCACAGAGAGAGCGCGCGCGCGACGGATAGCAACGAGAATACGAGATGCAAACTTGTCCTTGACAACCGGTATCTGGACCGTTTCGATCACAATCGGACGCTCCATATCCTCTTTGACCAGTCCTCCTCTCTCTCACCAATACTCCTTTCTCTCTCATTTCCGTCGCTCTCTAGGCTTCAAGTCCCCAAACCAGGCAGCAAACCTCGCGAGAAAGTAACGAGAACTCAGGAGGCGGAGTTGGAGGCGGCGAAGGGAGATGGAGAAGACGGCGCGCCGGCGATGCGCGCAAGAGCGACGTCCCGGCGGACGCACAACGAGCGTAAGACTCGATTGCTACCTTCCCCCCTGTTTCCGTTCGGTTTGGTGTGGTTTCGATCGCCTTCAATGGAAAAAGGGATGGTGTCTGCTATGCGACACCTAACGATAAGTGTTTGATTCTGCAGATTGCCCTGGGACGCAGTCGGAGGAGCGCGGAAGGCGGATGCCTGCGCCGGATGCCCCAACCAGCAGATTTGCGCCACCGCCCCCAAGGGCCCTGATCCTGGTAACTTGACCAATTGTTGTTGTACCGTGTTCTGGCAAAATTTTTCCATGTGATCTTCTTTGGGTGTGCGATACCTTGTGCTATTTCCCTCCATGTATTCATAGTTAGATTAATTTAGTTTCCACATAGCTCAGTGTTTTCAGTTGGGCCTCTCTTAAAATTATCAGATTTCGGGTTGGTCTTTGTTTTGTAATTTTGGGGAAAAGAGATGGATGAATTAAAATTAATAGGCACACAATACCTTTCCTCGCTGTTGATACATCTACAAGAGCACTCGTATGAATAAGTGAGCAGTTGAAGCTGAAGGAAGAAAATTGGGTTGTTATTAGTAGTCAACATCCAAAATTTTTCATAGGAGCGGGATGAAAGTATTATTATGCTCCTCATCTCATTGTATGGTTTTGGGTTGTGTGCGATGTGTTTGAGCCAATGCTCTAATCTACACGCTCCAAAGCTGGGTCATGTTGATTGTGTCTCATGCCTTATGGATAGTTTTTACCTTTGATATTTACCAACAGCTTGTTCTGTCAGTTCTGATGTTTTATATTGGGCATGAAAGTGCCATATACCACAATGATTGGCTTCAGTTTTTTATGTGATTTTATAAATCTATTGTTCTACCTTATTGCATATATAACAGTACAAAACACCTTGTAGGTTCTTAGGTAGATTAGTATAATGGTTAAAAAACAGAAGACACGTGAGTGATGGAGGTAGCAAGGCTTGGGCTGACATTGAAAGCATGATGATCATTAGTTTATTACTACACTGGAGCCAAACCCAATCCCAAACCCATGAAGAAATTATGTGGTCCTTACTGATTTTCCAAATCTAATGTACTGTCAGAAGTACATTTTACTTGAGATGTAACATTAAAGAGGAAAGAAATGGAAGTGCATGATCTGGTGTCCCACCTGAAAGTTGAAACACAGCTGCCTCCTTTTCTATAGAATGGCACCGGAAATACTAAATGTTTAACATACAAAAAATGGAGTGCATCAAGAATGTTAAGAAAAAACTTTGTTGGAAACCCATATGAGAACACATCTAATATACCACTTATCCATGAAAATATTTCACAGCAGTATGCCACTTAAAAAAAGGAACTCATGTGATTGAGCACCTAGGAAGACAAGTTCATGTTACAAAAATTGTAGTTGAACAAGTAAATTCTTTCATGAATATAATTGGTGTTTCTTTCCTACGTACTTCTCGCATTCCTAATTTTAGCACTGACCGATTGTTTATTCATAGACAATATAATTACTGTCGCTTTCGTCCACACAGTGAAATAATTATTGATTGTATTGCCTGATTGTGTTGTAGACTTGGTGGTATTGTTGAACGGATGGCTACAGTAAAAACAAGATACTGGTTCTGTCGGGAAAGGAGGTGTAGGGAAGAGTACATTTTCAGCCCAGCTCTCATTTGCCCTTGCTGAAATGGACTGCCAGGTGGCCTTCTTGATATAGATATATGTGGCCCTAGCATCCCAAAAATGTTAGGCCTTGAAGGTCAGAATTCATCAAAGCAACCTTTGGTGGTAGTCTATGTGGAGTCCAACCTTGGTGTCATGTCAATTGGTTTCATGCTGCCCAACCCAGATGATGCTGTTATATGGAGAGGACCTCGCAAGAACGGACTCCATCAACAGTTCTTGAAGGATGTCGATTGGGGGAGATTGACTATCTTGTTTTTGATGCTCCTCCAGGGACATCAGAGAACATATCAATCGTTCAGTACCTTCAAGCCACAGGAATTGATGGTGCAATAATCGTGACCACTCCCCAGCAGGTCTCTCTAATCGATGTCGGAAGGAAATAAATTTCTGCAAGAATGGTGTGCCGATCTTAGGTGTTGTGGAGAACATGAGTGGCTTGCGGCAGTTCTCTCAGATTTCAGATTCGTGAAGCATGGTGAGGGAGGCGAGACGGATGTACAGAATGGGCGCTGAAATATATCAGAGAGAAAGCTCCTGAGCTTTTGACAATGTTGCATGCAGCGAGGTGTTTGATAGCAGCAAGGGTGGTGCGGAGAAAATGTGCAACGAAATGGAGGTACCTTTCTTGGCAAGGTGCCCATGGATCCACAGCTATGCAAGGCGGCTGAAGAAGGGAGGTCATGCTTGTCGATCAGAAGTGCATGCTAGTGCACCAGCTCTTAAAAAGTCAAGCTGAGAAAATCAAGATTGAGTGAACTTTTGACTTTATGGTTTCTGGAAACGGATTCGGAGATATGCAATCAGTGTAGATATACCTGTTACTCTCCCATATGTTTGAAGTTCAGTTTTGGTTGTGTAGAACTATTCTGCTTGTGGAATCACTGAATCAGTTTTGAGTCTGATGTGAGAGATGTGCCATAATAAATTGCATGACGCTGCAAGCTCATCCACACCAGTTGTTCTTGATATACATTAGTTGCTTGATTTGCATGTTTCTGTCTTTGTGGTTGAATATGATTAACAAAACCGATTGCACATACGCGTTTAATACCACTCTACTACTGCCTTTGCCCCCCTGTTTATATTGTGGGCTTCGTCGTGGCTCGGTTTATCTGCTCTCGCTAGTCTCTGACCCCAAACACACTATCTTACCTTTGATCCATTCCGTCGGACAAGCTTTGGGCTCACAAAGCATGTCCATTGTTGGCGAAAATGCTGTCCTGACTTGCACTCTCTTTCTCCGCTCCTCCGCTTGCTCTGTAACTCTTTATGCTCTGGTTCACAATTACTATAACAATTTTATTTTTGCTCGTGACAGAATATATATAGCAATTTTATATAGCCAGAACAACTGTCACACTCACACTGACCATAAAAAGCATTTAGATCAAACGCTTGTGGTAAAAAATAAAGCCGCGTCATGTGCCGAGAAATGTGAGAAATCTGATACAGGCAGCCTAATATAGCCTACTGCTGAAATGACAACATGTCCGAATAAACACGAATGTCAACACTAAGATCCATAATCCTGCAAACGTCATACTCCCACTCTCCACTATAGAAGATACATGCACACACACACAACAAAAAAAAAAAGAAAGAAGAAAAAGGACGCCCCCTTACCCACACTACCGCTGATGATGATGCAGATGGATTATACCCTGATGGCTATGCTTTTCAACCTCCGATGAACGTGCAGGTGCAGACCTTCCAGGCGGCGCGACAAACAGCGAAGCAGACCCGACCAGCCAGGCGCACGAACGCCCGCGAAGAGCTCGGGGGAAGCGCCACTGGCGGCGCGGCGTACGAGCGACGATCTCGTACGCCGCGAACAGCATCAGCTGCATCGCGGCGAAGCGCCACGCATCGGCCCGCGATGAATCGCGCCGCGAGG
>CM020179.1:26504521-26529981 GCA_009805545.1 Oryza longistaminata | reverse complement strand
GGCCCTGTTCCGCCGGCGCCGGCGCCTGCGCCTCCGCCTCCTTGCTGCTGTTGCCAGCGTCGTCCATGGTCACTGGAGCAATCGAATTCCGTGGCAGGGTTGGCACCGTACGTGCAGGTGGACAATGGCGAGAGGTCGAGGGATGGACTTATAGGCCTTGTTTGGAAGCGAAAGTTGGAATTGTACCTTTCAATTCCAATCAACTAGGATACGGGAACTGGAATTTTTTCCAGCCGACCATGGTGTTCCAGCCGACGATGGATACGCATGTGTTCCAGCCGACGATGGTGACAATTTTTAAGACAATTTCGGTGTTCCGTTACGCCGTGAATGGCAATCTACGAAGCTTCCTCGGAGTTTCGTGGGCATGCACTTGGGCAATGCCAACAACAACAACACGGCATGTTAATATGCTTTCTTCAAATTTCCGACCGGAATTGGCAAACGTCGATCAGTCAATGGATGTTCACCTGTGATGCACAGTGGCAGATCTACGATTTAGGATATGGGTGGTCCGACCTAAAATTTTTTTCTAAACACAATAAACCTAACGATACTAATATATACAATGTAACTATAAGTAATAAAATAGATCAAATTATCAAAACTTACCATGATATATTAACAAAACATCTTAAAATATATAAAATTAGTAATTAAGTAAAATTTTGATTTAAAGAAGCTTGTACGGCTACGAAAGCTTAAAGAAAATTATCATATTACTTTTTCTTTTTATCGGGTCTACGTCTTCTAATGCCATGAAGTGTTCATTATATCCTCTTCATCCACTTTAAAGAAAAAGCGATACGATATCTCCATTTTTCTTCATGATTCAACAATCAACATTCTACAATATAATACTACAATTTAATCTCACAATGCACAAGAGTTTAAGATTTTAAAACTAAAATTGAAAAAGGTAGACAATTAGAAAACCTAAAACTAAAATTGTTACCTTGTGTTGGCGCGGGCGGCTGATCGGCTCGACGACGGCTCCTCGCGGCGGCGTCCAGCGGCACACGAACTGACGAACACTATTAACAGACAGCAGACAGCAGGACAGCAGCAGGTCGCCGGTCACGGCGTCGCGCGCGGCCGCGTGGCCGTGGCCGCGTGGGGGCTGCTCGCGTGGTCGCGCCGTCGCGGCATTGACGCGTCGTCTCTCCTCTCGTCGGCTCGTCGGCGTCGCTAGCCAGGCTAGGGCTAGGGCAGTTGCTACGGCCTACGGGCTAGGCGGCGATGAGGAGAGAGACAGAGAGTCGTGATCGCGGTCAGAGAGATCGCGTCAGGAGAGTCGTTGATCGCGCGATCAGATCCGATTCCATACGGGTGTGTGGGGTCTCTGGAGCAATCATTAGGAATAGCGCGTCGCGATTAGGGAATATGGATTATATCGCTTTCTTTTCTTTCTTTTCAATTGTCGCTATTTCTTTTTTTATATAATTAATAGGGTTCTCCATCGCCCTTTTTTTGGGTGGTCCGGACCACCCTTTGTATCCCGCCATTTTGGTGATGCACGGATACGCGATACTGCTACGACGATATGGATACATTGATATCGTGATACGGATTTTTTAAAAAACATCAATACGTCGATTACCCACACATAGGGTGTGTTTCGGATACCCTTTTTCCCAACTCTATCTTTCTCGTTTTCCGCCACGTACACTTTTCAAACTGCTTAAACAGTGTATTTTTTTAAAAAAAGTTTCTATAGGAAAGTGTTTTAAAAAATCAAATTAATCATTTTTTTTTAAAAATAGCTAATAATTAATTAATCACGCCTAATAAATCGCTCTTTTCGTTCGGAGGGATCCGGTTGGGATTCAGGAATAGCGAACACACCCTTAATTCCATGATACAAGTAACTTAGCTAATCAGTTAATGCACAAAATCATTCCATGACGCCAAAACCAACAAATCATTCAACGTTCCTTCCATCAAGGTTAAAAAAAAAAAAAAAAAAAAGTATATGCAGGATCAGAAATCATTCTTAAGAGTGGACAAAAATACACGCACGATACTACAATAACACACCCTCCAGTGAATCAACAATGTCAACTTTCTCATTTTCTTTCCACAGCGTGACAAAATCTTGCACCACCACACTTGATCATCACTTCTTCTTCTTTTTTTTTTTTTGGAGCGAGAACTTGATCATCACTTGTTCCCGTTAACCGCTTGTTCATTTCAAAAATAACAGACCATTACCTTAAAGCAGGTATAACATTCTTAATTATTGTTCAAGCCAATCGTCAAGGATAAGATTTTTTTTTTGCCGTTTTACAGCAGGGTCAGTGCGAGTATGTGCTTGGCCACAATCCATATTAACCTCTTTGAATAGGTGGATATCAATTAGTCCTACCAGATTTTTCTCTACATGGATCAGGTGCAAAGAGCATACAAGAATGAAGATATCAAAAATAATCAATGTAGAAATAATCATACGGTGATAGGAATGAAAACATTAATGATTTTTTGTTTCTCCTTTGCTTAGGAAACAGATATTAGAAATCCTTGATACGTCTGACCAATGGTGGTGTAGTTTCATAGACACAGAGAGTGCATAATCTAACATATTAATAATATATCTATATATCTCCCTGATATATTTTGAAAAAAGAAACAAAGAAACAAGTAAATATTCATATGATTTACATTTTGAAAGAAAATCATGCTGAAATTAGAAGTCACGTAGTTGCAGAGGGGCGACTCAATACTGAAAACAGATCGAATGAATTATTGTGCATACCTAGCATTTGTTGGCAACAAACAACGCTCCATTAAAGTTGTAATATATAATAGAGTAAAACACACTGGTGTTCTTGAACTTGTAAGAGCGTTCATTTAGGTCGACGAACTTACAAAGTGTGTATCGAGGTCTCTAAACTTGTTTATTATATCATCCAGGTCCAAAGTCTCATTGACCGTGATCTTGCCTACGTGGCATGCCATGTAGCAACGACATGACATTATTATTATTTTTTCTTTTTTCTCCCTTCTTCCTCTTTCATTTCTCTCTTCTTCAGCCTCTTCCTTCGACCAGCAGCAACGCTACGACGACGGCGGCGGTCGGCAGGGAGCTCGACGTGGCTCCAGTGGAGGAAGAAGATAAAAGAGGAGGAGAAAAGAAATGGGGAAAAGGAAAAAAAAAAACACCATGTCATCATCCACGTGGTGTGCCACATAGGAAGACCACGGTCAACGACGCTTTAGACCAGAATGATACGATAAACCAAGTTTAGGGACCTCGATGTGCACTTTGCAAGTTTGTGGATCTAAGTGAAAACCGTGAACAAGTTTAAGGACACTAGTGCATTTTACTCTATATAAACCCGTCTATTATATTTAAACATGTTTGACCGTTCGTTCTATTTAAAAAAATAAGTAATGATTAATTCTTTTCCTATCATTTGATACATTGTTAAATACTCTCCTCTGTCCCATAAAAACAACCTAGTATTGGATGTAACATATCCTATACTACGAATCTAGACATATCTCTGTCCAGATTCGTTGTACTATAATATGTCACATCAAATCCAGATTTGTTTTTTTGGGACGGAGGGAGTATACTTTTATGTATACATATAGTTTTACATATTTACCAAAGTTTATGAATAAGACGAACGTCAAACATGTTTTTAAAAAGTCAACACGTCAAATATTTAGGGATGGATGGAGTATTTCATTTAGCAAAGCGAAGAACAGGAAACTGAAATTTTTCATAATATGAAACTTTGTAGCACTTGCGGTTCACCTTGTTAACTCAGATTAAGCAGGAGACTATACCTTATTAACTTAGTAAGCCGACATCAAAGAATGCCTTCATCGCCATTGGACCGTCCTTTTGGGAACTCCAAGAATATAATATTATCCTTCTTCAATTCTATCCATGCAAACACAAAGATCACAATTCTTTAGTCATTTCCATGCAAATAATAAAGATCTCAATTTTATGAAATGGTTAAGTGCTTGCTCACCTTGTTCCTTCATCTATAGTTAGCCAAAAAGACTCGAGGCCAGACGGCCTGACCCATAGCACGGGGTTCTGGTCTAGCCCAAGCACGGCACACCTACCTTGGGCTTGCCTAGGCCTCTGCCTCGTCACGATGGGCTGGCCCGACCTGCCCGGTCCAACGAAAGGAGTTAAATAGATAAGAGACAAAATAGACTTATTACGGACATATAAGGCACATGGGAAAATTATACTTTGACTTCCTCAACTATCGCACGAGTATGATTCTATGTCCTCCAACCACAAAACCGGGATATCGACTCCTCCAACTATCCAAAACTGCAAACAATGCTTCGGGGAGGATCTGTGCTTCGTGCTTCGGGGAAGAGCTCGTGCTTTGTTGGTACCGCCGCCGCCGCTCCCTACGCCGTCCACACGCCGCTCCGCCCAACGTGAAGAGAAAGGCCTGGGAGAGAGAGAGAGATAAGGGAGAGAGAGGGAGGGAGCAGAAGAAGGAAAGGAAAGGGGAGGATGACATGTGGGTCCCACAATACTTTATTTGTGTGAATGACATATGGGTTCCACATTTTTTTATTTTTTATTCTAATGCCATATAGACAAAGACTTGGTCAAGACCCCACGTAGGCTCACGCCAGACAAAACCACCTCCAAAACCATCAAGTGGCATTGTTTGCACCGGTTTAATACTTGGAGAAGTCGATATACCTTTTTGTGGTTAAAGACATGAATTCATACTCGGGCGATAGTGGGAGTAAATATACTTTCCGGTGTCCAAAATGAGGAATAGACTTAGTCAAGCATGCAAGATACCAAGAGGATAGAGTGGCAAAAGATTTTATTTCAAAGAGGAGCAGTAACAGTCAACCACGTGTAAATCTCTTCACACGATATTTTTTTGCGCTAGAGACGTATATTTGTGAAAAAAAAAATGAGGATTTTTGTGGGTAAAACAGCCAACCACGGTATAAATCTCTCCGAGAAAAACAAAATTTGCTACGGACACCAAAAAATAATGTAATTAGCTGTGAGATATCGTAAAACCATGATTTAGCTCTAGGACACTCCAAAAAAAGGTGTAATTTGCTAGAGGACATTGAAGCATTATTTTATTATTTTTAGGTCAAATGGAGAGAAACAACATAGAAAAGACGAGTTTGCCCTTTAGAGCCGAATCGCTCCCCCCATCAGCACTTGCGGCGACAACGTAGATGCGCGCTATGCAGAGGACAGGTCCGTGGCGGAGCACTGGAGACGGCATCATGCGTCGATGTTGAAACGACGAGGATGGGATGCGCCCACGCACTGCCATGAGGTACGGCATAGTCCTCGCGAGCTTACCCATGAAAAACCTCCAGATGGAGCGAAGCAAGCCTCACCCACCTCTTCACTCGTGTCCCATCTCCTTGTCCTTCTCGTCGCCGGCAGATTCTGTGCCATCCACCACCCGCTGAGCCACCGCCCCCCACCTGGATGAGGTGGAGAGGGCGCTTGCGGGCTGAGCAGACGACAAAATCTTCGGCTTTTGCCCCTCGGCCTTTCTGACCGAAAGATGGAAAGTTGCGGCGGAACCAGCCATGCAGTGTCTCTCAATGCTTGTCCCGTGCTCCAGCTTAGGCCCTCTTCCTCCTCTTCAGCCTCATCAATGATAACACCATCCTGATCGGCCCTCCTCCATCCTGAATTCTCAGCTGGATCGGTGGCAAATCTGTGTTGTTCTCAATTTATCAATAGGGTGTTTTAGGCGATCATGCAGCCACATGCCTTGCATAGCTCATCAGAGATTCATGTGATGCCGCCATCGGTTCCCTCGCCACCGGTGGTTCTCAGGAGGACACCGAAACACAGTTGTATGTTGTTGTGGGGCCATGTGCAACGACGGCTGTGTTCTTTTCTTTCTCTTTTTTTACCTGCTGACAAGATCGAGGAAGGAAGAGAGGTCCGAGGACATTCCGTCTTCTAAAAAATTGCTCTCTCTCCATTTGATCCAAGAAATAAATAAAATAATGGCTTTAGTGTCTTTTAGCAAATTAATCATTTTTAAGTGTCCTATAGCTGCGTCAGTTTTTCATGTTCCTACAAGCTAATACATCGTTTTTTATTCCTGTAGCAAATTGTATAGCCTTAGAATATTATATTGAATTTTTTTTTGAACAATAGATATATTTTTAATGGAAATCGGCAAAATTATAGGCGGCCTAGACCGATAATCGCCAAGTTTAGCCGCCCTGCGAACTGGGCGCAGTTTCTCGATAGGTTACCCCTTGTCGAATGGCCAGTTCGACAGGCTAGGTGTCCAAGAAAAACAAATAAAAAATACTTGCTCACAGTGCCCGATAGGGACGAGCGAACAGGGAGGAGTTCGAGGGCGCCGTGGCATGCGACGTATCGGAACAGCGGAGTTCGATGAGCGAGCGTCGCACAGTGTCTGCTACAGTGTTTTTCTCTTTTTTTATGTTATTTTATTACCTGTCGAACTGGGGTTACCCTATCGAACTGGGAGCACGTTCGACAGGTACCCCTTTCAGAACTGCCTCCGTTCACAGGTGCTTAAACTTTCGATTCGTCTAACTGACCTATTAATTTTGCGATTTTTCCAATTAAAAATAATATTATTTCAAAAAAACTCCATATTTATTAATTGAATAGAAGAAAGAAATCATATGAAAGCCAGAGAAAGTCCCATGAGCCCACATTCAAATTTCCCATCTATCTATCTCCATCTCGAGCTGCCCTTCATTGAAGTTATCCTTGTAGCAAAACGTAACAACTGTGAAGTCACAATGCCATGTTTAGCAAAATTGTCTTAAAAAAGATATGCATAGATTTTTTTGAAAGATACTACTATCATAATAGTCATAATATTCATAAGTTAATCATATTTCAATTAAACTATTCTTATATGAAGGTGAATCAAAGTTTTAAGCCCACTCTGTTCTAATATTAACAGGAGGAATCTAAATATTAAAGTGTTTGCATGTACCACTGTTGCTGACTGCCATTGCAAAGCTGGGCTTTTGGCCCCCCTTCCTAGGCTACTGCCATTATGCCGCTCGATTTGTAAAGACATCTTGCCTCGGCCTAAGTCTGGCACAGCGCCTGCGAAGCCATGTTCACTTTCCAGATCCGGACTTAATCTTGGCCCAAGATGGTTCCAGCTGCAGGAAAAATTCTTGGCAATCCAGGTCACCCAGCAATGGTATTGTTACTGATTTTTTAAAATTTTAAATTTTATTATTACAAATATTTACCAAAAATATTTTTTTTTGCTCAAAGTTTTACAAATCAACACCCCCTAACGCCCTCTTGGAGGATTTTTTTTTTAATCGCCTTCCAGAGAACGTTTTTTTACTGAGTGGCACACCGTCCGTTGGTTAGCATTCTAATGGCCACATGTAGGTGACCGGTCATTTTGCAGGCAACCCCTTACCGCCCTCCTAAAGGCTATAAGAGCAAGTTTAATAGTGTAGCCCAACACTACTAAGCTCTAAATTATCTAGAAGCCAATAGTAATAGCCAATCGTACAATAGTTGCTTACTATTACTATTATACTGGTCCCACCTAATCATACACTCGTTACGTCTTGGAGTCCGTGCTACAGCTGGCTACAGATCTTACCTGCTGGCTCTTCTCTCTCTTCCTTTATCTTTTTAAAATATGTTTATACGCTGGCTTATAGCTCAGCTATTGTCCCTGCTCTAAGGGCCACTTGTAAAATACACCATGGCTGGCCATTATAGGTAGACACCCCTGCCGTCCTTCTAGAAGATGCAGGGGGCGTTGTTAAAATATTGTACGTCGTTATTTTGCAGGTAGCATCACTAGAGAGCTGCAAGGGGTGCCGTCTATAAAATGTTTTATGTAACTGTTTAAGCACACCAAGGGTGTGTGCCCGCCATTAAAAAATGACCCTTTGGCTGAGGGCCGTTTTGTTAGAGCGTTGAAGGTGTAGATTTGTGAAACTTTGAAAAAAATATTTTAATAAATAAAATTAATTTAATATTAAAATTTTTAAACATTCTTGTATTGGGCTCGGCTCACAGCTCACTCTATATCAACCTGATCAATCACCAGTCTCACAACCAGTAATGATTCTGCGAGAACTGACTGGAAAAAAAGGAAGAAAATGTAGAATAAAACTCTGGGAGAAAAAAATAGGTCGCCATAATGCATGCATTTCACATGCGCTGAGGAATTACAGAGAAATAATCTGACACAATCTAATCGAGGAATAAAACCAGCGAACATCGAATAAAGTTCACCGACATGGTGATGGATGAAAATCAGTAAGGCCAGCAACATTTCATTTCAAGCTGTGTTTAGATGGTGAAAAAGTTAGGGAGTTTGATAGAAAGTTGGTAGTTGTGCGAGAAAAAATTGGTAGTTTATCGTGTGTAGGAAAATTTTCGATGTGATGGAAAAGTTAGGGATTTGGGAGAAACTAACACGGCCTCCAGCCTTAGTACCAATTATGATAACTACATAACACAGAAGTCACCAAACAAGAGAGACGTGCAAGCAACATTATCCAATTTAGCCCCCAATGATCCTCGTTTTGGATAAGGTTTTTGGCCGAAATTAACTGCTAACAGCATCAACATGTATATTCGCCGTTTTGGCAGCAGCAGCACAACCTCCAGCTCTGGTGAGAATTAGCGACCTTTTATAGCGGTTCAGGGGATCATGCCTCCATAGCAGTGATGATGCAACGGGACCACGTAACATGTGCTTGCGAACGTTGCGGTCAACATAACAGGACGGTGGGAGATACCGCCGACAATTGCAGCTGCACCTCATTGACAGCCATCCCATATTCCCCATCTTCATCCCCTATCAACCTACTAGGATGGAAAAACTCTCCCTAGCCGCCAGAAACACCCGGCAAGCATGCCAAAACACTCTGCAACCGTGTTCCCGGGTGATAACCGCTCACTAACTCTCACCCGGGGGAGTGACATGTTCCCGGCATGGGTTCCGGACGTATTTTAAATGGTAAACACTCCTGTAACGTATGAGAAGTTACCGGTTGTCAATTTTTCCACTGCCGTAAAAGTCCCAGTAACGGCCACTAGCTACGTAACGACCAGCGATAAACAGCACGGGCAATTTAACACGGGGAACCATGCCTGACACGGGGCCTTATCGTTCCACGTCCATTATCATGTTACCCCCGTGTGTCCATTTGCCTGCCAGCGCCCGGGGAAGCTTTTTAGAGATTCCAGTGTGCACCAATTTGGCTACACCCTACACCCGCGACGGCGGCGGCGGCGGTGGCAGGGGCCTGGTTCGCCGGCGCCGGCGCCTGCGCCTCCGCCTCCTTGCTGCTGTTGCCAGCGTCGTCCATGGTCACTGGAGCAATCGAATTCGGTGGCGGGTTGGGCCGTACGTGGCAGGTGGACAATGACGAGAGGTCGAGGGGATGGGACTTTATATAGGCTTTGGCATCACATTAATATGTCATACACACACAACTTTTCAGTCACATTATCTTTAATTTTAACTAAAATCCAAACTTTCTCCTCAACTAAACACAGCTTGTTTGGAAGCGAAAGTTGGAAATTGTACCTTCAATTCCAGTCAACTAGGATACGGGAAGTGGAATTTGTTCCAGCCGACCATGGTGTTCCAGCCGACGATGGATACGCATGTGGATGGTGACAATTTTTAAGACAATTTCCGGTGTTCCGTTACGCCGTGAATGGCAAATCTACGAAGCTTCCTCGGAGTTTCGTGGGCATGCACTTGGGCAATGTCAACAACAACACGGCATGTTAATATGCTATCTTCAAATTTCCGACCTGAATTGGCAAACGTCGATCAGTCAATGGATGTTCACCTGTGATGCATCACGGATACGCGATACTGCTACGACGATATGGATACATTGATATCGTGATACGGGATTTTTTAAAAACATCAATACGTCGATACCCACACATAGGATGTGTTCGGATACCATTTTTCCCAACTCATCTTTCTCGTTTTCCGCACGTACACTTTTCAAACTGCTAAACAGTGTATTTTTTACAAAAAAAAGTTTCTATAGGAAAGTTGTTTTAGAAAAATCAAATTAATCTATTTTTGAAAAAAAAAATAGCTAATACTTAATTAATCACGCGCTAATAGATCGCTCCGTTTTTCGTGCGGAGGGATCCGGTTGGGATCCAGGAATAGCGAACACACCCTTAATTCCTTGTATGATCAACAAGTAACTTAGCTAATCAGTTAATGCACAAAATTCATTCCATGACGCAAAAACCAACAAATCATTCAACGTTCCTTCCATCAAGGTTAAAAAAAAAAGAAAAAAAAGTATATGCATGGATCAAGAATCATTCTTAAGAGTGGACAAAAATACACGCACGAATACTACAATAACACACCTCTCAGTGAATCAACTGTAACATACCGAAAATTAACCATTTTTTAATCCTGCATCATGCTGAGTCTTATGTTCTTAATAGCATCCTAAACCTAGGAAAATATAATTAGAGGGACCTTCTAAAACTAACTTGCATAAAATCCTTCTCTGGTATTTAATTTCTTTTGTGTTTTTCATTTAAAAATATACTTGGCTAAATTGAGGTATTTCTTGATTTGGTTTTATTTTTAAACCTTCTTTCGACTAAAATTCTTTTATTTAAATTTAGTTTCAAAACCCTTTCTATTTTTATGGATTATGGTCCAAGAAACCTCCCCAATTTTGCCATTGAACCTAAACCAAAGTAATTCCAATTTTATTGGGATTATTTGTTAGTCCGTCCTTTGATCTTAAACATATCCTTTTGATTCTTGATCCAAATTCTTCCTTTTGATCTAGCCGCTGATCTAATTCCTGTGGCTTAATTTCCTTCT
Organism: Oryza longistaminata; assembly: GCA_009805545.1. Lineage (NCBI taxonomy): Eukaryota > Viridiplantae > Streptophyta > Magnoliopsida > Poales > Poaceae > Oryza > Oryza longistaminata. The sequence continues at coordinate 26,519,149 of CM020179.1, read as the reverse complement.
CGGCACAAGAATAATATTATTACAAACATTGTGAATAATTGCTCTTGTGCTAAGATAATAGATTATATCCTTGTCATCCAAATCTCCTATTAGCCTCAGTCAATTCTTTGAAACCCATGCCATATATTTTGAGGCTAAAAATCCTATCTATCTTCCTCCATTTATTTTCTCTCCCTCTCATTTGAGTGCATCAAATAAATTCCGTTATATTCTATCTCTCAAAATATTGCACTCAAACTAGAAAATATCTCTTTTGGAAAATATATCCAAATATAATTTCCTTTCAAAATTCCCTATTCAAATTCCTTCCAAATACTAATCTCATCCAATTTCTATCATACAAATAACCTACAAAATTTAGAATTGATTTCTAAATTTAATTGGGCTAAAATCCCTTTGTCTCTTCCTTTTGGCCCATCTTCCTCTTCGGCCCAGCCCAACCAAGACCACGGTCAAACGACGCTTTGGACCAGAATGATACGATAAACCAAGTTTAGGGACCTCGATGTGCACTTTGCAAGTTTGTGGATCTAAGTGAAACCTTATGACAAGTTTAAGGACTACTAGTGCATTTTACTCTATATAATACTCCGTCCCTAAATATTTGACGCCGTTGATTTTTTTAAACATGTTTGACTGTTCGTCTTATTTTAAAAAAATAAGTAATGATTAATTCTTTTCCTATCATTTGATACATTGTTAAATACTCTCTCTGTCCCATAGAAACCAACATAGTACTGGATGTAACATATCCTAGTGCTACGAATCTAGACATATCTCTGTCCAGATTCGTTGTACTATAATATGTCATATCCAATCCTAGATTTGTTTTTTTGGGACGGAGGGAGTATACTTTTATGTATACATATAGTTTTACATATTTCACAAAAAGTTTATGAATAAGACGAACGGTCAAACATGTTTTAAAAAGTCAACGGCGTCAAATATTTAGGGATGGATGGAGTATTTCATTTAGCAAAGCGAAGAACATGGAAACTGGAAATTTTTCATAATATGAAACTTTGTAGCACTTGCGGTTCACCTTGTTAACTCAGATTAAGCAGGAGACTATACCTTATTAACTTAGTAAACCGAGCATCAAAGAATGCCTTCATCGGCCATTGGACCGTCCTTTTGGGAACTCCAAGAATATAATGTTATCCTTCTTCAATTCATATCCATGCAAACACAAAGATCACAATTCTTCAGCTCATTTCCATGCAAATAATAAAGATCTCAATTTTAATGAAATGGTTAAGTGCTTGCTCACCTTGTTCCTTCATCTATAGTTAGCCAAAAGACTCGAGGCCCGACGGCCTGACCCATAGCACGGGGTTCTGGTCTAGCCCAAGCACGGCACAGCCTGACCTTTGGGCTGTGCCTAGGCCTCTGCCTCGTCACGATGGGCTGGCCCGACCTGGCCCGGTCCAACGATAAGGGAGTTAAATAGATAAGGGAGCCAAAATAGACTTATTACGGACATATAAGGCGCAGGGAAAATTATACTTTGACTTTCTCAACTATCGCACGAGTATGATTCATGTCCTCTAACCACAAAACCGGGCATATCGACTCCTCCAACTATCAAAACCGGTGCAAACAATGCTTCGGGGAGGATCTCGTGCTTCGTGCTTCGGGGAAGAGCTCGTGCTTCGGTTGGCAGCCGCCGCCGCCGCTCCCTACCGCCGTCCACACCGCCGCTCCGCCCAAGGTGAAGAGAAAGGCCTGGGGAGAGAGAGAGAGAGATAAGGGAGAGAGAGGGAGGGAGCAGGAAGAAGGGAAGGAAAGGGAGGATGACATGTGGGTCCCACAATACTTTATTTGTGTGAATGACATATGGGTTCCACATTTTTTTTATTTTTTATTCTAATGCCATATAGGACAAAGACTTGGTCAAGACCGCCACGTAGGCGTCACGCCAGACAAAACCACCTCCAAAACCATCAAGTGGCATTGTTTGCACCGGTTTTAATACTTGGAGAAGTCGATATACCTGGTTTTGTGGTTAAAGGACATGAATCATACTCGGGCAATAGTTGGGGGAGTTAAAGTATACTTTTTCCTAAGGTACGGTCCAAAAGATGAGGAATAGACTTAGTCAAGCCATGTCAAAGATAGCCCAAAGAGATGAGGGTGGACAAATAGACTTTTTTTCAAAGAGGAGCTCAGTAAAACAGTCAACCACGTGTAAATCTCTTCACACGATATTTTTTTTTGCGCTGGAGAACGTATATTTTGTGAAAAAAAAATGAGGATTTTTGTGGGTAAAACAGCCAACCACGTATAAATCTCTCCGAGAAAAAGCAAAATTTGCTACGGGACACCCAAAAAATATGTAATTAGCTGTGAGATATCGTAAAACCATGATTTAGCTCGAGGACACTCCAAAAAAGGTGTAATTTGCTAGAGGACATTGAAGCTATTATTTTATTATTTTTAGGTCAAATGGAGAAACAACATAGAAAAGACGAGTTTGCCCTTTAGAGCCGAATCGCTCCCCCCATCTAGCACTTGCGGCGACAACGTAGATGGCGCTATGCAGAGGACAGGTCCGTGGCGGAGCACTGGAGACGGCATCATGCGTCGATGTTGAACGACGAGGAGGGATGCGCCCACGCATTGCCATGAGGTACGGCATAGTCCTCGCGAGCTACCCCATGAAAAACCTCCAGAGGAGCGAGCAAGCCTCACCTCACCTCTTCATCGTGTCCATCTCCTCGTCTCCTCTCGTCGCCGGCAGATTCGTTGCCATCCACCGCCCGCTGAGCCACCGCCCCCCACTGGATGAGGTGGAGAGGGCGCTTGGGGTGGGCAGACGACCAAAATCTTCGGCCTTTTGCCCCCTCGGCCTTCTGACCCGAGATTGGAAGTTGCGGCGGAGCCAGCCATGCAGTGTCCCTCATGCTTGTCGTGCTCCAGCTTAGGCCCCTCTTCCTCCTCTTCAGCCTCATCATGATCAACACCATCCTGATGTGCCCTCCCTCCATCCTGAATTCTCAGCTGGATCGGTGGCAAAATCTGTGTTGTTCTCAATTTATCAATAGGGTGTTTTAGGCGATCATCAGAGATCATGTGAATGCCGCCATCATTGCCCTCGCCACGGTGGTCCTCCATGGAGGACACCGAAACACCGTTGTATGTTGTTGTGTGGGCCATGTGCAACGACGGCTTGTTTCTTTTTCTTTCTCTTTTTTACCTGCAGACAAGATCGAGGAAGGAGAGAGGTCTGAGGGCATTGCCGTCTTCTAAAAAATTCCTCTCTCCATTTGATCCAAGAAATAATAAAATAATGGCTTTAGTGTCTTTTAGCAAATTACATCATTTTTGAAGTGTCCTATAGCTGAGTCAGGTTTTTCGATGTTCTACAGCTAATTACATTACATGTTTTTTGATATCCTGTAGCAAATTTTGCCATAGAATATCTATCTATCTATCTATCTATCTATCTATTATATTATTAAAACAGCTTTGAAAGAAGACACCACGTTCGCTGTGAATGCTAGAAATTCCCACATTAATCGGGGAAAAAGAAAAAATCTACACCGTTAGATCCTAACATATCTAGACTACAAGGGTTGAGATTTAATCACAATATATGTAAAAGCTTGACTCTTTGATTCTGTTTTTATGAATCGGACACGTGAAAGAGCGTGGAGTTAGATTTTGATGCGTGCTACGCAGCAGCCTTTGAAATCAAAATCAAATTAGGAAACTTAATTTACTGACAGGAGACAAACACGTCATGTCTGCATAGCTAAATTAGAAATAATAAATATGCACAACTGACACGTCCTGTACAAAATCATATGTAGGGGAGATAAAACAACTGGGCATCCGAACTCCTTCAACCATATTTAAGTTTTGCTCTATCGCATAATCTTTAGAGACGGTATGTTTTTAGAAAAAATAAATTCTAAGTAACAAGATTCCCAATAGCTTTCTCTATATTTAGGGTCCATATGTTATAGCTCATACTCCGAGAATGGGGCAGAGCTGAGAAGCGGACGGAAATCACCATATTAATTAAAAAAAAGTGAAGTATTTAAAGGATCTAGATTTTAATGGTGTATATTGATTGATATAATTATATACAAATAAAATATTCTATCTATTATCTTAATAAAGTAATGTAAAAAAAAGTCTCTAAGTTTGCTCTCGAGACTTACAAATTCTCGGATTAAAAAAAATCTAAATAGTTTGATCATGGTCATGCCTATAAAGAAGTAGAGTGGTGACGGTTGATGAGAATTCTAAAAATTAAAAACAAACCAAATAGAATCCCAATGAGGATTAAGAGGAGGGACGGCGGATAGTATGGTTATAGCAGTTGGTTGGACTTATAGAAAGTAAAAAAAATAAACCCAATGATAATCGTGTACAATTTTTAAAATATCAAAAACAATAAGGAGGGGAGGCACCAGGCGAGCCGTAGATGAGTACATTGGCAAAGCCATTGACGGTTTGGCAGAACTTCTAGAAAGTAAAAGCTGAACCAACACGATAATTATGTTTGTTTTTTAAAACCCCAATGATAATAAAGAGAGGAGGCAGTGGCTGCCCCATAGAGAAGTACAGTGGCGGTGTTTAACAGGACTTCTAAAAATTATGGAAGAGTTCATGCAGGAATACAATTTATAAATAAAAAATGCTAGAATGAAAAATATGGAATTTTCAAAAAAAAAAGGACAATCTAGAATACAACAATGACAAACGATAATAAAAATGAGAAGCAACATGCCTGTAAAGTAGTAGAGATGATGGTTGATGGGACATCTAAAAATTATAAACAAAACTCCAAATAGAATCCCAATTAAGATTAAGAGGAGGAACATAGACATGTCGTTAAGTAGAATGTTCACAATGGTTGAGGGGAGGCAGCGGGCGAGCCGTAGAAGAGTACAGTGGCTTTGCCACTGATGATTTGGCAGGACTTCTAGAAAGTAAAAAAACAAACCCCAATAATAATCATGTATAATCTTTAAAATATCAATAATAACAAAGAGGGGAAGCAACGGACGAACCATAGAAGAGTACATTGGCAAAGCCGCTGAAGGTTTGGCGGGACTTCTAGATAATTATGTTCAATTTTTAAAATCTCAATGTTAATAAAGAGAGGAGGCAATAGACCGGCTGTAGAGGAGTACAGTGGCATCGTTTGACGGGACTTCTAGATAATTATGTTCGACTTTTAAAATCTCAATATTAATAAAGAGAGGCAGTGGACGAACCGTAGAGCATAGAGGACTACAGTAGCAGTGTTTGACGAGACATCTAAATATTGTAAAAATGAAACCTAACAAGCCAACAAACTCTAAAAACTACTACCTCCGTTTTTTAATAGATGACGCCGTTGACCTTTTCTCACATGTTTGACCATTCGTCTTATTCAAAAAATTTACGTAATTATAATTTATTTTGTTATGAGTTGTTTTATCACTCATAGTACTTTAAGTGTGATTTATATCTTATATATTTGCATAAATTTTTTAAATAAGACGAATGGTCAAACATGTAAGAAAAAGTCAACGGCGTCATCTATTAAAAAACGGAGGGAGTATAAGGTATAATTTTTAAGTTTTCAGGGAGAATAAATAGAAACAATGGTAGATCGAGCAAGCAAATAATGGAGATGTGCCAAAGGAGTAAGTGATAGCGACTGACGTGACTTTTATATAAACTATAAAAGTAGAAACATCGGGATGATAAGGTTCAGTCCAAAGTCTTAAGACAACGAGATAACTATTTGACAAAATGTAAGTAAAATCATATGTAAAAAATAGATAATTTTGTACGGATGCTAGCCGCGCAATTGCGCGGGCCACCCAGCTAGTTTATTTAATTGAATAGAAGAAAGAAATCATATGAAAGCTCAGAAAGTCCCATGAGCCCACATGTCAAATTTCCCATCTATCTATCTCCATCTCGAGCTGCCCTTCATGAAGTTATCCTGTAGCAGACGTAAAAACCGTGAAGTCACAATGCCATGTAGCAAAATTGATCTTAAAAAAGATATGCATAGATTTTTCTTGAAAGATACTACTATCATAATATCATAATATCATGAAGTTATCATATTTCATAAACTGATTTTAATATGAAGGTGATCAAAGTTTTAAGAACTTGTTCTAATATTGACAGGAGGATCTAAAATATAGAAGTGTTGCATTGTACCACTGTTGCTACTGCCATTGCAAAGCTGGGCTTTGCCCCCCTTCTGGCTACCAGCATTATGCGCTCGATTTGTAAAGGCCATCTTGCCTCGGCCTAGTCTGGCACAGCGGCCTGCAGAGCCATGTTCACTTTCCAGATCGGACTAATCTTGGCCCAAGATAGGTCCAGCTGCAGAAAATTGCTTGGCAATCCAGGTCACCAGCAATGGTATTGTACTTGAATTTTTTAAATTTTAAATTTTATTATTAAAATATTTACAAAAATAATTTTTTGCTCAAAGTTTTACAAATCTACACCGCTAACGCCCTCTTGGAGGATTTTTTTTAAATCGCCCTTCCAGAGAACGTTTTTTATGATGTAGCACACGTCTGTTGGTACATTCTAATAGCCACATGTAGGGTGACCGGTCATTTTGCAGGCAACCCCTTACCGCCCTCCTAAAGGGCTATAAGAGCAAGTTTAAGAGCAGGTACAATAGCAGGCTATTAGCCAGCAATAAACATATTTTAATGAGATAAACAATGAGAGAGAAGAGCAGTAGCGGGCTACAGATCTGTAGCCAGCTGCAGCACGGACTCCAAGACGCAATGTGTGTATGACAGGTGGGATCAGGTATTAATAGTATAGTAAGCAACTATTGTATGAATTGGCTATTACATCGGCTATAGATGAATTAGAGCTAGTAGTGGGCTATACTATTAAACTTGCTCTAATAGTGTAGCCAACTACTAGCCCTAAATTATCTAGAGCCGATGTAATAGCCAATTCGTACAATAGTTGCTTACTATACTATTAATACCCGGTCCCACCTATCATACACTCGTTACGTCTTGGAGTCTGTGCTACAGCTGGCTACAGATCTGTAGCCTGCTGCTCTTCTCTCTCTTCCTTTATCTCTTTAAAATATGTTTATAGCTGGCTTATAGCTCGCTATTGTACCTGCTCTAAGGGGGCCGCTTGCAAAATAACCATGGCTGGCCATTTATAGGTAGACCCCTTGCCGTCCTTCTAGAGAGATGCAGGGGGGCGTTTGTAAAATATCGTACGTCGTTATTTTACAGGTAGCTCACTAGAGAGCTGCAAGAGTGCCGTCTATAAAATGTTTACGTAACTGTTACAACACACCAATGGGTGTGTGCCACGTCATAAAAAATGACCTTTGGGAGGGCGTTTTTGTAGAGCGTTAGATGTGTAGATTTGTGAAACTTTGAAAAAAATATTTTAATAAATAAAATTAATTTAAATTAAAATTTAAAAGTATATTTAACAATGAATCAAATGATAGGAAAAAAATTAATAATTACTTAATTTTTTTAATAAGATAAACGGTCAAACATGTTTAAAAAAATCAACGGTGTCTAATATTTAGGGATGGAGGGAGTACTTCCTAGAGTCCGTGACAGGGTTGACATTGCAATTTGCAAATCAAATTGTCAACTTAATTTAATTGCATATTTCCGGACGACACGTTCGTATAATGCTAAATAATGTGACACGTTTCTGAACCTTTGCTTTGTTAATTTCTACTAGGAGTAGAAATTAACAAGTTGACTTAATTTAATTGCAGATCACGTGTGAAGGTGAGAAACAGACTGAGGATGATTTTTTTTAAAAAAAATTCACACGCACTATACACTACCGAAAAGAAAAGAAATGGGAGGTCTACAAAAGTTGCTAAATTGGCGAGGTCTTTTCTCTTTTTCAGAAGTAAAATCCATACATAATATCACAATAATTAATTGAGCAATTAGGGAAGAAACCTGAATTATATATATACTTATAAACTTGCTCCTACCGAGTGTAGCTAATAATATTTCTCTCATATAATACTAACATTCCTTAAAGAAAAACTAGTAGCTGGTAACACACCAAGAACTAGGTGGCCGTAATTAAGAGCATTTTTACGGTACAATATATTGGTAGTATATACTGCTAGTATAATTAATCAAATGGTATAGATTGATTTGATCTTTCACTTAATTAAATTGCATTATAAAATTTGAAAGGGTAAATTTGTCTTTATTTGTTCTAACGTTTCCTCTGCTCTAGCTCAGCCAAAAAAATGTCCCTGTTCGTTCCCCTTCCAAGATTCCTTCGTCTTCACGATGGGCGACCGCCGTCGTCGGCGCATGCCACGCCGCGCCGTTGCCGCCAGCCACCATGAACACTAGAGATATTGCAATAGACAAATACTAGATTAGCAGTCTCCTGCCTTATGGCTTGCCTAGCGCCCGACGATCTATGGATCGTTCTGCCTCTCGCGGCTCGTGCTCGCACCCCGGATTATCCGCATCGCCGTCGTAGTCGTCCCGCTCGTCAGGCTACTGCTACGCCCGCTCAATCACATGCCCCGCTAGCGCCGTGCCGCCGCAATCGCTCGCACTTACGCAAAGGCAACTAGCCAGTCGTTCTCCAGCACTCCGCGGCCTAATTAGGCTACATGGCCAAACCAAAGTACTATCGTTCTCTGCCATTTTATTCTGAACAATTTAATCTGAAGATGGCAAAGGTACATGCAGCAATAGATTAGTACATAATCAGCGCATGCTTAAGCATGGACTAGACGTCAGTCGTCACACAGCTTGATGACACAAGTCAGTGCCAGTACATGAGAGATTTTCTCCCGTCCTCCTTTCGGTACCACACGTACTGGTACCGTGAGGTACCAGTTTTCATCCGGCCGTCCATTGCTAAAGGGGTACGATGGGCATGAGGCTGTATCGCGTGCGCTATCCATCTCAGGTTTTGGGCGACCTCATCCTGAAGCGCCATAGCCATCCCATCCCACGAGGCCATGACCAAGCAGGCAGCAAGGGCTACCCACCCGCTTGACCGGAAGTGCCGCCGCGGCAGGTGCACGGCTACTGCCGGTGGACGTCGCCGCCGCCGTAGTAGGGGCACATCGCCAACGCCGCCCTCCGCGGCCGCCGCTGGAGTCGTCGCCGCCGCCGCAGGAGTCAACCGCTGCCGCAGGAGCACGTGCCGCTGCCGCCGTGGGGACACGTCACCAACGCCGCCCCCGCGCCCGTCGCGGCCGCTGCTGGAGTCGTCGCGCCGTTGCAGGTGCTTGTTGCCCCTGCCGCCGACTCCTGTGATTTCATCGCTGTCGTAGAGGTAGACGGTTGTGATTTAATGTGGCCGATTTTTGTTTGACCAGATTTGAGTACTGAGAAGAATTGTGAAATTTTCTTTATAGGCAAACTCTTTATGAGTGAAGATATGGCTGACAATTTCAGGACCTTGAGGAGGAAGAGGAGTATCGTACGATTACTGCTATGAGATTCAAGACTGAGGATGATGCTTCAAGTTATAGGCTATTACATTTTGCAATCATGTCTCAAAGTTGTTTTGTCATTCCTACAATTTCAGGAAAGTAGAAGAAGATGTGTGAGATGGATAAGAAGTAGAAGCAGCCCTTTGCTATGCACTTTACATAGTTTTGTCATTCTCTTGGTCGTAATGAATACATTGGACTGTAATGAATCTTTGATGTGCTTTCCTGTAGTATGATGGATGTACTGCTATTTTGAGTTGTGCTCGCATGGTTGAATTTTGATGTGTTTAACTGTATGTGAACATGGTGTATGCGAATCTGAAAATTATGTGTTTTGGTGCTGGTGCGTTCTGGAAATGAAGATATGTTTGATGTATTGCAATTTGGTGCGCTGAATTGTTTACTGTATGTGAGTATGAAGTTGTGCTAGCAAATTTGGTAACATTGAGCCAATATTGCTTGATATGCTTGAGACTGACAGCCGGATGGTTCTAATTTATTTGAGATTTCAGAAAAAAAAAAATTGCATCATAACAATACAGTTCGTACATATACTCCAAGATTCTGTACATAAGAATTGCAATAACAAGTAGGGAACCCATGAACCAACTTTTAACATGGTCTGCCTCTTTGTTTAGCTTTGTAATTTTTTTCTTATATGTTGCTTTACAAGCCAAAATCTTGGCGGCCATTTCAAATTCAAGTTTCATTTTGTCTTCCTCAACTTTCGCCTCTATCTGACCATTCGTACTGCCGCCTGGTTGGATTGTTGTGCTAGCATGGTCTAGCGCAAGCCAAAGCTTCTCGAATGCCGCGCAGGGCCGCCGTCGTCGCCGCCGTGCAGGGGCCGCCGTCGCCGCCGCCGCCGCCGCGCAGGGGCCACGGTCGCCGTCGTGCCTTCAGCGTGGCCGTCGCCGCCGTGCCTTTAGCGTGGCCGGCCCGCCGCGCGCCGTCCAGATCGGGTGAAAGGGTAGGGTTTGCTAGTTCAGGAAGGATATGCTAGTCTGGAAGGATATGCCGCACTTCCCCAAGACCATCCACCGATCCAAACTTCATTCCAAACGCGAAACTACGATTCTACCCTTCCACCTTGCTCAATCACGCAGGCCACACCACGACAAGTCGGTACCCGAGGTACCAACTAATCCTGACCATTCGATCTGTCATCATCAACGGTTGGGATTCAGTAACCTCGCGGTACTAGTACCTTGCGGTACAAAAGGACCAGAGCAATTCTCAAAATATTTAACGCCGTTGATCTTTTTAAACATGTTTGACGCATGGTCGTCTTATTTAAAAACTTTTGTGAAATATGTAAAACTATATATAATACTCCAGCCCGCCGGCGACCTCCCTGAGCTGCGCGTCCGGGATGGCCATGGCGGTGCCGAGCGCCACGTACAGCACGGCTCTCCCGGCGGCCGCCTTCTCGTCCAGCCACTGCATCCATGAGGGCTCGACGGCGCCGGTGCCGGTGCCGCCATGGGCGAGGCAGAGCGGGCCTATGGGCCACGCCCTGGGGCCGGCGCGGTGGTCACGGTTCCAGTGCTCGACGTAGCGGCCTTCCATGGCGTCGAAGGTGTTGACGATGAGGCCGTTGCTGCCGGCGATGGCCTTCCCTACCTTGGCGCCCAACTCCATGATCGGACCCTCCGGGGACGGGTGGTTGAAGGGGACCGGGATGTCGGCGAGCGTGAGGTGGACGTGCGGGAACTCCATCACGGCGAACGTCGCCGCCTCGTCGCCGCCGCCGTGAGACAGCAGCACGGCGGCCGGGTTGTCGCGGAGGATCACGTCGCTCATGATCGTCGCGAACATGTTCCCGCCGAGGAACGCCACCGTCGGGACGCCGAGCGCGGCGGCGGAGGCGTGCGCCCAGTACAGGAACGCGTCGGCGACGAGGAGGCCGGCGCGGGGCCGCATGGCGGCGAGCGACGCCTCGAGCCCCGGCCGGAGCTCCGACAGCGCCTCGACGAACGCCGGCAACGAGGACAGATCGTCGAGGGCCTCGACGCACTCCACGCCGGGGACACGGCCCGGGAAGGGAAGCTCGACGACAGCCACGGCATCGTCGCCACCCAGCACCAGCTCTCTCCGGACGAACGGCGCGTTGCCCGGGGTGGTGAAGAAGGTGACGGCGGCGAGGCCGCGGCGGCGGAGAATGCAGGCGAGGTGGATCATCGGGACGGTGTGTCCCCTCGCCATGAACGGGAAGATGGCGATGTGGGGGAGCTGGACGTCATGGGAAGGTGGACTGAACGCCGCCGCCGCCGCCATGACCGGCCGGATCGAGTTTGCTGCTGAGAGAGTTTCTTCTAAGAGAAAATTGAGCTCGGCTCAAAGAGCAAGCAGGCACTTGTACAGTGTACTACTCCCTCCGTTCTTAAATATTTAACGCCGTTGATCTTTTTAAACATGTTTGACCATTCGTCTTATTTAAAAACTTTTATGAAATATGTAAAACTATATATATACACATAAAAGTATATTTAACAATGAATCAAATGATAGGAAAAAAATTAATAATTACTTAATTTTTTTAATAAGATAAACGGTCAAACATGTTTTAAAAAATCAACGGTGTCTAATATTTAGGGATGGAGGGAGTACTTCCTAGAGTCCGTGACAGGGTTGACATTGCAATTTGCAAATCAAATTGTCAACTTAATTTAATTGCATATTTCCGGACGACACGTTCGTATAATGCTAAATAATGTGACACGTTTCTGAACCTTTGCTTTGTTAATTTCTACTAGGAGTAGAAATTAACAAGTTGACTTAATTTAATTGCAGATCACGTGTGAAGGTGAGAAACAGACTGAGGATGATTTTTTTAAAAAAAAATTCACACGCACTATACACTACCGAAAAGAAAAGAAATGGGAGGTCTACAAAAGTTGCTAAATTGGCGAGGTCTTTTCTCTTTTTCAGAAGTAAAATCCATACATAATATCACAATAATTAATTGAGCAATTAGGGAAGAAACCTGAATTATATATATACTTATAAACTTGCTCCTACCGAATGTAGCTAATAATATTTCTCTCATATAATACTAACATTCCTTAAAGAAAAACTAGTAGCTGGTAACACACCAAGAACTAGGTGGCCGTAATTAAGAGCATTTTTACGGTACAATATATTGGTAGTATATACTGCTAGTATAATTAATCAAATGGTATAGATTGATTTGATCTTTCACTTAATTAAATTGCATTATAAAATTTGAAAGGGTAAATTTGTCTTTATTTGTTCTAACGTTTCCTCTGCTCTAGCTCAGCCAAAAAAATGTCCCTGTTCGTTCCCCTTCCAAGATTCCTTCGTCTTCACGATGGGCGACCGCCGTCGTCGGCGCATGCCACGCCGCGCCGTTGCCGCCAGCCACCATGAACACTAGAGATATTGCAATAGACAAATACTAGATTAGCAGTCTCCTGCCTTATGGCTTGCCTAGCGCCCGACGATCTATGGATCGTTCTGCCTCTCGCGGCTCGTGCTCGCACCCCGGATTATCCGCATCGCCGTCGTAGTCGTCCCGCTCGTCAGGCTACTGCTACGCCCGCTCAATCACATGCCCCGCTAGCGCCGTGCCGCCGCAATCGCTCGCACTTACGCAAAGGCAACTAGCCAGTCGTTCTCCAGCACTCCGCGGCCTAATTAGGCTACATGGCCAAACCAAAGTACTATCGTTCTCTGCCATTTTATTCTGAACAATTTAATCTGAAGATGGCAAAGGTACATGCAGCAATAGATTAGTACATAATCAGCGCATGCTTAAGCATGGACTAGACGTCAGTCGTCACACAGCTTGATGACACAAGTCAGTGCCAGTACATGATCGACCATCAGGTGGAGATCAAACATTAACACTTTAACACTGACAAAGCTAACTATCTACTGTACTATGTAGTATTTGATACCGCCACACGCGCCTAGTCTCTCGTGAACACAGGCAAGATACAAGGGACGCGGTAGCAGCTGAAGTGCTGAACGGGAATCGCCGTTGCGCGCTTGTTCTCTGTCGAATCACGCTGGCGCCGTTGCAATGGAATCGCGCAGGCAGCACGAGTACTAATTAATAGGATTGGATTAACTCTGAACCATAAAATTACTAAAAAAACCCTTCCTAATTTTTGACCAAATTCCTAACATGCCCTTACATATACTGCTAGTATATACTGGCAGTATAATGTATTCTCTCTACAACCGGTGCTCTGGTGCAGTAGAAGAGATTCTTTACCACAGCTCGAGGATTCTGTACACAAAAATTACCACAAGAAATGAAGACAAATTAACTGGCCAAGTAAACAGGACAGCACACTGCAGCTGCGTGATAACCAATAGTGATGAACTAATGAACTGAACCTTGTTTTATTACCAGAAAATAGTGCAAACCAGGCTGCAGATGGCGGTAAGCAAGGTCGGCAGCAATTAGACCATCCCTGTTGGTAATGGCTACATCGACGCTCATTGTCTCCAAGAGTAAACTGACCATCCTTGGGTGCCCATACACAGCGGCCAAATGGAGGGGAGTATTTCCTTCACTGTCCATTGCATTCATCAGGATACCAAACCTGTCATCTCGGCAAATGTAGCGAACTATCTTTTCCTGGTTATGTTCAACAGCACGATGCAGAAAGTTTCTTCCTCGATCATCGACCAAATCGTAGTAGTTGTTGGGGCATTTCTGTATGAGTTCACCGACGATCCTTACACTCCCCATCACAGCAGCAACATGCAAAGGAAATGATCCTTGGATATCAAGAACCAGAGCTAGGGAGGGCTCTGCATCTAGGAACAGCTGAACCACGTCAAACCGCTCAATTTGTGATGATATAGCAAAGTGGAGAGGTGTTCTGCCCGACGAATCAGCTTTGGTTAGCAGTGTTCGACCCTCTGGCTTCCAGTCCAGTATTTCTCGCGCGATTTCTGATTAAAGACATAAATTGACTTTGAATTTTCATGTGTCATTCACAAATTGCTCGCGTGTTTGTGATCATACCTTTGCTAGTAGTTGCCGCAGAATGCAAAGCTGTCCGTCCGTCCGGACCAGCGGCCGACGCCGGCGAGGGCGTTCCATCAGGCAACGGGCGGAGCAGCGCCCGGACAATGTCCACGGAGCCCACCGTCGCCGCCAGGTACAGCGGCGAGACGCCACCGTCGTTGGCCACGGAGGCCAGCTC